>JACDJE010000020.1:3346987-3493690 GCA_016647715.1 Pavo muticus
AAAAAAAAAAAACAAAAGCAAAAAGGAAAATACTAAATCTCACATGGTAGAGCATGCTCTGTCCAGTTCTGAGTTGTACTTTCTACCCACTCCAGTGCTACTGCTGTGATGACAAAACCTAATGAGTGCCCTGTTACACATATGCATTCATGCCTTTCATGCATACCTGGCATATGCTTCCCTGTAACAGATTATAAAAAAGAAAAGTGACTGATTAGGTGTGCCTGAAAAAGTAGAAGAGGCTGCTGTGCCACTATGAAGATTTGCATGATGCCTTCACTTCAGGATATTCCTGAATCTTGCTGCTGAGTCTTTAGTGTTTGGAAATCTAACCCAAATGATATTGAAAACACGGCTATGCAAGGAGTTCCTGCAACTGACTTCAACAGAATAAGGTTGTGCAATGGATCCAATGCCAGAAGACACCAGTGAGAAGGGAGAAGAAAACCATTTCAGAAAACGTGGCAGAAATATAGCTGGTTTAGTAGCAAATCAAATTATACCCAAACAATTCTATAAACATTTCATCCAGATTTTTTTTTTCAAGGGGGAGGATATGAGAAGAGGTAGAAGGAAATCTGAAGTTTAGAGCAATAGTTTACATAACATTACAATAGAGAGCTAGTACAACTTACTTGAAATATGCGAATGACAATGTTTTCCTTTTTTTTTTCTGATTAGAAATAATGCTTTTCAATTTATTTCAGACAAGACTATATGGCTGGTGTTTTCACTTAGCTCTCATTAACTTAGAATTAACTGCCAGGAGCGTAAGACCTAAAAGAACAGGGACCCCAATCAAAAGAATAGATGGCAGTGCAGCCAGCTTTGCTGTTAAGAGAACTTTACACTATTCAGTGTCGGAACAAGTACTGCCAGAACCAAACATTCTTGCTTTCATTGGCAAAGTCAGCAAATTACAATGCTGATGCACTGTAGAAGGGATGCTGTGTTTTTTAGACAAGTTACTTCAAAAGGATTTTTTAAATTATTATTGAAGAACTTGTCAAATGCATCTTTCGTAACGTTTCCTTTTTTGGGAAAGTTCTGAAGTTCTTTGCTTATCTTCATCAGCACAATGCAAAATTCTCACTTTCCAATAAATATACTTTTTTTTTCTTCTTAGAAAAAATAGTAAAAAGAGCATTGCAATATTTGTCAGACTGTTCATATCCTGCCCTACAGTAGTGTCCATGGACTGAGGGTGTGGGGACTTTCTGTTTGGTTTTAGTACAAACAAACAGCAACTGCTGATGCCCTTTATTTTTAAAGGATTAAAAATATAAAGGAGTCTTTATTGTTTAAAGCTTCAATACTACCGTTTTGAATTGTTTCACTGTAAAAAGGCTTCTGCGTTTTTTGAGAAGGCGAATAACCAAAGTCCCTTGATTGAACAGTGGAAGAAGGAGGCATGGATATCTAGGTGGCCTGGAAAAACTCTCTGCAACTGGCCACATATTGCTTGGATAGCTATTAGAAGACAGGCACAGGGCAGTCAGAGGCTAACTTGCTCTTTTCAGTATGGATATCCATGGTGGTAACTTCCATGGTGGCGGTAGTCATCTTGGTAACCTTCCTGGTATCCCTGGTGGTAGCTATGGTAACCATACCCACCATACTCATCTTCTGGGCACTGCATGCCGAGCGATTGCTGAATTGTCATTTCCTGTCGCCGAAGCTGCATGGAGTCAATCAGATCATACACAATTGCCATAGACCACATTGGAGAAGGATACCAGGATTTGACGTTTCCATCTTTCCCAACTAGAAGCATGGAGAAATACTCTGGGCTAATTTGGAAATAATTTCGAATGTCTTTCACCAAGTTAGCTGGGATATCTTCTCGGTCTACAGTAGCGCTTCCTAGAAAGTGATCACATAAAACAGCATTGGCATTTTGTCTAAGCAGCAGTAATGATTATTAGTAACTCAATGAGTTTGCAGTGTGAGAAAAGATACAGCCCAGTGTTTGATAATGTAATATTCTTGATATTTGCAGTGTAGTATTTCCTGGTTCTGAAATGAAAGGCTGCTGTACTGTGAACCAAAGATGCTTTTTTAACAGCTTTGTTAGGGTTAGTAAATTTGTCTTTATCCTCTAGGCTGAAGCTACTGTGGTGTGGCACACCTTTTCCTCACCTGACATGCATGTGTGTCTTTGTTTCTTATGAAGCTTGAGTAACAATTCGTGTCTGCAGAAGGCACACACAAAAATAGTCACAGTGAAAGAAATCACTAGACTAGAAATGTGATAACGTGAAGCATTGCAGGATGAACGTGCTGAGTCATTAATGGCAGTATAGAGCCTCACTCTTGAGCTGGAATGCTGTATGAAATATGAGATGTGCCAGATGTCATGACGACTTTAAAAAATAGGTTCTCATGCTGATCTGCTGAATTTGGCTTATAAATATGAAGCCTGTACTAAGTAAGTGGGTACAGAGTATAAGACAACTAGGATCAGTGGACACCTATATACAGAGTTGATGTAGTAACAGGACTTTCATGAAGTGGCATCCTGCTTACAAACTTCGTGAGATTCTCCGAAGGAGATCTGCAAGTAGGTAGCTGAGGGTGGTCAGCTGATACAGGTGATGAAGATTACTAGAAGGCTTCAAAATAAACTTTGATAAAATGGTTAGAAGGCAGAAACAAGGTAGGAATAATATATGATCAGTTCCTAGAGTGCAGGGAGGTAACCTGTGTGACCTACTGTGGGGTACTTGCTTTGGCAGGGAGGTTGGACTCGATGATCTCTTGAGGTCCCTTCCAACCCCTGCAATTCTGTGATTCTGTAACCAGTGAAGTTCACAGTTGTCTATGCTGGGACTGGTGCTGTTCTAGGCTAGAGCTTAGGTTTATGAAAGGGAGTTAGCTGAAAGGCTTGTTCTCTGCTTGCTAGTGGTCAAAAAGCCAAAACAGATGTTGGAAGTTATGAAGAAAATAATACAAAAAGAAAACAAATATCATTATGCCACTATGGAAACCTGTTGTGTCCCTCTTGAACACTACATATGCTTCTGAGGGAACTGGCTGGAGGGCCGGGCCCAGAGAGTGGTGGTCAATGGAGCTAAATCCAGCTGGCGACCGGTCACGAGTGGTGTTCCCCAGGGGTCGGTGCTGGGGCCTGTCCTCTTCAATATCTTTATTGATGACCTGGATGAGGGCATTGAGTGCACCCTCAGTAAGTTTGCAGATGACACCAAGTTGGCTGGAAGTGTCGATCTGCCTGGGGGTAGCGAGGCCCTACAGAGGGATCTGGACAGGCTGGATAGCTGGGCTGAAGCCAATGGGATGAGGTTTAATAAGACCAAATGTCGGGTCCTACACTTTGGCCACCAGCAACCCCAAGCAACGCTACAGGCTTGGGGCGGAGTGGCTAGAAGACTGTGTAGAGGAAATGGACCTGGGGGTGTTGGTTGACGCTCGGCTGAACATGAGCCAGCAGTGTGCCTGGGTGGCCAAGAAGGCCAATGGCATCCTGGCTTGTATCAGAAGTAGTGTGACCAGCAGGAGCAGGGAAGTAATTGTCCCCCTGTACTCAGCTCTGGTGAGGCCGCACCTTGAGTACTGTGTCCAGTTCTGGGCCCCTCACTGCAAGAAAGACATAGAGGCCATGGAACGTGTTCAAAGAAGGGCAACAAAGCTGGTGAGGGGTCTGGAGCACAGGCCTTATGAGGAGCGGCTGAGGGAGCTGGGATTGTTCAGTCTGGAGAAGAGGAGGCTCAGGGGAGACCTTATTGCTCTCTATAACTACCTGAAGGGAGGTTGTAGTGAGCTGGGGGTCGGCCTCTTCTCTCGTGCAACTGGTGATAGGACTAGAGGGAATGGTTTCAAGCTGTGCCAGGGAAGATTCAGGCTGGATATTAGGAAATACTACTTCTCTGAAAGAGTGGTCAGGCACTGGAATGGGCTGCCCAGGGAGGTGGTGGAGTCACCGACCCTGGAGGTGTTCAAGGAACGTTTGGATGCTGTGATGAGGGATATGGTTTAGCGAGAACCATTGGTGATAGGTGGATGGTTGGACTAGATGATCTTATAGGTCCTTTCCAACCTTAGTGATTCTGTGATTCTGTGATTCTGTGACATGGTTTAGTAGGAAATAGCGGCAGATGATTGGACTGGATGATCTTAGAGGTCTTTTCTAACCTCGGTGATTCTATATTCTATAACCAAGGTCATGACGTTCTTTGGTGAAAAGTAATTGGAGACTGTGCAGGTGTTGAAAAAGGAAGCACAAGATCTGCTTTCTCTGTTATTCTTTCTTAGGCCTGGAATTATGTCTTTATGAAGCTAGAAGGACTGGGATGTTTTCTAGTACTGTTTTCTAGTGCTGTAAGAATGACAAGGGGAGTAAATAAGCTCTTTCCTGTTTCCATCTCTTCGCTGATAGATGTAGTTGTTGGGATCAGGTAATAGAGGAATAATTAGCCTTTGAAATGTTCCTTGACAGCTAGTGCTCCTAAGAATAGCTACATGAATTAGCTTGCTGGGATGCAAGTGGAACAGAAGATGGATAATGGATCCATATAAGAGAATCTGCTAGATACTAGCCTTACAAACTCTTAAGCATGTACATCCCTTTGTTAATGACAGCAACATGTGTAGACTGTACCTGGGACTGTGTATTTTGGTGGAAGATGAAGATGTGAGGTGCCTTCCAGATCATATTTGAGCTTTTCTGTCCTACAGAAGCTATATGGTATTTAGCATAGGCATATCAAGAAAGTTTGCTTTTCTGCCACTTTTTTTCTTAAGCAATGGAAAGAAAAACATAATTCAATCATATCCATCCCTCTAAAGAAATTACAGCAAAAAACACAGTACTGCATAATGCTCTTCGTGAGTAGCAGTGAACAAACTGGAAACAGTCACTTACCATTAATTGGATACAACTCTAAGACACCACCAATATCTTCTCCAACTCCTAGCAACTTGAGGATAGTTATATGGCGCAGACCTGTGGAAGAAATGAAGGAGATTTTGAGTGAGACCAGTTCTTTATGCACGTTCTTGGGCAGATTTCAGTTAATTCAGCCAGATCTATACTAGCTAAATCAGCAGCCAGTCTCAGTAGCCCTCTGTGAAGCTGAACTGCCAGTTTCCCTGGAGTCTCTGCCAGTCACATCAGCTGGTCCCAAACATGGGGATAAGCTAGCATACTGACATACCAGTAACCCATAGAGGCCACCTCCAAAATTAAGAATATCTCTGCACTGTTTTGTTCATGGGTAAAGTTCTTACATGTTGTATAGCAGAAACATAACTAGAGGTGATATAACGAACAGTTAAACTGCAGATCACTGCTCTGTATGGCTTAGGACAGGCATTCACTTCTTTCACTTGCTCTGAGCAGAAGCTTGGACTGTTGCCTCTGCACTGAAGGAAGACCTAAGGGACTGCAGAACCTGTTCATGAAACATGAGTCTATATGATCTGCAAAATCTCCGATGTAGCTTCTTACAACGGGAAGATAAGATGCTTGGAAACATCACTTGCTTAAGAAAAACCATTGAAGACAAAGCCTTTAGGAGCTCGTTAGATCTCCTTCAGTCTACTTTTAGCAAGGAATTAACAGTTATGGCCATATTCAGTTTTTTTAGAAAGGAGTTTGCAGTGGTTCATGCCACAATTTACTTTGGGAATTACCAAATAAGATGTTGCTAAAGCTCTAAATGAAAGCCGGGTGATTATGAGTAAACAGGCAGTGTAGCAGTAACAATGTTGAAATGTACTGAAATAATGGCTTTTGAATGGGACCTATTTCATTTTGTTGTAGGAGTAATGTCTAGGCCTTGCATCACAGTGTTATTGCTAGGAACCTAAGCTAAGGAGCAAGTCTCTCTAGGCTTTTGCAATAGAGGGAAGGATCATTTTGGGTCTTGCTCTCAACTGCCTTGTACAGCAGTCCATCTCTCTAGTGAATATCTTATGTGCCTAGTTAGGGAGCTGAGAAGGTTGTTACTGGATTGAAGTAGCTTCTATTAAGATTTTTTTACAGGTTTAGGAAATGGAGTGGGAAGGAAAAGGAAAAAAAAGCAACTGATACCTGTGCATCTTGCTGATATCTGACCTAGCTCTAAGCTGGGTATAAGGATCTGACTTTCCCGAGGCATTGCATCGTTAATTCATGCAGTAAGGTAGATCTTCTGAAGTATGAGCTGGAAGAGAAGCTTCAGAGCACTAACCTTTCCTGCCTAATGCAAAGGATTCCAGGGAACACCTGATTTAGTGTTGTTAGCTGACTGCTGTACTACCTGCTTATCGCGGTATTTTCCATTTGTATTTGGAGTAGCTACAAGCAAGCTTTTTCAGTTGTGAGAATCCTCAGAATGTCTAGTTTCAGACTTGAGCAAAAGAATCCATCACATCACCAGGAAGGATGTGGTTTTTGGGGAGCAAGAGTGTAATTTCCTTTGACTCACCAAAATTACAGGCTTGTCCACTGAGAGCAGCGAGCTGCTGGGAATAAGCCCAGTCCTCATCACTGGGAGCAGAGATCACCACTAGACGCCTTCTCCATCGGAACCTGGACACAAAAAGGAGTGCAACAGGGAACCATCATGACGTACAACTGCAGTACTTTGAGGATTTTTGTTCTTTAGGCTGAGATATGTCATATATTTCACAACTTCTGAGTAACAGCTGCTGGGGGGTCTTCCCAGTTCCATTCATCACGGAGAGAGGATAAAGCCTATCTGGAATTGTACAGCTCCAAAACTGAAAAAAAACTTTTGCAGTTTTGCTGCAGTTTAGTCAAACAAACATTGCAAAGCTTAAGATCTTTGCAGGCTACCTTTGCTGGATATTACAATGCTGAGACCTGCATATTCAAGTACAAGAGAGATTCCTATAGAATTTCTCACTAGACATTTTAGCTTTTATGTCATTTGCTGCTGCTGGAACTGCTCTGTTATTTTGCAGTCCAAGGGCTGTCTGAGAATTAGGGTGTATCTTCATTTCAGACATAACTCATGCTTCTATGTAAATAATCACTGATCTCTTTTTCTTCTTTACCACACACACTCACTCAAAATACTTTTAACATTCTCTTAAATCTAGTCTTGTTTACGTAGATGTGTCTGTATGAGACTGTGGCTATAAAAGCCATCCATAGGACAGCAGAATACATTTTGGAGTTTTCTTTAACAGAGGGTGTCTCATCTAACCAAACTTGTGCACTGAGGATCACTTTTCATTGTCCTCTCAGAGAAAGGGAATGCCATAGGGACACTTGAAACCCTTAAAAATTCTAACTACAGAGTTATTTAATACTCTGCAAACAACCCCTTTTTTGAATAAAGGTACTTCTACACTAAACCTAAATAAATCAGATTTATAGGAATTTGCAGAGCTGCAGGGATATTTTTATAGCAGGAAATGATCTTTTAAATGGATGCAGATGTTACTCTGTTACAATAATAGTCTGCCTTTCTGCAGCACCACATGAAGATCTCAAAATAAAAGCTAATGCAATGGATCAACACTATTCCACTTGAGAAAGCAGAAAGTACTGTGGGATTTGCTCAGTCACAGAAGTTGCTGAGAAGGCAAGGGATGCTCCTGCCTAATTCTTTGTCTTGTTGACTGACTGATGCTGTTTTTTTTTGTTGTTGTTTGTTTGTTTTAAATTAAATAATTAAAAATTTAAAAAAAAAAAAAAAACAAAGTTCCTCAGTTTTAATCTTGCCCAGGAGGGACAGCTAAGAGACTTGAGATGTGCATGCAGGTATGTGAGTGGGAACAAGAAGCATTCTTAATCATATATATGATGTGAAGGAAAGAAGGGAAATTTCTTGTTTTTCTGAAAATAGTAGGCATTTTTGTGTGATACTTTGTATAGCAAAAAAACCTGGCTGCCTATAAACAAGGACAGAGAATGGAAACATTGGATCATATTTTGTCTAGGGCACAAATACTTGTGAGTTGCTTTAAGATACTCTAAAATTACTTGCTGATTTTTTGAGTATCTGCTTTGGATGCATGGAGATGAAGAAAGTTAACAGTCACTTGACTTGTGTATCCTTCTACCCCAGGCAAGTCCTATACCTTGGTGTGCTTGTTTGAGGTCACATCTAACCAATAAATTAATTTATTTAGTCCTTAACAGCTGTTGGTTTACAAACACTAATGTACAAATTTATGCCTTGTTCCTGACATTGGAAATACAAACTGATATTCCTGTCCTGAATAATCTGCCAGACCCTTCCTTTTGTGCACCGTCTTCCTCATTTACCTTGTTTTACTTCTCCTGATTTGTGAGCCCAGAAAGTAGCACAGCCAGTGTCTCAGTGTTACAGGGGGCTCACCCAAGGAAATTCAAGGATCTCTTGCCAATATGTGTGGCTTTTAAGAATTACTCAAGGAACTTCTGGCTCTTGGTCTTCTTTCACACAGACAGAGTTGTAAAGAACAACATTTGCAGTTTTACAAGGACTGCTCTAAAAGTAATGTCTCCTGTTTTATTATGTTGGCTGTATGGAAAAGTTGAACCTCCTACCAGTATTCCGTTAAATTTTGTTGCCACATGACAGATGGCAGCAGAGGGGCAGTCTGACAAATTGGCATCTGACATGATGAAGAAAAGGTGTGTCATTGAATTCCTCCGTGCAGAAAAAATGGCACTCATTGTCATTCATCAACGCTTGCTGAATATGGAGACCAGAGAGTGAATGTGCACACAGTGAGGTGGATGGGGGGGTACTTTTCAGCAGTGACAACATCAACAGTGGGTCACCTCCACCAGGGCAGATTTGTATGAGTACTGCATGCATGTTCTTGTTCATCACTGGTGAAAATGCACAGCTGATGGTGGTGCCTATGTTGAAAAATGGTGTTTTGTAGCTGATAATTTGCTCTATCAAATAGCGTTGTGCTCTTCGTATCTGTTATAGTTTCCATAGAAATAAACAGGAGGCATTACTTTCAGAGAGACCTATGTATAACTGACCTCCCAAAAGTGCAACACTAGGACTCTTGTTCAGCTGGGAAGATAATCTTGCTGGGAATCTGACCAGTTATCATGGCTAATGAAGTCCACCCAATACTTAAACCTGATGTCTATTCCACAGACAACGGATACATTCTGTGCAGCAGTAGTTCTGTTTATAGATGCACCATTCTGTATTTTTCCTGTCTGTTTCTCTAACGTGTGTTTATTACTAGGGCTGTTTGCAAGCAAAGAAGTATTTGGGAACTGCCACTTTTCAGCATACAAGCTCTTTCTTGTGTCGGGCAGCTGTTTCCAAATTGTGGTTCTTCTTGGTGGTCTTGAGGATGAATCACTGAGACCTAAACAGGAGGTGGTGAGGAGGGTGGGGTAGGTCTTGTTAAAGGTTCTCTTTCTGTTGAAGTGGCCATAGGATTTTAAAATGTTCATGAACAAATCACCTACCAATTTGCCTGTTGCTCCATTCCCCCTCATGTCATAACACATCATAATGTCCCAGTTATTTGCATAGCCATCTGGCATTAAAAGTGTACCTCGATGGATTCTGATAGTAGGTGAGGAGAATGCAGTAGTACCACTTAAAGCCTAGACTGATGAGATAGCCCTCATTTCATGTAAATTTTTTTGTACAGCTGTTCTTTGGATCTGAATTTTCCCACAATCCAGATGTTTATTTCACAGTATTTAGGTCTCGCAGGTAGAGAGCAGTAACATAGCATATAGAGACTGCACAAACAAAATTGCCTTTCTACAGAAGGTCTCTCAGTCGTTTTACAAGAGACATCTGCAAGATCTTTAATGCGTGACTAATACTGGCAAAGGCCAACTGTTATCTCAAGCAGTATAAGAAGGAAATTACAGCGAATGAATTAGTGAATCAAACAATATGAAAAGGATTAGAATGGGATTAATGAGATTGTGATGGTTGGTGGTTGAAACATCAACATTGTACTTTGTACGTTCAAAACACTGAACTAACATCTGTGAATTAATCCTTATTTGCTCTTCTAATGCAAATCAGTGTTATTATCTCCATATCACGGGGCGGGGACTGACATACAGAAGGTTAGTGTCCAAAAAATGTGCAGTCAGTCAGAAACGACAACATGCACATTGACTTCTAGCACTCTGTGCAAGACTGCATGCAGCTGTGGCTACATCTCTGTTTTGCTTAACACTGATAGCATTGAGAAATCTCTATTAAAAATTGTAGAAGTAGTTGGACAGTTATTTTTCTAGTAAGACAGTAGTTGCTAGGACTAGCAGCAGTTAAGAGCAGAAGATAATACCTGGATAAGAAGCTCTCAAGGGATTGCTTTTTATCTTCTTTGCAGACAATGCCCTCTTTTTTCTGTCTTTCCATGTCTTTAATTCGTGACTGGAAGGTGTCGATCAAATCAAACACAGACTTCATTGCTATGGGTACTTCATAGTATTGCTGTCACGCAAAAAGAACAGATGGAAAAATGGTCCATGTATTAGCATTCTTTCTGCATGCATCGCAGCACTGTAGGGTATACAGCGATTCAAATATCCTCATATGCACACAGGTAACAAGGCCTAAAACAGATGATAAACTATGGTAATATTCCTATTTTTGCAGTCAGACTGCTCCTTGGAAATGACAAATTATTTGTCCAGTGTGTTAAGGCCAGGCCACTGCAGGCAACACATTGTCAATTTATTCTTTTGTAGAGCGTTGTCATATAAAATATGTTGACATCTTGGTGAGTTGTCACACTGTGTTTTAGAACACCAAGTACTGCATAAATACCCCTGCCAGAGGCTGTCCTTTCCCAGCAGTGTCAGCTCACCATCCCCACAGAAAGCCACAATTCCTGAGATCCTCTCATCTGCAGATTATGAAGATAATTACCTAATTCCCAACATTTTTTCTTACTGTCCTTTTTCTTGTCATCCAGCAGTGACAGTCTCTTATGTGCCTGACATGCAAGCCTGTATTATCATTTCATATATTTATTTTTTTCATATTTTTCAGTGCCTTTTCTTTCCAAGAATCAAAATCCTCACCTTGACCTTCATGTCAGTGTCTGTCAGCACCATGAAGAAATCATTGTAGGTCATCCCATACTCTTTCCTCAGCTCACCGATGAGCTGCTGATCCACGAGATCTTCATCCTCTATCACTTTCATGGGCTTTTCGTTATCTTAGTACAAAACAGAGGAGAAATAAAAATGGTCATTGAATTGCACAGCAAGCTGCCTTCAGTTCCACCTTGCAAGAAAAGGAGAAGTTCATCTTCCAGCAGCCCTATTCCCACTGCACTGGCAAAGTCTTCAAAAACAGCACTGTGCCACTATAGCTTTTAACTGTCCAGTTTTCTGTCTCAGTATTTTTGGAAAATGAGATTACCCTAGAGCTCATGTACTTCAACATTTCAGCATTTCTACTTGCATTTGAAAAATTTTGGTTGCCTACTCTTTTCTGGAAAGGGGTTTGAGATTTTTTCAGACATATTTATACATTCATATGTGTGTTAATCATTTCAACAGCTCCTGAAATGCAGCCACTTCTGCAATAGAAAATAGAATCTGTTTGACAATTTCCTGCAGAGGCTGGAAAGCACAGAGAATTTGAGTCAGTAAAATATAGTTAGAACAGCTTGAGGCTGTCCAGGACTCTGCAGTATCTTCCAGTCTTAAAAAATTACATGGAATGTTTAGTGACTACAAGAAACCAGAAACTGTTAAACATATCTTGAATACTGCAGTTTTAGCTCTTCAGGTCTGCACAAATACCATGCTGTGGCACTCTTCCACCTGCTTGCTGATGTTAATTTCCCATTCTAGCACATTGATGGGGAAAAAAAAGTGTTCTGAGAATGATTTTATGCATACTCACTGGCTCTGCTGTAAGAAAAAGAAAACTTTCAGAAAAGCCAGAGAAGGAAAAAAAAAAAGCAGACAGTGATTTCATTTTGAAACTTACAAAATTATTAAATGTCCAAATTATTCAGATGGAAAAGAACCAAACACTCAAAAAGATTTTTAACTAACTCAGAACTTTATGCCCACCGCAGAACTTTATGCCTCTTTTCTTATATTTAACATGAAAAATGACTAGTCTGATGCTTCCAGTTTCAACCTAAAAGTTTCACCATTTTCAAATGATTTATCATCATTTGATGACAGATACCAAAAGAAATTCTGGGTATGTATTTACAAAGTTAGATCCATGTGACTTGTGACAGAGATTTGAAACATGTACAGGACAAGCCCATGGAGGTACTGAGGATCCTTAATTTCCTTAAGCCAGAGTGCATTACGGCCAAGTCCTGAAAGCCTCCATATCATCAGCTCATCCTCAGCATCCAGAACATCACTATGCAACTATGACAATGCTGGTACAGGCCTCCAGATGCAGCTATGGGCCTGAGAAGTAAAAACCAGGGAAGTCACACACACAGTGAAATAAAGCACCTGGGGGCCAAAGAGCTGTCTTCAAATACTACTTGTTTATGCCCTAAGACAGCACTGGGTCATAAATACTCATATCATCACTTAGCGATCTCAGTCATGGCTTAAGTGATCTGCCTGAAGTCAGAGATGCTAGAGCCAATAAAGAGCTGCAGTGCAGAGGTTCAGCTTTGCTGTCTCCTGCTTCATTGTTATTCACCAGCAAACAGACATGAGATGAACTGATTTCAACATGCAGCAACAGAAAATACTTATTCAAGAACAAATGTATACTGTGAAAACAGTTGATTATTTAAACAATAAGGTGTTTTTTTTTTTTTCCCTAAACATCCATAATCTCTGGGAGCAAGTTAATCTGATTCAAATTTTGCAATAGATCCAATCTTTATAATAGACTCAATGAAACTTCTAAATTAAGTCTCTAGGAAGATGTTTGGATCAGAACCTGACCTAAACTTCATACCTCAGGAAAACAACAAAAAAAAACCCCATCAAGTTCTATAATTTGGTTATGCTAATCATTCCACAGAGAACATTTTTAATGGTTGTATGTGGTTATATGTATGTTAAAGTTTTGTGAAGAACTACAGGTAATGTTATAAATTCTCCATTAGATAGGTCAGTCATGCTTTAATGCTTCATAAACAAGATTTACATCTTACAGATGTCAAGCATGACTCATAAAGCATAAACCAAAATTCATACTTTTGCCTGCAGTTTTATCTCAAAGCAAGATCAGCACTATCTCATTGGTCTGTATGGAGGTAGAATAATGCAAGAGAGGTTAGCAGAAAACAGCTTGAATGGTACATTACCTTAGACTAACTGACTCATAGCACTGTTTTGCTTCGAAGACTGCAGATAACAACATGAAGATAGCACTTTAGAATTTCACTGTTTGATGTTTTCTTTCAAAGCTTACAATGTAAAGAAAAATAAATGACAAAAGTGATACAGAAAAATGCTTTTTGGGGAAAAAAGCCAGAAGGACTGACTTGCCTTGCAAACTTATGCAAACTTAGAAGTGGTTTTTGGAGAGGAAAAAAATAAGTTAATCTAATAGCCTTTTTCCAATTCACCACTTGTCCCCCAGCTCCACTGTCATGAAGCATATCTGGGGTCAGGCTGAAAAGCAACGAATCTGAGACTGTCTGCTACTACCAGCAAAATTCTCTTTGATGTTTCTCAAAAGGTCACTGAAAAAGTGTAGAATCTTTTCTCAGTATGTCTTTAGCAGCCAGAAAGGCTGGAAAGATGAGTTACTCTTTACAAATAATTCAATTGAGCAAAGAATGTCAGTACTTTGCTGTGAAAGTATAGTAGCCTAGTAGGTTACGTGCTGGCTTTGGTTGTAAGATGGTTGTGTTACAGCTTGGAATGGCTGCTTAGTTCACCGAAGCCCTGTTCCCAGGATGTGGGGGAAAGAGACCAAATGGCTAACTTGAGGTGAAAAGGATTCTGATTTTCTGTCATTCCAATGCGAAACAGTCTTTGGTTTCATCATAAATCAATCTAGGCCAAACAGCGTTAATGAGCTCTTTCATTAACTGCTTCTAAATATGTTTGAAATTCCAGATGAAGAAGTATTTTCTGTGGACCTTTCTGTTTTTGTCATTTATAATTCACTAGCAGAGCAAGTCTGAGGATATAGCAATGTAAGTAGATCCCATCTCGTTGGCTGCTAAGCCTTCTCACTATGGCATAAATATTGTGAACAAAACATTTGTTAGGAGTTTTTGCTGCCTCTGATGCTGACAGAGACTGAGCCATTAAGAGGCCATGCAAGCAAGAAGAGTAGAGGAGAAGGGGAGGGAGAATAGAAAAGTGTTTGTATTATTTAAACTTTTGAAAAAGCTCAGGATTAGGTGTTCTGGGCAAAAATGTAAGGCAAGCTTCTCATGTAAGGTTAGCTTATACCCTTCTAAGTCTCCTGCTTTTCTTCAACAAGTTAATTCCTCCTATGAGAATTAAGCTGTTATACACATTTGTGGTTTGGAAGAAGTTTGGGTGTAAGTTAAGTTTGGAAGAGGCTGAAAGAGTATGGTCTATGTCAGAGTGAATGTCTGTTTATTAGCGAGACTGGAGCTAAATATATTCCTAAACAGTCTACTGACAGATTGGTGTAGGCACAGAAAACCTTGAGTAACCTTGAGTAACCTTGGTCTGATGTGGAAAATTCTATACCACTCCAGATTTGCCAGAGAGGTGCATGGATGGACAGTCTGGATATGTGAGTCCCTGCTGTTCAGAGACAAGTCTGCTGGCCCCCAGCTAGCTCCCCTCTCTCTGACAGTAGCGGAGGCATGGCTAGAAGCCAGGCATAGTTCCATCATTTTCTGACCAGTTTTATGCCAGATCTGAAATATCGTGGAAGAGACAGGTGATGTGAGCATCATGTGGTCCTGAGTTTTCCATTCCATCATACATTCCTTCCAAGGTCTGGAAAACCAAACCATATGAACTTCTGAGGAACAATGTGGTCAGTTATAAGCAAAACTACTAGTTTATGTACTATTGCTTTGCCTTGGTTCAGCAAAACACATAAACTGGTGTGAAGCTGTAGATGCAGACAGCAACAGGATTGCTTACATTCGTCAAGAGACACCTAAGCTTAGGTGCTTTGCTGGACCTGGACTTGATGTCTCTGTCCAAATCCCACTGTAATTAAAGGAAAGGTTCTTGCTGGCTTTGGTGGGTTTCCCCAGGACCTGAGCACTGACACCTGTTGTTTAAAAACTACCTAAGAGTTGGATGCCACTTGCAGATATGTGTAAAGAAAGTGGCACTAGGTAAGGCTGAATGAATTGCTTTACAAGACCTACACAGTCTGATTTATAGTGCCTCCAAAGATTAACAGCCAGCAATAAACAGACACACTGATGAGTATCTTGCTTCATGGGCAAAGAGAGGCTATCAGAATTAAAACGGTAAACCTTTTAATATCAGATATGCTGGTACAAATTTATAAAGTTGCCCATACGTAGAAGCTGTGGATGAAATCTCCTAAATTATTATCTCTTTACTAGCAGAGAGAGGAAAATGTTCTTGGACCTCACCTGTGGCAGAAAGTACTCACTTTAAACATCTCAAAATCATCTGTTAGGCCTAGAAAAGCTGATCTTGGGAAGGAAAAGAACTCACTTCAAGGAGTCTACCTAGCACACTTCTCTCACAGTCCTGGGTTCAGTGAGTGTGTGCCTGTGCAAAATTAAGCCTTTTCCATGGCCTCGTGAGGAGTGAAAAGGCATGAGTAAATGTTACATGGCAGGGCAGAGAGGTAATGATGTTGAACTTCAAAATAGAATAAGCTTAGACCACGTTTTGAATTATCATCTCAAACATTCTCTTCAGCTTCTTCTGTACCCCACCTCCTCTCCTTCATGACATCAGACAGTTTCTTTAAACCATGTTTAAAACATACTAGCAAATATCTAGCTGTGCATGGTTTAGAAAAGAAACAATGGTGGAGCTGTATTAGGACAATCATTCTGATAGTCAGGTTAGTATTCATGATACTGGTAGAACTGAGCCTCATTTCCCCCATTTCTCATGCCCTCATCAAATTTTCAGGCCTTTTCTCTGTTTCACTATTTTACTGTCTTTATGAATTCCCACAAAGAAAGCTGAAGTTACAGCACTGGAAGCCTAAGCATGGAAAATACTAGAGGCCTTTACATAAATACAGAATGAGAGTAGTCAGCATGGAGGGAGGAGGAATGGGTTTGAAAGTCCTACTATCCCACAACAAATGGTCTTACTTGGGTCTTGACCCAAGCTGGGGAAATTTCTCCCTTTGCTGTCTGTAATGTGCCCACAAGATGGAAAGAAATTATATAAAAAAAGGAACCTAGCTGGAAGTGGTCAATTTTCATGCTGCTGTTGTTCATGGTGCCAAAAATTGTAATGACTGAGATTTTCCTTGTTGCCATCTTGCAGAAGCTCTCCAGATACTCGTCTCGCTGCTGAACATACATGGTGTTGTCCGCCTTGGGTGTTGTAATCAGCTGGTTGGTGGGAGAGACAAAAGAGCTTGTTTAATATAAGAAATTAAGCAGAGTACTATTTCACTGAAGGAGAACCAGTCACTATCTGCAACCTTGGATTTCTTTTTCATAAAGCTATTGACTCCTTTGTAGTTTTATTTTGCTTGTGGTTGTAGTGTAACTTTAGGATCAGTCCTGTCCAACCAGTCCCAGGAAAGCCATAGGAAGCATGGCCAGCTGGTGGCACCAGCTCTTCCATTGCCTTTCCACAGTATTGGTTGGAGAAATGACACTGGAATTTACAGGAAGCTCTCTACCTTCCTATTGTACTTTGCCCTACCATGTCTCCCCCCACCCTTCAGGGGTGCAACTTATTTAGGATTCTTCCTACCCAGTCACAGCAGGAGCACGGGGAACATGGCAGCCTGGCAGCTACTCCATCCTCATCTCATGCTCCAGGCAGAGCTCCTGTGGCTGTTTTGGCTATGACAGTGCAAGTACAACTAGAGCTTATTGAATAATTATATAACTGATGGTCATATAAGAAGACCTTGAAAACTCAATAAGGCCACTGTGACCTCACCTGAAAATTGCTGATTTATCATATATTTGTTTTAAGTCACTTTGCTGTCATATGGGTCTCTTATTTGATTAGAAGGCATGGCTATGGAGGGAAAGCAGGAGGAGGAACAGTTATAAAAACAAAAGTATAAAATTATCCACAGTTTATGTTACTCTATTCATTTCAAAGTCTCCTAACAATTAAAAGATTGAAGAAGTTTAAAGCACATAACTTGGCTCCTTCATCAGTGACTAGGATTCAAACATCCCAGGAAGGGTGTTTGTCTCTTAAATGTTCCCTGCTTTGTTCTACAAGGTTTGGTGACACAGGTCTAATTCAGACTTCAGTGTATGTTCTTACTCATGGCTTCTGAAACTAAGAGGACAGTGCAAACCAATGGTCTGGTCAGCATGCAGTAGTTCTATGCAGCAGTTTCCAGAAGAAGTTTGGAGAGGAATGCCCCCAGTCTAGCAACATAATCATTTAAGTGCTGTCAATACAGCACACTTAAGTACCTGCAACCACTCCTCCAAACACAAAGGGAGTTGGAATCTGAATTTTATGATTTAATATATTAAATACTCACCAGAATCCCTCAACTGCAAGCTTATGCTTCAGTCTGTAGCAGGTACAGTCGTCTTCTATCTACCTCATGTTCATAGAGCCTGAAGGCTAATTTTTATGATATACTCAATGTTAATCATTGTACTGAAATGTAGGGGGCATTTATCAGCTTGTAAAATCTGACTAGTTTATAGAAAGAGTCCCTGGCATGACTACAGCCCTGGGTGAATGAGAATCAAACACAAAAAGTGTTTGATTTCTGGGCTTTAACATGTAACACATTGTTTTTAAACTGCACAGAAATGCTTCAAATTAAGAAAAGATCATGAAGAGGATTTGAGGACTGAGACCAAAACCAGACCATTGGTTTGCATTGTACTTTTAGAGACTGTAAGTAAGAACACACACTGAAGTCTGAATTAGATGTACTTCATCAGACCTTGCAGAATGAAAAAGGGAACATTTAAAAGGCAAAGCAATCTTCACATCAAAGCTTTGTTCTAGGACTGTTCTAAGCCACGCAGAAAATACATCACGTCTACCTGCATTTGCATGCATGTGTGTGTATGTGCATATATGTATTCGTATATATGCATGTGTGTATAAATGAAGTGTTATATAAACTGTCAGCTTGCACTTCATCACCATAGGGAAATAAACAGAAAACCCAAACTCAGTAAGCCAAGACTTCTCAACATTAGTAAGAATGAAAAAAAACCTCAATGTAGACTGGTGAGGCTGCAGACCTCAGTACCCATATGCTTTTTCAATTTTTGCAGGTGGATCCTATATTTGTTATTAATTGAACTTAACACGGATTAGCCTTCAGAATTCTACATGTTTGAAAAGCATGCTGAAACCCGCAAACTGAAATCCTTAATGATGTGTAAGTCTTAAAAGCCTGTGACTCTCTTAAAATTCTCTTGTGTTGGGAGAGGACTGAAACAATATCTTTGGGAGACAGTCTACTGAAGTGACTGAAAGACAGTAGCATAGCAATGTAGTGGGGTTCTACTCAAGTAGAGCCAATTCTCTAACAGTGTGGGCTAATTCTTTAGAGGAGTTTGAAGACTCATGAATGGTAGAGTTTATCTAGATAGAAGGACTTACTCTAAGTAAACTGAATAGTTTGATAGGAAGGAGTGCAAAAATGCATGTGTATGGATTAAAGAAGCTTGGAAAGTTCTTTGTTATCCATGTGCCGGGGATGTAAAAGAGAGAACAGGCTTCAGCCATTGCTTTTACTATTGATCACCTCAAACTTGTCCTTCAAGAAACTTCAGGGCAAGCAGGCCGAAGGTAGTATTAGATACTGGAGAAATACAGTGGGACATGGCACAATCATTTCTCTTCAGTGAGTTCTGGCCTGACAGCCTGAGGTTGTGCAGCTCTTTTATTGAAACATACAGCTGACAGGTGGCTGGATATCAGCTGGTTGAAATTTCAGACCAGCCTTTAAGTTGCCAGGACTGTGCTGGTGTAATGAAATAACAGTTTGACATCTATAAGCTCAGATTTTGACATTTTACAAATTTGTTATTTGTCTTGATGCTGGACATGTTCTTGGAAGCCACAACATTGAGATATATGACCAAATTTCAAAGATCTCAAACTGCCTTGGTTTGCTTAACTGGTAGTTAACATGTAACGGACAAGCATTATTTGCAAAATTCACTCAAGTTCAAATTTTTCAAATATATTACTAATAATATTATTATTGTATATCAAGTATAAGGCCAAGTGCAAGGTCCTGCACCTGGGTTGGGGCAATCTCAAGCACAAATACAGGTTGGGCGGAGAATAGCTTAAGGGCAGCCCTGAGGAGAAAGATTTGGGAGTGTCGATTAATGAGAGATTCAATATGAGCTGGCAGTGTGCGCTTGCAGTCCAGAAGTTCAACCATATCCTGAGTTGCATCAAGAGAAGTGTGACCATCAGGTCAAGGGAGGTGATTCTGCCTCTCTACTCTGTTCCTGCGAGACCCGACCTGCAGTACTGTGTCCAGTTCTGGAGCCCCCAACACAAGAAGGACATGGAGCTGTTGGAGCAGGTCCAGAGGAGGGCCACGAAGATGATCAGAGAGCTGAAGAACCTCCCCTATGAGGACAGGCTGAGAGAGCTGGGGCTCTTCAGCCTGGAGAAGAGAAGGCTCTGAGGAGACCTCATAGTGGTCTTTGAGTTCCTGAAGGGGGCCTACAGGAAAGCTGGAGATGGAGTTTTTATAAGGGTATTTGTGTGACAGGACAAGGGGAAATGGCTTTAAACTGGAAATGGGTAGGTTTAGACTAGGTATTAGGAAGAAATTCTGTACTGTGAGGGTGGTGAGACACTGGAACAGTTTGCCCAGTGAGGTTGTGAATGCCCCCTTCCCTGGGAGCGTTCAAGGCCAGGCTGGATGGGGCTTTGAGCAACCTGGTCTAGAGGGAGAAGTCCCTGCCTATAGCAGGGAGTTGGAACAAGATAATCTTAAAGATCCCTTCCAACCCAAACCATTCTATGATTCTATGATTGTTCTTCTCCACTCTCAACATGCTGGGGAATGTTCTTCTAGCTCTTCACAGGCCCTAAAGCTGGAAGAGTAGGGAGGGGAATAAGAAAGTTGGATTCTACTTGGGTTTGTGAATCATCAACAGAATGATTAATTAAATTCCAGTGGTTGAAATCTTGGCTTGGCGTCTTAGGTATTTGTATTGAAGTATGGGGTATCAAAGTGAAAACTGTGTTGTGACACTGACTGTTGAACAATAACTGTCAAAGAGGCCAGCTTGCAGAGGAATAATTGCAAGAAACCAGCTCCCATAATAATATTTTTAAAGAACTATTTTTCAAAGTGTGCCTTTTCAGGATATGTGCCATCTGCCAGGAAAAACATCTGTACTACAGCTAAAACTGTTTCCTGTTGCAGGTGAAGTGTTTTTTTAGATAAGTAGTTGGAAAAACATACAACACTATTAAACCCTGAGAGAAGTAACTCCAGATCGTGCTGAGTTTCTAAGACTTGAAAACTAACCATAGAGTTATTGTTTAATAAAAACAGCAGGAGAATAAAAGGGAACAAAGTCTGTATGGGATCCCTGAAGATATCTAGGAGATCTGAATGCCAAATTCCCATGAGAAATAATGGCACATGTAACAGTCCTACCTCAAGGCAATCTTGTCATATGCCTTTGTGCATATCATTAGTCAGACGTGCATAATACTGCCAAAAACACCTGGCTTGCTTCCAGTTTTAGGACACCAGCACCAATACAAAACAGGTTTGCCAGCTGGCAGTACATGCTTAGCATCAAAATGTAGTGACATTGGCAAGTACCCTAAAGCAATGACTGAAATCCACATGAACTTCATTTTATTGAATATAGTTGTACGGATCCTGATACCTGTATATCTATTGGAAACAAAATATTCTGATGGCTGTATGATAGTTCATGGAAGTGAGTGGGAAGAGGTTTTAACCTAATTCCTGTCTGATGGATTTTTCTACCGTACATAAGATTTACTACATGGGGCTGCAAAAACTTCCATGTTGGAAATGATCCTCCAGGTCTAGAGATCTGACCTCTTAAACAAAATCAACAAAAAAGGGTAATACAAAAGCAACACAAACTTTCTGTTTCCCATGTTCCTACTAGAAGGGAGACATTACTTCATTTATGAAATAAAATTCAGATGAACAAGTTACTTACAATGAGCCGCCTTTTGCCTTCAAAATAGTCCAGGAGGTTGGCCACTGATTTCCTGGGAGGCTGTAAGAAAGGCTTCTTGTTGGGCTTGGGGAAATCCTCATTCTCTGTTCTGCTCCCCTTCTTGTTTTTTTTGCTACGGTCTTTATCCTTGCTCTTTTTCTCAGCTTTGTCCTTCTTGGACTGCTTCTCACTCTTCTGCAGCTTGTCAGGTCTGTCCTTCTTCTTTTTCTTCTCAGGTTTATCCATTCGTTCATGCTTCTTTGATTCTTTTCCTTTCTTTGGGGGAATACTTCCCACTGCAATCTCTTCCTCTAAATGGGGACTAGCAGGCTTACCTGGGTCATATTTATCTTCATATTCATTACTCAGTATCTTCTCTTGTGTCTTCTTTTTTGGTGGTTTAGTCTTAGTTGGTTTGTGTTGCCCTGGCGTGACATTCAGGTCCCTGTGGTTATAGTCCTTCCTGTCTGTTCGATTATCTTTAAACCTACTCATGCTTGCCTTTGTGTAGTGCACTGAGGGGGCTGTTGGGACTTCTGTGAAGCTCTCATAGCGGCCACCTTTGCTTGGTTTCCGTGTGGCTGCCAGGTGTTTCTCTGGGTGGCCTCGCTGCCGGTCCCTCCGATTTGCCTTCCACACAGGAGAATAGAAATCCTCAGAGGCTGTGACTCGTGGTGTGGTGGCCTCAGGAGCTGCTGGCAGCCTATGGTACTCTGTGGTGGTATGTGACTTTGTGGTCCATGTCCTCTGCGTGG
Source organism: Pavo muticus (assembly GCA_016647715.1). Classification (NCBI taxonomy): domain Eukaryota; kingdom Metazoa; phylum Chordata; class Aves; order Galliformes; family Phasianidae; genus Pavo; species Pavo muticus. The sequence goes on from JACDJE010000020.1 coordinate 3,368,926, forward strand.
TGGGGAGGGGTGTAGTTGTTGTTGTAGGCCTGCTTGCTGTTGTCACTGTGCGGGTGGTGGCCCGGGTGGCTGTGGTGGTGGTAGGGAGGGTAGTGGTCCTCACTGTAGGCAGAGGGGTAGCCACAGTGGTTGTCATTGGTTTTCTCACTGTTTTTGTCCTTGTTGGCTGGTTGCTTCTCCGTGGTTCCTCCTTCCTCCCTCCTGCTGATACTTGGACATGTCCACCACCAGGGGTAGATTGGGTGCTACCCCCATTATTGTCATCTTCAACCACCTGTCCCTCCACCCCAGCTGCTTTGCAAGTCTGTATGAAACCCTTCTGTCTCATCTTTTCGATTTTTCTGATGGGGTTCTGATCAATGACCTCATACATGGCCTCTAGCCTTACAGGATAAGGGTACCTTTCCTCCACCTGTAGAGTTTTCTTCAGCAGCACCATGCCAAATTTCCCCTTTTCTAGTTTCAGAAAGCTCATGAGCTTAGGGATGAGAGCAGGATCCAGTGGCTGTTCCAGGATTTTTCCTTCATTGGTTATCCTTCTGACTTTTCCTCCTTCTTCCCCTTCTTCATGGAACAACACAATCTGCTGAATGTGTCTCTCAGCCAGTTCACAGTAAACGTCATTTTTCAGCAGGCTCATCATGAGCCGGTAGTAGCCCTCTGAGGCATGGGGGGCAGAAATGACCCACACCCGATTTTTCCCAGCAAAGCTGGCCAAGACATTGGGGGAGCTTGACCCTGAAGGGAAGCGTACTGCTCGTGACTGTGAGGTGGTAGATATCCCTTCATCCTTAATCATCTCAGACTTGGAGTATTTGGCTGCAGCTGTGAGTCTCTGTACCCGCCTTGTTCTGGTGCCTATGCTCCTGGGCTGGGAACGTGATTCCTCTTTCAGGAGGTTGGCAGGTGCCTTTGGAGGTACTGAAGAATCTCTCTTGGTGACAGGGTGTTGGGGATTCGGGCTCAGATTCTTTAGGGATGCTCCAGACCTTCTCAGGAGGCTGCTTGGAGCCCTGTGAGACTGAGGCACTTTCCTAACTCCATGGCTCCCTCTCTCTGCTAACCTCCCTGTCTTCTCAGAGCTACAAACTAGCCATGCTGTCCACAGCAGGGCTAAGCTGAGAGCTGGCCTCCAGTTCATTGTGCAGTCTGCATGTGGAAAGGAGGAGAAAATGTTAGGTGTTAACAGTAAGATGATACTTTGCACAAATGATTAAATAAAACCACGAAAAGAGGCTGGATAGTTTTAGGGATTTAAGAGTGCTGATTACACCTCAATATTGTCCCAGTGAGTTTAAAAGTCATTTTTGGAAAAGAACAAAATGGATCATTTTATCAAAAAATGACATCATCCGTCTGTAACACAACTCTGTCTATCCAAAAGGACATCGTGATCCACATCCTTCTCTCCCTCTCAGTCTCTCACGCTTTCACATCCACACATGCAAACACACAGAGAGAATAAGTCTGGTACATAGAGCAGAAAGCCAAGAATTAAACTTGAGACTTACACTCTCACGGAAGTTCCCCTTCCAGAGACGAGGTTTCACGTCTTTTTCCTTTAAAAGGAGGCAAATGCCATACAGCTTTGCTGCTGCTCGGTGATTTATCCTTACACAGCCCAGCAGGTCCCAGAGCCTGTCTGTCTACTTGTGTATCTTTTACCTTTTATTTTTCTTCACGTTCTTGACAAGCAGGATGAGGTGAGCGGAAATTTCCTTTGGGATCTCTGCTTCTCCATTTACCTGCAGGTCTGTCTTCTTTCTGTGCCGGTTAACCACACAGGCAGGGATTTCATTTAAGAAAAGGAAACTGCCAGCTGCTCTGAATCTCTCTCTTTAAAACTTCCTCAAGCCTTCTTCCCACTCCTTGCTTCCTCAGTCCAGCTTAGTTTCTTTGTTTCCAGAAAGGAAAGCACAAGCATTAATATATTTTCCAGGCTGAAGAAAAACACAGGAATGTAATGCTGAAAAAAAAGCGGATGCTTCCCTTTCCCCTTTCTCCACACTTAGACAAAATCAAATTGTATAAGTTTAATCTTTTCTTCTCCTTCCCTTCTTGGCTCTTTACGGTCCCAGAAATGTCAGGGTAACCCCAGCGCTGCTCAGAACCGGCTTCAGACAACAGTGGCCACTGGAAATGGGGGAAACTTCACTCAGGATTTAACAGCTCAGAAGAACCCGCCTCCTCCCCACTCTGACACAGGGAGGGAGGGAGGAGGAAGGCTCTGGGGGCTGAAACACTGCACAGCATCACAGCGCACTCCAGAGAGGGTGACTCCAGCCTTAACTCTTTCCTTTGCGCTTCCGAGCTCCCTTGAGCTCCCCAATCTCATCTTTCTCTTTCTTCCCATTAAAAAGACACAGTCTGAATAAAAAAGAGTCCTGTGAGAAATTTATTTCCCCATCTGTGTCAGAAACCACTCTGCTGTTTAAAAGTAATTGCTTTGTAACCCTATTGTTTCTGCCTCCTGCTCCCCTTTTCCCCGTTTGTTTGTTTTCTGGGAATTCTCCAGTAAAATCGTGTTTTGCTTCACTTTCCTGCCAATTTCGCTTTCAGATCCACATGGATGTGTCAGTATAGTCTGCTCCATAAACGTATATGCACATGGCTGTTTGTTCATTTGTAGTTTTAAAGAGATCAAGATGTTTACTACATTATGGTACTAAAAATAGCGTCACATGTATTTCCCTTGAATGTACACTAGCAGTGAAAAAAAAGTGCAAAAATACCTAAAGCGACATGGTTAAGGACAGGGTCATGTCCTTTGCTCTGTTCATGGGGTAAATGACACCATTCTATTGAGCTGACGTAAACTGGCACTGCTGCACTGCCAGCACCTGGTCTTTAGCTGATTCACACTGGCTTTAGTGTGTCATGAACCTTTAGTGTAAAACACCACTTAGTTGTGGTTGATGGATAACAACTGAAAACAACCAGGATCTTAATATTCCTTTTATAGTTTTCCAAAATCTCACTTGTTTACAGAGGTACTGCTGCATTCTCATGATTGTGATAAAGTACTGCATTTGATCTGAATTACTGTGGTGGGGGGCAAAGGTGTACCTTCTTCGTCCCTTGAAATGAATGTTTCAAAGATAAAACACTTCCTCTTCTTTCTCTTTCCTTATTTGCTTCACTTTAACTTTATGTTATCAAATGCACTGATAAACATTAGTGGTGTTTTTGCTCCACACTAATTTGTGTGCACTGTTTGTATTCTATGCCCTGTGGTATGTGTGGAGGTAAGGGAAGATGGCGCATGCCTGTGCTAACATTAATGTGAATGCAGTCAGCTCCTCCCAGAATATCATATCCCACATCAGCTACAAAACAGGAGGACTGTACCCCTCAGAAGGACCACAGAAGTGGAGTTCTGTGAAGCAAGGATTGGGTAACATTTTCCACTTAAACTTACATTAGTGGCAGGTCCGCTGGATTATTAATCTTGACAAGGTAAAACAAGTCTTTAAACAGTTTTGTTTCATTATGACTTTTCAAAGTAAACAAACTCTAACTTCTGAGAGGTTTTCATTTCAATGTTTCCTTCAGTTTTACTACAAAGATTTTAAAAAGAAATCACAGAGTTGAAGCCAAATGCTTAATTTGGGGCAATTGATTTTTTTTCCCCACTAAATCACCTCAATTTTCTTATTGTAGGTGATAGCTTGAAACCACACAGAGACAAAACATTTATCTGCATAGCTTGAATGAAGCCAAGAAAAACACATCCAGCACATGAAAATGAAGGAAAGAAACAGAGATTCTCTCTGCTGTCTATCCTATCAAATTATAGATACACAAAATAATCTCTGTGAGGACTTTGTTGAAAAGTAGTGTGCTTCAGAATTTCCTTTAAGCTTACCAAAAGGTGACAGATCACCAAAGATAACAAATTGTAAGGCAGCTGCAGGGACAGACTATTACACAGCAAGAGCTGGAGCTGCAGGAATTGTTTCCAAGGCTGACGCTTCTTGGTATTTTTATTGGAGGTGAGGAATGAAACCTGAAATGACTGCTGGAAATATTTGGCATTGGAATTTCATAGGAGGTAAATAATTTTTACAGGCCAACATGGGACTCCTAGTACAGGATCAATGCAAGGTCATACAGCAAGAAACAAAAAATGTGTGAAATACCCATGAGATGAATAGAAATATCCTAGAATGCAGCTATTCTGTGAAGAACTTAAAGTTCAGAGTAGATAATCCACTGGAAATAAGCTGGTTGTGTGATACTGCAGCAAGGAAAAGATCTACCCGCATGCCGATGAGAAGTAAGGAATTAATATGTGGTACCAATAAGGCTGTTCTTGCCATGTACATCAAGCTTCTCTAAAGAGTTGCAAGGGGTTCAAAAAGTGACATAACATCTGGATATGATCCTATGCAAACAGAGGTGGGAAAAGGTCAAGCTAACTGTGGGGAAGGCACAGCCACACCTTGGGCACGATCTCCACATGCATACACAGGAAAAAGTCTTTTGAAAGAAAATGGCTTTGTAATCCATCAAAGGATGGCAAAAGGATTAGAAATTAAATCTTGACAAATGCAGACTTGAAATGATTGTCAATTACTGCAATTTTTTTTATTAGTGAGCTTTGTTAATCCCTGAGATAGTTTCCCCAAGAATATGGTTGTTTTCTGCTGTCATTTCTTCAAATCAAGCCTGTAGGAGATCTTAGGTGGACTAGAAGATATGGCAAAAGGATGGAAAGAGATCCGTATGGACACATCAATATGGGAAATTTGAGAGCAAAATGTCATCAGCCCCTGAAGAGTGTGGCTCTTTGGAGACTTATGGAAATCAGTTCTTACTGCTAACACAAGCTTGTTATTTGAGAAAGTAGAGTTGCTACAAGGCAGATCTTGTAGCCTTCAGAGTGGTTTTAATGAGGAAGTGATAGTTAATGCTGTGTCCACAAAAGCGAAATATATATCTGTTTATGAATAACTGTATTGTGAGTCTTTCTATATTCTGCTTTAGGTATCAGAATTAAGCATGTATATATATATCAAGTGTGAAGGACTATGCACACAACTGCGCTATTTTAGCTGCTAAGGAATTAACAGGAAAGCCTTCAGAGAGTGAGAGAGAAATTGTTTACATGGAAGGTGAAGGGAGATGAAGGCGCTTGGGAAATCCAGCATCGGCTGCTCTGTGCTGGGAAGCTGGGAGCCAGAGGAGCAGGTGGAGATCCCCTGTGGATACCAGTGGGGGTGACTGGACAACAGAGAACCAGAGTCTGAGTCCTGGGAAGCAGACATTGTTGCTTCTCTGAAAAGAACAGGTTTCTTGAACTCTGCTGGCTCTTTGCTTTCCTCTGAAGAGAGGAAGCTGTTATTAGTGATGTGCCTGGGGTCATAGCCCATCCAGCAGCTGGGGAAATAACAACTAAGAGTGTACACAGTGGACCTGTGCTGCAGCCCCCTATATGTAAGCAGGAAAAGGAGTCAATACAGGGAGGCTTGCAAAACCAATGACCCATAATAAAAAGAGCAGTGCCTGGTTAGTCAGATCAAGCTCCTAAAATAGAAAGGCGCTTTTGATAAATAGGGAGGCCCCAGCGGAGCCTTCACTTTTAAAATGTACATTTTTTCTGCAGAGTCCCCCAGCAATGTTGCTAAGAAACCAGTGATGCAATGTGACACTTATATTACAAACTTTAAATGTTTAATTCTGAGATTAAGCCTCCAAGATACTAACAGGGCTGCAGCCCCATAGGTTTGGGCTTTATTTGAGATGCAGTGAAATTCTAATGTCTGGATATTAGTACTGGCCTGTGTGCAGGGTGACCTTGAGTTTAGCACCTCTGTCCAGTTTATAGGGCCTCCTGGTGAGAGAAAGGCTCTCGCATAGGCCCATTTCTTGTTCTACATCTGGTTGACATCTGGGATGGAAGTGTCAGCCAGGAAGAACAAAACATCTTCTGGCCAGGACAGACACAAATTCTACTCCAAACTGATGCAACTGATGTTATGTACACTGAGACCAAAGTGCTCATTGAGAGCAAATGAATACAAAGATTGCCATCTGCCGGCCTTGCAAACTGTGTTACTAGTCACAAGCCAGTGGGAGTCTCAGAGCCATTGCAGCCTGCTGCAGCTGGTTTCTTGATGTTACAGCTGCTGATGTACAGGATTTTTTCAGTCACAGAAATAGTTGTCTCCTTTCTTGGTGTTACTGGGAAAGGGAGACTTCATGAGCTCTGATCAATGAGTGGGGCCAACTTCCCTCTCTTGGAGCAGTATAACCCCACGGGGAAACTGTACTGAGGACATTTTATGATGCTGAGCTTTAGAATTGCCCCATGAAGCACAACTGGTTACCTCTCCCAGGTCATGAGCCTGCAGGGCTAAATGAATTCAGCTATGGCATTGAACTCACCAGCTGCAAGGGCCTGGTTTCTCTTCCCACATTTGTACCTCTGCACAACAGAAGGTTATACTGGTGCAGGTCTGAGCACTGATCCTTGCCACCTCCTCCTTCCAGCATACTTTCTTTTTTCTTCTCCCTTCCTTTGTCTGGAGAATGGCCTGCCTATGTCAATCCTGTCTGGGTAGAGGGGAAATTCTCTCTTGGCTCTTTCTGCTCTGCTTTGTGATATGAAATAGATTTAAGTAGGATGGAAGCTGGTGCTTATGCAACTTCTTTGCACAAATGCTGGGACTTCAGCTCCCAGGTCTGACAGCTATTTTGTCCAAGTGCAACCACTTATGAATTTGCACATGTGGAAGGAGATGAAGTAGAAATTGACCTGCAATACAATCAGCTAATTCACTTACCAGGGAAGGCTCAGCTCTCCTCTGCATTGGCAGAGGAACTTGAAGGAATTTCTGCCAGAAAACAGCCCACTGATTCAGATGAGGTTGATCCTTAGATATTTGTGGGCTTTATTATCTAGCCCAAAATATTATGGTTTGTAAACCTTTTTCTTTCACCCTGTAATTTAAGTTGAAAATTTGTTTGGTTCCTTCTTTTTTTAAAGACTTGTTTTGATTATAAAATTGAAGGGATTCGAATCAAGGAGGATCCTGTTTAAAAAACAGGCTGGGCTACAGTGTAGCAAAAGAAGAGCCTTCCAAAACAGGGCTGTGCTCAGTGATTACTCTCAGAGATTACGTGTCAGAAAGCTTTGTGGATGAATATAAAAATGACTAGTTACATGGCTACACACATTTTTGTTCTAACGTTTTACTAGCCAGTGGCAAAGATTCAGATTTTCCTATGGTTCTAAGTCAGATGAGCATTTAAGCATATACCGACGTTTCGTCTCGTTTTGGTAACTCTCATGACTCTATAGAGGGAAGGGCACGGAAGGCAAGGAAGACAAGGCAAGGCACCAAAGTGAAATAAGAATTTAATGATTCTATCCGTTTGCTTCAGGTCAGACTGAAGAAAGTTCAAGCCTGAAAGTGACAGTCAGAAATATTATCACCTGTAGATAATGCACCCCACTTTTTTGTCAGGTTGTTCATGCTCACTTGCAGGCATTCATGGCCCTTTTTTTTTATTTGCTATCAGGAGCATTACCAAATTTAATCTTCTGTGAAGTCACTTTTTTCTCTTTATGTGAGTGAAGAGAATCAGATACTACTATGTTTAGCTGAGGGACAGCCTGTGGCTATCCCTTGCCTCCTCTGGGCTGAACTAAGTCTTCTCTGCCAGACGCTTCTTGAATCTTTCCTTAGTAGGTGGCAGAGGAGGGTGCTACCTGTTTGTGTGACCATCAAGTAAGCAGATGCTCCAGAAGCTGGAGAGGTCTCCAGCTTCATAAAAATGAGGTCAGTTCATAAAAATGAGGAAAAGGAATACAAGTAGTTGGAAGCGCAAGGCTCTTAATTTCTTTCCTTGAATCCAGCACAAGTGTCTACTACTGCCCAGCTATGTCCAGCCATGCAGGAGGAGAAGATGGGCCTTTGAAGACGGAAGTGAAAACTCTGGATGAATGCTCTTGGAGATAGAGCAGAAATGGGCAAGTATCTGCTTAAACTCAAATATTTAGAAAATGGAGTCAAAAGTTCTGGAGTCATTTAGAGCAGGATGAGGATCTATAGCCTCTTTTAAGAGTCTTCATTTTCTCTGAGAAGACCAATGCCAGCCTTCTGGGTGTGCGCTTTGGCTGGTGAATACAGTTCTTGCAGAATTTTGTTTTCCTTCTGTGGCTGTGGAGGAGCAAAAACTACTCACCTGGGAGAGGAGATGAATTGCTAATTTGCTTAATCTCATCATTCCACCAGTGTACACGGTCATAAATCAGTCATCTTTCTGCGCTACTTTTGGAAGCAGAAATATGTGCAGAATGATGTAGGCAGCTAGTTCTTAAGCCATAATTCATGAGATAATGGCAAGTGGTCAGCAGCTGGCAATACAAGAATGCTGACTATTATGGTCCTTTCAACTGAAAACATACAAAGAGGGTGCAAAATGGTCTGAGGAGTCTTGAGACATGACATTGGTCCGGAGCGCTTGGGAACTACATTTTGCAGTTTTTTAGGCCAATGATTTAAACTCAGCTCAGATTGGAACCAAAGCCAAACTGATGTCTTGCGGTTAAGTTTCCACAAAACCGAGACTAACAATGCAGTTGAATCCTAAATTGGTTTCCTTACCAAGAAAAGCAAAGAATAAAAAAAACATCCTAATCCCCGATATGGTATCTTACACTGACATGTACACACCTATCTCTTTCCCATTCAGTAATACTGGTATTAATTTTTAATCAAATGATAATAGGAAAAAGCTCGGTTTCTGAGATTGCTTCAGAAGCGTTACATTCACATAAACAAAAAAGTTGCAGATGGGGTTAACATACACAGCAGAGGCAGGGAATGGTCTCTGCCATGCACAGTCAACATCAGTATTTTCATTCAGAATATAAAATGCATTTTAAGAGTGGAAGAACTTATGCATATAAATTCCACAGCTCAGTTTTGTACTGCAGAGAGAGAGAGAGAGACATTTTTTCACAGTTATTGACAAAGGACATTCCAGCAACTAGTGAGATCTGGAGTTCATTATATATTTTGGGCTAAGAGTGCAAAAGCACTATCTGCCAGAAAAAAAAAAAATGTGGTTGAAGCGTGTTTTATTAATACATTGCTGCTGTTCTTGGATTATACTCCTGTAGAGGCTCACATCTGAAATGATGCATCTGATATACTATATACTAGATAGCTTTTCAAGGTTCGTTTTTGGATCTGGTTCCCTTTCAATATACAGATACTGTGTAAATTTCTATTTTTAAGCTTTCAGAGACGTACTGTCTCTGCCCTTCTGTGGATCATTATTGCAAGCTGTTTTTGCCCATATTCTAGAAGCACTAATATTACTATAAAGCAATAAGTTGTTGCCACTGAATCTGGTACCTCTGTGTGTAATGTATGAGTAGGGAGTGACATCCTAGTCCAGACAGCTTCTTTCCAAATAAAGAGTTCCGATGTTGTCAACATTGCATTTCATTGCAGTGAATGCGCTGTTAGAAGAGAAGCAGTGGCAGCTCAGCAGGAAGCAGACCTAGAGGACCAGAAGAAATGCTTTTGCTTCCCTGTCACCTAAGCTCAGAGAGCTATATTAATGATAAAATCTCCCTGACAATTAATTATCTCCAAAATGAGCAAAACGAGAGGGAAATATGTACAGTAGATTTCTTCAGAAAAATATACAATTAAATCCGATATTTCCATTTCTGGTTTTGCATTCTTATTTTCTTGTTAAAGACAGGCCCACACGTGTTCCTGATCTATGAACCAGCTGCCTTGAAATCAATGGCAAAGTTCCTGTCATTAGCAAAAATTCTTGGATGTTACCCATATTTATAGGATATGATTAAACTGAAAACTTAAGGGAGATCACAGCCTTCCAGCAATTAAAGAGGAGGGAGAAAGAAATGAGAAAGTAAATATGTTGTGAAAGAGATCCCAGGTGAAATAATTGGTCCAAATTTTCATGTCTGGATGTTGTTAGTTTTTCCATAATTACTACAGCAAGCTCCTGCTTTCACTGAGGGGAGGTGACCTGGTTTTTTTCCAGTAATAATAGAAATTTTAACACACAAATGACCAGAACTGCTAAAGCTGCTTTACACAAATGTGTCAGCACTGAGAGAATCGAGATACAGCAGACATCATTTAGTCAAGTATAAAACTTTGTGTCCACGAACTCAAAATGGAAAGCAAAGAAAAGAAAATTACTGTTTACCAAGAACAGATTGCTTTTAGTATCAAGTCATGTAAAAGTGTACAATGATGCAGGTGTGGTTAAAACAAGATTTAGGTGTCTTATTTCCTGCAGGTGTTTTAGAGTCATGTTGTTGGAGTAAAGAAGTCTAATTTACTCTTCTACCACCTTTAGATATGAAAGTACCTGGCACAACACAGCAACTGATGTTGGAAGTCCCACTGTATTTAGGCCTCCAGTTCTCTTCATTGTTGTTTCTACATGGACAGTTAATATTAAATGGTTACATGATATTGATGCTTATGAAGTAGCCAACTCAATTCAGCTCCCATAGTGAATGATATTATAATCCTTGGAAGCCTGAAGCCAAATGTCTGTGCTCTCCAAAACTGTTTGGAATCTGTCACATTTCTGCAGGAAACGAAGCTGGTGACCAGATAAAAAGTTAATTTAAAGTTCCTTTTTCACAGACTCTATTCTCTATTTTTTGTTTGTATTACTATATTATTGTTGCCATCCCAATCAAAGTTAAAAAAACACTGAAATCAGAAAGCAACTAAATCCTGTTATGGAGTAACAACATTGCAATTTGTCAAAAATTATCTACTGAATGAAATGTGCTAGTTTCATATTTCCACTAATGTCTTCCCTATCAAAAACTCTTTACTAATATCCATAGTTAATTGTTGTCTGATGCTAAAACTGTGACTGACATGTCAATAGTCTTCGCCCTTAACCTCACCCTTGGAAATATGCTATTATATCTGATATGAACTTATTCTAGGTAACTGCTAAGAATTAAAGGAGTAGGGCTTGATGATTTCATGGCTCGGGTTGGGAGGGACCTTAAAGATTATCTAGTTCCTAGATGGATTTCATCCATGGCAGATATTAGTAACCTGGCTGGTGCCAGGATGCTGTTGTAACAGCAATCAAAGGTCTGAAGCATCAAAAAAAGTTCTTTAGGAAAACTGCAGTCTCTGTTGAAGGCAAGAGGTGGTTATAGACAGACACCTCAAGGAACAATGAAGCAATAGAGGCAGGAGTGCCAGGCTGTTGTGTTAGACACAAGTGGCCAAATACGTGTCAGTTATCAGTGGTGTAGGAGTATCTTAGCATAAGAAAGTCTTAGGGAGTTTTTAAAGAACATTATAAAGAAGATTGAGCATTTTTTCCCCAAATGTGACTGAAAAAATGTGATTTTGTTCATCAAAAATATGAAGCAAAGGGACTGAACTAACCCTCTGTTACTTAGTTCATTTAAGGCAAGTTCTCAAGTTTTTGTGTTAGAGGAATATTTCTTTATTGCTGTACTGGTAGCCAAAAATGTCTAACATCTGTATGACTAACATCTGCATGCCATCACGCACAGCAGATGGTAAGCTATAAAATGACAAGAAGTTTTGGTAATGGAAAGATCAGCAGCAGACTGGAACACCAACCAGCACTATTTATAGAGGGAGAGATTTAATTCTCTTTGAGAAGAAAAGCATAAGAGATAGAGAGACTGAGAGACTGACTGATAAAGAGAGAATGAAAGAAGCATATACATTAAGCTTGGGGAAATGATAAGCCAAAGTGAGCTGTGATGTGAAGAACCAGGGAACAAGAGATTTTTTACAGGGAAGGCTGGGGCAATAGGATCACTGGACAAAGGCGAGGCTAGTGTGAGGGATATGAGGCCATGAAAGTAGATATGTATTAAAACTTTGCAAGTAACTTCCCAAGGGAGGTGGCAAGTGCTTGTTGTATCTGAATTTCCTAAATCTGGGCTGGGCAGAGCATGAGGGAACATCTTATGAGCAGGGAAATAAGGCTTAGGTGACTGTATCAGCCTTTTGTGTCTCGTCCATCCAATTCTAGTATTCCATTCCTGGAGCATACATACTTGTCCTCATATGCATCCTATGCAGAAAGAAGTAAAATAGGAAGCTCCAGCTTCATGTGCTTCTCCAACCCTATACTGAGACCTTCAGATCCTCTAGTTCTGGTTCCCCGGGGAGTTAGAGAAATGCCTTCTGATTTTAGTGACAAAAACAAGCCTCATGCTGTCCCTGCTAGCCCTGGAGAACAGGCACAGCTCTGGGGATGAGAGCTGGTCTCTGTTACAGCTCACACATCATCAACAGACTTCTTAGCTGAACTGCAAAGGCAGAGCCTCATCTCTGCCAGTCCTAATGCTGCCAGTGCAGCTACATGGCTGTAACTGTAGGCAGGCTGGAAGGCCAGTGGCAGTGCAGTTGTAATTCGGAGCTAAACTCAGCTGAGAGCAATGGCTGGGTAAAGTGGAAGATGGGATGACTGTCCCGGAGTTCATAGTAGGGTGGCAGGTTGGCTCCTCGCATTTATTTTTTTAACTGTTAAAAGTCTGATGAGCTGATCTCAAATACATATTAATATATACAGCACCTCTTCATATCAATTTTAGAAACTCACTCTAAGGCACAACTACACCACAGGCTTTAAGGAAGGGCAGTCAATCAGTCGTTGGTTCATTCCAGTCAAGCTGGAAACATGCCCAACAGATTTCCTAAGACAGGACCATGTTCACTATGGAAATAGCCCTAACTTTGCTTCTCTCCCTGGTTTCAGTGAATTAGTCTGGTTGGAATGAGGATCGCTGTGTAGGGGCAGCTGTAGAGAAATAAAACTGGTCATTTGTGTGTATTTATCATTTGTATGGTCTGTCACTGTAGCATCTCTGATTGGGAACTGGTACCCAAACCTGGTTCAGTGAACATGGTACATGAGCAGGCTCTCCAGGGTGTCACATGTGAGCACAGCAGCTTATTACTCAACTTTCACAGCCTTGTGATTTGCCATTAGGCTATACCATAACTGTTTTGCAACGCCATCTAGTGACATATACAGATGCCTCAAACCCCCTCAAACTCTCACTTTTCTCTTATTTTATTGTACTGAATTGAACATCTGTGATTTTTGCAAGAAGCGTCTTTACGCTTATCAGCAGTGACAATTAGACCAGAAGATATGAAAGGAGCATTTGATGTGTAGGATGTGAGCTGTTTTCTCATTCTAAATGAAAAATAAAAATGTCTGCTGAAGCAATAACCTGTTTCCAGGCAGTGTTCAGTTCAGCTTCAGGTCTCAGTGGGAGGCCATGTGATGCACAAATGCTCCTCTGCTTTTAAGATCAATTAAAAACAACAGCAGCAACAATAACAACAACAAATTCGATTTATGTTTCATGCAAAATAGCCCCCAAATAAATGTAATATGTACGTTATATCTGTGCTTTTATTTTAGAGCAAAATCAAAATATCTCTCCTTTAATCAGATGCCTATTAAAATGGAAGCCTTTCTAAGAAGTTACTGATAAGTTCACCATTTGATGAGCCTACTTCGTAGTAAGCTTCCAACTTTTGTAAATCTATGAGGAATGAGAGGGGAAAAGAGCAACTCAGAATCCAGAGGAGCCAATAACCTCCTTCTATAATCCTTAGCTGTCTAGAAAGAGACAAATCATTTTTTCCTCATACTTCTTAGCTTTAATATTTTGGAAAATGTTGAATTATTGCTGCACTTTCTTACTTCAGTGCTCATACTTTTTTCTCTACTTAAAAAAATATATATATTAATGCAAACCTTATGTTTGAAAAATGTGCTAATTCTGAGGAATGGTGAAGCCCTTATTATCCTGTGGCAAGCTTGTAACTTAATTTCCACCTTAATGACTGCTTTTACTGTAGCTCTCCTCTTGCCATCCTTGGACAGGTCATAGCAAGAAGTTACTTTGCATCTGCTGTGTTCTCCCCATCCCTTCCATTTCAAAGGATTCTGGCTGTTTCATGGTGCTGTTGTGTTTTTTGCATTGAACAGAAAGTTTTGGAACAATTCCTTAATCTGAAACAGATGTCTCTTCCCTCATCCCCTTGCTAGCTGACTGCAGCCAGAGGACGGAGCCATGAAGGGATATGCTCTTCTCTTAGGGGCACCTGGCAGAGGCCGTCTCACTCATACAGGGGAAAATGGTGCTTAAATCTTCTCACTCTGCATGTATGTGGGAGGAAAATGAGCACATTCAGTCCAAGAGAATTCTCTCTCACCTGTGCTTTGTGCTGGGTGCTCCTTGAACTAAAGTAGTAAGGGTGTGACACAGGGACAAGAAGGCCTCTTTGTATGAGAAACCCATTTCAGTACTAAACTCTCTGACCACAAACCCACTTCTGTAGAAAGCGTTCCCTTTCTGTTATTCCAGTAAGCAGTGTAATAATATGCTATCTAGCAGGTCAGAAAGACATGTGACTAGGCATTGCTAAGTGTTTTTATTGGAATCAGTAGGACAATGCAGAATGATGCCATGGTGCCTTCATTTAGTGCATTCACTGACCCATCTCGGGCCAGTGTTTATACGGGGATCTGTACAGACTTGTATAAATACAAGCCTCAGCCCCTGTCGCGCCATTCACAAAGGGGCTGTCGTGGCAGTGCTGGTTTTTTTGTTTCACACATTGTGGCCTATCTTACAGGATAATGTTGTCTATTTCTATTATTTCCTATTTGAGATCCTAAACTGAAAGCTGACATTTAGCAATATCCAGGACTCTACTATCTGTGGCTTCAAGGCACTTTTGAACTACATGCCTCATGACAGCCTTTGTGGTAGCCTCAGCTTGCAAATATGGAAACAAAAGCATAGGAAATTTCAGTGGTTTGATGCGTCATTTGCTATTCGAAACAGGTCGGTACAGGACACAAACTCAGAGCTATTGTTCTTGAACATGGGTGTATCTTTATTCAGCTCTTCTCATTAATAAACAGCAGACTATGCAGAGGTGGGAGGAACTACATCAGTGAACATTTGAATGTTACTGAAATCTCGTGTGTTACCTTGGGAAGGTTCGCTAAGCACATGGCACAAGTACTGTCATTTTAATTGTAAAATGCGTAGCCTATAAACAACCATAATGTCCCATGAAAAGCAGCCAGTCTTATGACACTTATGTATATTCTGAAGCCTGGAATGTATGATTCATCTTTAAAAATGTTTTTTTTTTTTTGTCGCTACTACTAGTGGGCTTCTCATCACTTCATCTATGTATTTCTGCCTTTTGTGTTCCTAGCCACAAAAGTTAGGATTTTCATTCATGTCATTTTTCCATCCCATGGAATGCACAACGTTAGTTATGGATTTGTCTGTTGAATATATGACAGAAAGCAATCCAGAAGTGTCCTGCTCCCTTTTCCTAAGCATAGAATCATGGAATCACCACGGTTGGAAAAGACCTCCAAGATCATCCAGTTCAACCGTCCACCTATCACCAATATTTCCCACTAAACCATGTCCCTCAGTACAACATCTAAACGTTTCCTCAACACCTCCAGAGTCAGTGACTCCATCACCACCCTACGCAGTCCAGTTCAGCACCTGACCACTCTTTCAAAGAAAAAGCATGTTGCATGGAGAGCCATAACTGCAGCACTGGTGTCATGGAAAGATTTTAGAATTCAGCTAACTGGGCAGGCAGCTGCGTGTAGAACAGGCAAACCAAAAATACTGAAAATCTAAGATCATGATAGGAAAGAAGTGGGGAGAACAGAGGGCAAGCTTCAGAGATAGCTGGCAGCTTCTAGGCAAACATGGGCTTACAGGGTGCTGCCTTGCTGACCAAAGCAAGAACACACTGGCCCATGTACTGGTAATTTATGACAGAATGGAGGATACAAATTACAGTCTGCTACTAAACCTTCATTTCTCCTTCCCACTGACTAAATCTAAATCTCCCTTCCTTTCATTTGAAACCATTCCCCCTTGTGCTGTCACTGCCTACCCGTGTAAAAGGTTGATTTCCCTCATGTTTATGAACTCCCTTTAAATATTGGAAGGCCACAATGACGTCTCCCCACAGCCTTCTCTTTTCCCGGTTGAACAAGCCTAGTTCCTTCAGCCTGTCTTCATAGAAGAGATGCTCCAGCCCTTGGATCATCTTTTTGGCCCTCTTCTGGACCCTCTCCAAAAGCTCCACGTTTCTCATTTTGTGGGCCCCAGGCTTGGATGCAGTACTCCAGCTGGGGTCTCAGGAGGGCAGAGTAGAAGGGGACAATCACTGTCTTCTCCCTGCTGGCCACCCCTCTTCCGATGGAGCCGGGGATACCATTGGCCTTCTGTGCTGTAAGCGCACATTGTTGGCTCATGCAAAGTTTTTCATCAACCAGGTCCCCTAAGTCCTTCTCAGCAAGGCCACTGTCAAGGATTTCTTCTCCCAGTTCACAAACATATCTGGGATTACTTGACCCAAGTGCAAAACCTTGCACTTGCTTTGTTGAAGCTCATTAGGTTCACAAGTGCTTACCATTTTTTGGAGTTTATCAAGGTCCCTCTGGATGGCTTCCCTTTCTTCTGCTGTATCAACTGCACTGCTCAGCTTGGTGTCATCAGCAGACTTGCTGAGGATGCACTCAGTGCCATCATGTATGTCATTGACAAAGATGTTAAAGAATACCAGACCCAAGACCCCTGAGGGACACTGCTTGTTACCCAATTCTACTTGGACATAGAGCCATTGACCACAACCCCGTTGTTGCAACCTTCCAACCAATTACTTATCCTCTGAATAGTCCATCCTTCAAATTCATTTCTTTCCAATTTAGAGATAAAGATGTGGCGGGGGACCATGTCAAAGGCCTTGCAGAAATCCAGGTAGATGACATCAGTTGCCCTCCCTTTGCGCACCAATGTCGTCACTCCATCATAGAAGGCCACCAGATTGGTCAGGCACAGCCTTCTCTTGGTGAAGCCCTGCTGACTGTCTCAGATCACCCACTCATCCCTCATGTGCCTTAATATGTCTTCCAGAAGATTTGTTCCATGATCTTCCCAGGCACAGATATGAGGCTCACTGGCCTGTAGTTCCCTGGGTCCTCCTTCCTCTCTTTGTTGTAAATGGCAGTGATGTTTCCCATTTCCCAGTCCCCAAGGACTTTGTCTGACAGCCATGAATTTCCAAACATGATGGAGAGAGACTTGGCAACTACATCAGCCAGCTCCCTTAGGACCCTGGGATGCATGTTATCTGGCTCCATGGACTTGTACACATTCAGTGTCATGAGTCTGTCTCGGACTTGCTCTGACCTTACAGTGAGGCGGAGTTTGCTCCTCCAGTTCCCACCTAGAGGTTCAGGTTCAGGGATGTGAAGTTCAGGGATGCGAGAATCCTGGCTGCTAGTGAAGACTGAGGCAAAGAACTCACTGAGGACCTCAGCCTTCCCCATATCTGTTGTAACCAGTTCTCCTTTCCCATTTAGCAGAGGAGGTACGCCCTCTTTGGCCGGTCTCTTTTGTCCTATGTACCTGTAGAATCCCTTCTTGTTTTTAACATCCCTCTCCAAGTTCAGTTCCATCTGTGCCTTGACTTTCCTAATCCCATCTCTGCAAGTTTGGACAGCATCCTTGTATTCTTCTCAGGTGATATGTCCTTGCTTCCACTGTCTCTACTTACTCTTCTTTTCCCTCAGTTTGACCAGCAGGTCCTTGCCAAGCCATGATGATTTCCTTCCTCCCCTGCCTGCTTTCTTATTCCGATGGATGGAGAGCTCTTGCACTCTCAGAAGGGCATCATTTTCATTTGGTTTTAAATGTTGCTCTCCATGCCCTACTGTTTTAACTCTCAATGTGAATGTAAACAGCTTTTTTTTTTTTTTTTTTTTTTTTTTTGCAAGGCAGTGGCAGTGTTTATGACTGTTTAGTAAGTTTATTTTCTTGCCCATTTCAGTTCCACCTCTGCAACGGCCACATCTTAAATCACCACCTGCAGCATGCAATGTTGCCACTCTTCTGGTGTATGTGAGATGGCTAGATGACCTAGCTAGTTGAAATACATCACACATATCTGGGAGCCTCTTCCATTTTACTTGTTCTTTTTCAGGATAAGGGTAAGTTGTGGAGGAAGTGGAACCATCTGTTCAATCATGGTATCTGATAAAAAGATCCAGCCTTTCTCTTGGTTTACTACCTGGGTAAAATGTTTATATATATGAGATGCTGTATATCTTTGTAAATTACTTCTGCAAGCCAAGCCAAGCTAATCTTCCAGCTTCTTGAATTTATATCCTTACAGTGGCTTCCTGCCAGCGTCCTCTTTATTGAACTGTATTTACATTAGCACTGTAGAACATTACTTCATTCAAGCGTCTGAAGTGAACCACTCACTCTCTGCATACACTTAGTTCTTGTTCATTACCAGCTAGTAAGATGTTAGCAGATTGCCTTTCCCAGCTGGGTCCTGCTGTTCTGCATATAATGAGAATTAAAGGCAGTGGTCTTCTAGGGTTGCTCAAGCTTCAGTGCTGGTTTTAGTTGTTTGTAGCTGGTGTAAATGCAAAATATTAGACAATTTCCTTGGCTCAGATTGAAAGATGAATCCTTCTATTAGATTCAGCAGGAATTACTTTGGTATCAGATCTTGGTGTCCTGGAGTCCGTATAGTGATAAGTAATCTGGAGAATGGCTTGTTGTCTTTCAGTCTTTTTTTTTCTGTAACTTTCAAAGTGCTTTACAAAGTAGAAGTATTTTCATTATGTGGAAGGCAAAATTGGTAGAAGAGAGGGGCAGATAACATTATTGAACCTGGTATAGATCCTCATGTGAAGCTTCTTTGCTTTGCAGAGTCAATAGTGCAGTCTCAGTGACTCTGTGACTGAACTATGAAAATTTCACAGAATCATTAAGGTTGGAAAAGACCTCTAAGATTTTCTAGTCCAACTGTCAACCCATCAACACCATGCCCACTAAACCATGTCCCTCAGTGCTACATCTACACGATTCTTGAACACCTCCAAGGACAGTGACTCAACCACCTCCATGGGCAGCCTGTTCCAATGTCTCACCACTCCATCTGAGAAGAAATTTTTCCTAATAACCATCCTGAACCTCCCCTGATGCAACTTGAGGTCGTTCCCTCTAGGTCTATTGCTGTTCATGAGGGAGAGGAGGCGGACCCCCACCTTGCCTCAGCCTCCTTTCAGATAGTTGTAGAGAACAATAAGATCTCCCGAGTCTCCTTTTCTCCAGACTAAACAATCCTGGTTCCCTCAGTCACTCCTCATAAGACCTGTGCTCCAGACCCTTCACCAGCTTCGTTGCCCTTCTTTTAACATGCTCCAGTGCCTCAATGTTCCACTGCACAGCTATCCAGCCACTCTGCCCCAAGCTTGTAGCATTGCGTGGGGTTGTTCTGACCAAAGTGCAGGACCCAGCACTTGGTTTTGTTTAACTTCATACGATGGCCTCAGCCCACTGATCCAGCCTATCCAGATACCACTGTAGGGACTTTCTTCCCTCAGGCAGAGAGAAGTGTTATCTGCAAACTTACTGAGGGTGCACTCAATCCCCTCATCTAGATCATCAATAAAGACATTAAACAGGACAGGCCCCAGTACAGACCCTTGGGGACCACCACTATTGACTGGTCACCAGCTGAATTTGACTCCATTCACCACCACTTTCTGGGCCTGGCCATCCTGACAGTTTTTTACTCAGCAAAGAGCACACCTGTCTAAGCCACAAGTTGCCAGCTTCTCCAGGGGAATGCTGTGGGAAACAGCGCCTGGAGAAATGAAAGACTGAAGAAGTCCGACTGTCCTTTGTGTGCTCTGATGCAGACTGTGTTATGCTTCAGAATGGAGTTAAAATTATATGTTCTAAAATGGCCTGCTGAGCACAAACTTTGTTCTCTTTATTTAAAGAGATGATTTGAAAAAGGATTTTTCATCCTTGAATTCCACTAAATACACTTACATTACTCTCCTTGTCCCATGTCATGCTGTATTCTGAAAAAGCACTGGGACTTTGCTAGCTCACAAGAAGGAGAAAGCAAAAACATCTGGTCACCAAAAATGGATGAATGACAGCAGCTGATGAATGAAGTACGTGCTTCAATTCAAATGTAAGAATGAAGTAAATAATTCTACATGGAAATTTGAAAAGCACTTTACTTTTAATGGTAAGAAATATGTGACAGCTAATTTAAGGAGAATAACTGTGTAATAGCTTGGAAATCTGGTTTCTTATACAGTGGTTCCAGTTCTTAATTACCTCAGTGTTAACATGCAGACTGGGGTATTGAAAAACTTTTTTCGTAATAATCAATTTCAGGGCTGTGTGAAGTTTTCTTAAGGTCATCGGATACAAGATTTGAAGGAGATTACCAAGAGAGATGGTAGTTTCATTATAATGTATTTTTCTATCTTGATTTGTTTAGATTTTTATCTTCATTTTGAGGAAGTGGCAAACAGAGAATAAGGAAACATTTTCACATCTTTCTGGGAAATAAACAAAAGAGATGAGTTGGGAGATTGAAAAGACAGCAGTTACAATAAACAGCACTCCATTGTTCCTTAAGGTGGGCAACAAAACAAAACAACCCCCCGCCCCAAGTTAAGTGAAATTAATTGCTTTTTGTAGTTTTAAATTTGCCTTATGAATGTTTGTGTCTTCATGGGAAGAAAACACTTTCACATTCTGAAACCACTGGACTAGGACAACAGTGGTCTTTCCTGGAGATGAAGCCAGCCTCTCCCTCCTGGGTACGTGAGCAGTTGCCACTCTTTGCTACTCAAACAGTTTTCAAATGCTGCAAGCCTGATGGAGGGTGAGTTTGCCTCACTGAAGCAGGTCTTTGACTGGAAAGTGCAGGTGACACGAGTGGAGATGCATTTAAATTTGCCTGAGAACTTGACCTTATTTCTAATGATGAATATGTTTACTTATTCTATCTTACAGGGTCATCGCTGGTCAGCAATGAGGGAACATTAAAGAGTCTGGAAGTCCATTTTGGCTCTGTCAAAGAATGTGAGCACACTTCTGTTTATTTACTTCCCTCCTTCATTCCCTCCTTGCCTGTGGTGCAGATTAAAGGTAAAAGTCTCCAGAGAGTGGATTCCTCATTAAGATTCCCGATACCTCCTGGCATGCGGTGCCTGGGATTACCACATGAAGGGTATCCTGCTATTTTTGCCTCTGGTCCAGTCCCTTTGAAGGAACCCTGGAACACTTTACACTCATGCAGATTTATGAGTGCTGTGTACCCTGCCAGAGACTTTCTGACATACTCCTGTAAACTAATTATGGGAAACTCCCCCAGGCCCCTGTCGTTAAAAATACATTCTTAGCATTTCATGAACAAAGCTTAGTTTCCTCCTTCTGTTCCTATAGGATATGATCTATTTCCTGACAGATGTTTATCCTAAAACATCAAGTGATTGCTTCTGAGTAAAGTAAGTGAACAAAAGCATGCCATGCCACCTAGAATGAGTCACAATGTGACTCACTCTAGGTGTGATCTGAATTTCTCTAGTGCCCAAGGAATTTGATTTTTAAGATTCTGATTTATTTAAACTTATCTCAATTGAAGACTGGGCACTTTAATTTCTGTAGCCAGTCATGAAGCCTTCCTTTTCAATACCTTCTTAGCATGGCTTTTGATCAAAATCCATTGCCCACCTGCTGACTGTTTGGATACCTGAATGAAATACGTTGATCCCTCCAAGTGCTTGCTCCTCGCTTCCTCTTAGGCACTACAACACGAGGTGCCAAGAAAGACAGACAGATATAGAATAAACAGGAATGGTTGTTGGCAGGAGCAGAGTTCTGGCTCATATAAGTAGAAAAACACAACATTTGTTGGCTGACAATTATGTGTGATCCCAGGGGACCTGGGAGAGGGGAGAGTGGCATCAACTGTGTATGCCTGAAACAGACTTGGAGGTTATGAGATGTAGATGCTCTCTACACATACATCACAAACAATGCCCTTGGAGACACTTATTCCCCAGCTAGACAAAGAGCACAGGGCTAGGTGCAGTAGGGAAGCTGAATTCAATTCATAATCTTAAAATTCATCCCTATGGAGCCATTCTGAGATGCCTTCTGGCTCAAACAGGTGGTCAAGTTATCACCATTTACCTGATTATCTCACAGCAGCTGAGCTGCCATAGCTGTGCATGCTTCAGTCTGCCTCACTTGTTAATTACTGTATTTTAGCTCAAACTTCAGTAAAAGGCCTGTCATATGTCAACTAATTAACCTGAGCTGTCACATGGACTTGCGTTTGGTCAGTGAGCATGGTCTGTGTAGGAATTTCAGTTTCTTGTTGCTGTTGCTTGTTGATGGTGTCATTTGAGATCCTAATCCCTGGCAGGACCTGAACTTAGTGTGTTTCAGATGTAGTATATATGTGCACGGTGGCCACAAAGCTATTGATTATGTTAATGCATCTTAAAATCTGAGGGTGGTGTTCTTCCCAAGGCTTTCAGCTTGTGTGAAGGTTAAACACCAGATCATCTGCTACAGCACAAGGCCTTGAACTGAACCCTGAAATTATATGGCCATCTTCCAGCTATAGGGTTTTGAGTTGCCAAATAAAATACGGTGGGAAAAATAATATGCAGAAAGATGTCCATATTTTCCATCTGTAAATGATTAAAACAAAGATTCTGGAAGAACAGACATACCTATTTTGTAATAGTATTATTACTTAAGCTTTGTGTTCTACTGCACAGATTTTGTGTTTTATTGTTGTTGTTTTCTTGTTTGTTTGTTGGTTTCCTGTAAATGATGGGTCACAGAATGAGACCAAAGCAGGAGAACCTGAAGCACATCTTCCTTCCCTTGACACATGATGAATAGCAGGCACTGAGGGAGAATCTTTTATGGGGTGAAGAGTTGAGGAGGCAGGCTTTTTACAAATGCTGCTGGAGATGGCAGGAGGTGCAGAGAAGAGACAGTAAGAAAAAGGGAATTGAGAGATAGGGTAAGGGACATTCAGGAAAGTGCTGATACATGTCCAGGCAAACTACGGTAGGATTAGAAAACAATCCCAAAGCCTCCTTCTCTGCATCCTGTTCCACAAAATGATGTGCAATAGCAGAGAGCCCCAGTACAACCTTTGTAATGCTGATGGTGATAAATGTGATTTCCACTAAATGAAGTTCTGGCTCTTGACTTTACAGTCTTCTATTTACTCTTGGTATTGGTATAAATCCTTAAGGAAGCAGAGGAGCAGAAAATCAAGTTGAGCCTGTGGGAGTACTGGATAATTCCCAGTGTGAAATGGGTGAGGCAGTAACTGAGGTGTACAAAGTGAGGAATGATGTGGTCAAGTGAAGAATTGGTGGAATTAGTTGTCTAACGTGTAGCAACTCTGCCCGTTTTTCCTTTTCTCAGTAGTGTAGTTTGGCTATAAGCCTATTCCAGACAATCCTAGCTTTCCCCTTCCTTATTTCTTGTAGTAAAGCTTGAATAAAATCAAATGATAAACAAACTGCAGGCTCAAACTTTCCTCTAGGATTTACAGAAAAAACAGTTGTAGGATTTTTTGTCTGTTTTTCTCCCGCTCTCAATTTTTTGTAGTTTTCCAACTCGTTCTGTGAACAGGACAGGCTTTCCTCCTTGGAGGTGATGCTGATAAATGGCTTCAGCAAGGGACCCAGTGAACTTGCACAGTAGAATGGGGCATAGTTGGCTGTGTCCCTGTGATAATTAGTATTTTTATTTTTCTGCAAGGGGAAAATGAGAGTGGGGAATGGGACCCCTTCAGCTGGGGTCCACCACTGTCAGAGACAGAGTAAGAACCAAAGAAAACACTCAGGGGGAAAAAATCATAAGTAATTTTGATGGGCTGTGGTTTAGCTGATAATGTGCCATTGGGGTTCCATTCTACAAGAAGCCTTTATGATTAATCCCACTCCAAACCCATCACCTTCAAATAAACATAAGCTGAACTGAGTTTACACTAGGCAAAGCTGAAAAGCTGCACAAGGAACATCCTTTGTGGACCTGAAGGATGACACAACAGAGATTCTTTCCTTTTTTCCCACAAAGATGTTGAATATAACAGTACTGCCAACTGCTCCAGATCCAGCAGAGCACATACAAGCTGGGGGTCTTTTCCAATGTGCTCTTTTGAATAGGGTGCTATGTATATATATATTCTTGCTTTACCAAGTGTTGTGCCTGTGGTATATCGTCCTACTTCTTCATCAGCATCAGACAAGTGTTCTAGTGCCACTAAACATAAAGCATATGAGCCTACTACTCTCTTTGGCTCTACTACAACTTTTTGTACTAATAAGGCATTCACCCCTTTCCGGAGTCTTAGTAATGACTTTGTCATGAAAGCACGACTTAATGAAACAGTCACCACCGTAGCCACTTCCATCTACCTCCACTCCAGAAGAAAAAAAGGTAGAAACAATATATTTGGTGTCACCTAATCAATCTCTGACAGTATGGGATAACTCCTACTACTACTGATATTTAATTTGCTGTAATTTTTACAGTACAAGAATATTCTGCCTTCTTTGGAAGTCTATTCCAAACTCTAACTTCTAACATTCTCTGTAGGATGCACTGTATTGTCAGTAAGAAGTAGGCAGACATGAAAAAGTTGCTGTTGGAGCAACAAGGATGATAAGAGACTTAGAAAGCATGACCCATGAGTAAAGGCTGAGAAAATCAGTTTTGTTTAGTCTAGAAAAAGAGAAATGGCAGGAGCAGGGGTGGGAAATACGATAGTCTTAAAAAATGTCTAAGTTCAGCAAAGAAGACTTGCATTAGATATTTCAGAAAGGGAGAAAAAAACCAAACAACTTCTAGCTGTAGGAATAGGTGAGCGCTGACAAACTAGGGACCTGCAAAATTATTTCTGTAGGAGACTCATAAGAATGAGCTGGAGGGGTGAAAACTGGAGAAACTAGATCCCAAACTTTCATTGTGTTTCCAGTCACAATTCTGTGTATCACTGCCAACACAAATTTCCTCTTTAGTCTTGAACATTTTTAGTTAACTGCAGTCCACTTTTTTTCTCCTTCCTTTATTATTCTCTCATGCCATTTCGTATTGCCAGATCAAAACACTGGGTGGTTGTAGACTCAAATAGCTTGGTTTCTATAACTTTATTATGTTAAATTTGAGCAAGATGCTTTTGTCTTTATTTACCCCCACTCCCAGGGGAATAAAGGTCAGAATCTTGCTCTACTTCAGTACAGCGCCTAGCATAGTAAGGTTCTTGTCTGGCACTGGGACTCTAAAGGTTGCTGCAGGTCAGTTACTACATACAATAATAATAGTTATCCTCAGTCTTCAAAAAATATATTGGTTCTATCTGTGGCTGCCCTTGACCAAGACTGGGGTGTTTGATCTTTTGAACTGAATGAAGTATTTCATCTGATTATCTAATGCTGCATGAAGTACACACTTGCTGTGTTTGAAGTATTTGCCAGAGGTCAGCAGTAGGATCTTATACTTCGGAGAAAAACACTGTTATACATACTCATGTTTGCATTTTTGAGATAGCAGAACTAGGTTGTCTTGAAAGGAATTGACTGAAGACACGTAATGCAACTAGACCTTATGTGTTAGGTAGCCTACATTAGCTGCCCAGTGAGGCAAGACGGCACCCTGTAAAGACTATGTGAGATCAGTCCTCAGCCCTGAATGAAACAGATTAGAGGCAAAAGGAGGAGAATCATGTGTCCTGCTTAATGACAGTGTCTTCGAGCAAGTCAGTCATCTTGTGCTTGACTTCACAGAGGCATTATAGTGGCTAATGAGGAAGAAGGGTCTGAGTTGCTCCTCCATCCATGTAGAAAAACATAATGCTCCTGTGTTAACATCCAGATTTACAGCCCACACATCAACATGCAGCATAGCAGGAAATACAGACAAGGTTTCCTGTGGGGAAGCTGGCAGCCCTTGGGAACCCCCTCCAGGACTTCCTCACCCCCTGCCTGCAGATGGGCAGACAGCCCATGGCCTCCTTGGCATCCCCCTCCTTCTCAGCCTTGGAGCCGTGGCCCCCTCCAGAGTTTGGGCACTGACCCTGTTGGGACTGCAGCCCCTTGCAGGAACGCTGTGGCCCGATAGGCACTGTCTAGCTCTTCAGTTGAGCAATGCCTGGCAGGGCAGGAGCTGAGCTCACAAAGCATCTCCATGTCCAAAAACCAGTGCCCTCAAGCTGGGACAATTCAGAAATCAAAGTTGAGTTATGCCATTTTAAAAGGTCCTGAGACTCAGCTGGGGCACTGAGATCACTCTGGTGGTGTTTCTAGCCTGCTACAACCTCATTGTGCTGTGCATGGCAGATTGTGGGTAAACCCATTGGTTTATCTCTGCTCCTAGCTCTGCCAACTGCCCCACTGCTGTAAGGAGCATGGGGGAAGGATCTGCAGGCCGGACATGGACTTTGTACTGAGGATGGGATATAATTAGCCCAAACCTTCATCTAACTCAACTTCTACCAGAGCCAGTGGAAGAAGACGCAAAGCAGGTGAGGAAAACCTGCCAAGCACAGTATCTTGCTGGGCGTTGTTTGGAGGTAGTGTAGAACTGGGACCACTGATCTCCTTCCACACAAAAATCTGTGGGTGCATATCTACCCCTACATCTGCACCTGGTGATGGCTGCTCCGGTTGGCTTGAACCACCCCTTTCCAAATTATGCCTGTTTGTGAGAACACGGGTCAAGATCTTGGGAATTTTTTTGTTCTAATGCTGATCTGTCGAAAACTTGAGACACTTGTCTTCTGGTAATTATGACCTTTCTAAACCATTTCAACTTGAATGGCCTTAGAATGGCCTTCTTTCTGTCTCCATTTTACGGTATCCTCTGGAGGTGTAAGCGCTTCTACAGTGCTTCATCCTCCACTTGCTCTTCCACCTCCAACTGAGGTTTTTATAGCTGCCATGCAAGTATGCTGTTTTTCAGGCTTTTCTCTTTGTGATGCTTTGAGAAGAAACTGGGATTTAAATTACAGTATAGGATGTTGATAACATTTTCCCTTACTGTGTGACCATGCTGGCTCAAGCTATCTTGTATCTATCCAAAGTTACTGCAGACAGACAAGCTTTGATCTTTCCAAAAGTGCAGAAGTAGATGTTTGCCCACAAGGTACTGTCTCTCCTATTATTTCAGAGCCTGGAACACAATAATATCTTATAGAGAGCTTTGTAGCTTAGATTACAGCCCGTTTATTTGTTTTGCTGGAGCACTGTCCCATAATGAAAATCCTGTCCCGGGTTTAAAGAGCCAGACAATGGAGCAGCTGTCACATTTGGATGTTGCTTTTGAAAGAATACCCTAACGCTACATCACTTTGCTCTACTGGGTTCTGCTCCTGTTCTTCAATGGCAAAAATCACAAGATCGGAATTAGTAAAAGGGCTTTAGTGATGTTTAATGCAAAGCATGTTGAAAATGAAAACACCAGCTCAACTGTGCTGAAAAAGCAGCTCTCTGGTTCCTAAGTTTCTTCTTGACCAGTGGATGTAAGCATTACCTCACAGTCAGTACAGAGACAGACAATGGATTCTGTGTCTCAGACTTTTGCGGGAGAAAATATAACATTAGGGTAACATGACATTTCTGTATGTCAAAGATACACTCCATCTCTTACCATTGAATGGGGCTTCAGAATCCCTGAACATATGGAGAAGGAAAATAATTTTTTCTAGTTCTATTGTATGTGAAAATAACCCTAATGCTTCTCCTGAGTTTGCAGATAGCCTGAAATAGCAGCTTCAACATATAAGACTTACTGTACTTATACGTGATGCATTCTCAATGATAAAATGAAAAATAGGCAGTATTTTTACAAACATATTTTGTTGAAAAAGGTGTTTATGAAAAACACTTCTAGTGAAAAAAATTGATCATGTTTTGCTTGCTCTATTTGCCGCTTTCCTCCCTTCCTTCTTTTGCTTCTAGTTTTAAAAAATACTAATATGGTAAATAGAAAAAGCTTGGTATTGCAAAGCTGTGTACTGAAAAAAAATTGAAAAGCTAATACTTGAAATTTATTTTATAGAGTGAACTTTCAATTCTCATCTTGATTAGAGCAATATAGATGACTGTTTTGTTGACATTTTCCTATGATTTACATCTTTATGGACTGCTTAATTTCTTAGACAGTTTAAACAACTTATCTAGCCCTTAATAATCTGTTAAACTCTCTAGATTTTACTTGCTCTCTTAAAGTCTGTGATTTTCACAATGCAGTTAAGTGTAAGAATTATGAAAACTGAAGTTCTGTGTGCATATATCTGTACATATCTATCCAAGATAGATACTAGGATACTAGAGCAAGGGAGTTCTTTATTAAATATTTATTAATATTCATGATTAATCCCTTGACAATGTCTCTATTTTTCAATGTGTGCAAAATACTTGAGATATCTCTGTCATCAGATTGCTGCAAAACCTGGGAATCTTGCCATGAAAATTAGGGTTGGTTTGTCATGGATTACATGGGCTTTTGCTAGTAATTACAGGAACAGCACATTCGGTAAGCTGGCACTTGATGTATATGCACATATTGCAGGTCAAACAGGGTAAGAGGAAGTACTATGAGTAGCCCTTTCAGCCAAGTTTTCTTTTTGAAGGACCAAGTCAGTAATAACAGGCCAAACTAAAAAGTTACATCTCAAATAGGACAGCCAAGACTTTGTGTGATATCTCACCTAATTGCTTAAGTCCTTACTGATCAGCACTTCTGTTTTAAGCAGTTTTTTTTTGTTATGGATGCCATTGAAGATTCCAAGCCTTCACCTGAATATGAATCCATAACTCTGCTTAAATGCAGATGCTAGGATTCATTTAAAATTACAGATATTCTGTTGGATAAATTGAGAAATACCAGGTGATGAGAAAACTATAGACATAACATACATGCAAAGGCTGTGGATCCAACTGGAGAGCTGAAATGAGTAACCTCTGAATAAATAGCTGTGCAGCCTTTGAAGAGCCCACACTGCAGGAGCCTCATATCTTCAAGATTTTTGAGAAATACCAAGAGCATAGGTCTATGTGGTCTTTTCATAGATAATTCAAAGCCTGGAAACCTTACCTTGAGGGTAGAGATATAAGAGGCTTAATCCATTCATTTTAGCAAAGAGAAGGTGAAGAGGTGACTTGATCAGAGCCCATAATGCTTTAGTGTGGTAGAAGGTTTCTGGGAACAAAGAACTCTTTTACACAGCAGAGAGAGGCATAACAAACCCAGTGTCTGGAAGCTGTGACTAGGTTTATACAGATGGGAACTGAGGTGCAAAATCATGGGCTTGCAGCAGGAATCACTGGCAGAAATTCTATGCCTGGTGTTACACTGTGGATCAGACTAGGTCATCACAACCAGCACTCTTGGCTTTGATATCTGTGCGCCTATGATTAACGTGATTCCCACATTATATGCACACATCAGCATTACACTTAGTCACTGAAGAAGAGAGAGAATGCATCCAATTAGCTCCGGGCTTTCTGCCCAAAAAGGGAAAATGAAATGGGATTTTGTTTAAGGACAACCCTGAAAATTCTGAAAAACACACCATGGGATCATTAGCACTTGGGCAGAGGGGACAGGATTTCAAAGTCCAGCACAAAAGCCCCTGCAGAAAGAACTCTGTTCAGTGAGCTGTGTAGAAGGAAGGACTGTGCCTACCTCGCTCCTGGCTTAGTTACAGTCCTAGGAAGTACAGAACACACTTAGATAACCAAATCAGAGATATGCTGTACTGTTTTAGAAACAGCTGGTTCAAGAACCCTTTATTTCTGTTGGGTCTTGCATGAATAGAAAGGAAAACACCCTCTTCTCTGAGGATGGTCTTGTTAAAATAGGTGGCATGGATGATGATGGTGGGAGGCATCTGCTCCTGCAGAGCAGGCCTGGTTTAAATGTTTAGTTTTGCTGGAAAATCCCCAAGTTCTCATAAGAACTTTGCAAGCATCAGTTTCAAAAGTTCTTGACTCACATTACAGGAAAAAATGTAAAAATGCCAGTTTCAAAGCTACAAAATGCATTTTTCAAATGCAAAAGAACTTGTCTTTGAAAAGGTAAGCAAAATTAATACTTTTTTTTTTTAAACTGCACTCAAAATCCTGTTAAAGTACTTAACAAGTATCATAATGAAAGGTTTTGGTGATTCAAATAGAAAATATGTTAATAATTCTGGTGGATGAAAAGTGTTTGATCCTCTGACGATTTATGCAGATTGGGAAATATTTTGAAGTTGTTCATGGAACAAGAAAAGCCAATTCCTATACAGTCTAAAATTCTGCTGCCACGGGTTACTAAGACATCTGTAATTGTTGCTCATGTGTGTAGGTAAGTCCTTTTAATACATCTGCTTTATTTTCATTTTCCATTCTTTCCAACGCAGTAGCCAGTTATCCTAACTGGACCCCTCTATTTGTTCAACATTTCCTGTCATCTGACTCCAAAGTTTGAGCAGCCCAATAAGGAATGATCAATTGTACTTCTCATTTAGGAATTCGGGTTGTTGTTGACTTTTCATTCTCTTCTCTCTTGCATCCAAACTGAGTGACAAAACAAGCTGTTTCTGAGTATCATTGTAAAAGACTACATTACCCATGTCAAGTTGTGTAACTTGGTCTGAGATTTTCTCACTCTATTTTCCAGCCACCTTGATGAGGAAGTATCATGTGAAGTCATGCCTTTGATCACACCTAGGACTATAGGTGCAAATCTGAAAAAAAAAACTACTTTAAAAAGCCCTTTAGTTTTCAGCTTATTGCTATTGGCAGGGAAAAAAACTGCAAAAAGTAAGAGAAGAATTTGTTCCTGCCTCATTTTTAAGCTGAATGCACATACATATTTTTTTCTGAAAGTCCTTTACATGGGACTGGTTTTTGAGGGCTTGTGATCATACATATAATTTGCTTTTCATGTAGCCACATCAGTTTACTTCGTTTACAGAAGAGTCTTTCAGCACCTGACCCTATATCCAGGGCAAGTTCTGCAACCTTTAATTGTTTAATTAGCTGGTGCTAGTTTAAAAATATTTAACTGTGCTCTTTTAGGTAAATAGTTTATTTCAGGAAGCATCACCACCAAATATTTTCGTTCCTGTTTTACTTCCTTTCTCTTTGCTGCTTCACACAGCAGAAAGCAGCAATGGCCATGAACTTTGAAGGTGATCTCCAAATGTTTGCAAGTAATTCTCATTTTCTCACAACTGGTGAACCAAAAGCCTCTGCCCGAACCCTCTTATGCTGAGGATGTTTGTGCCTTATGTGCCCTCTGATGGTGTGTTGAGGGGAGTGAAAAAAACGCTCTGTATCTTTCCATTGCTTCTTAGTTTGTTTAGTGGTGAGTGGGTAATCCTTTCATCTGAAACCTTGTGTGTTCTTTCTTTCTCCGTGTATATATATACCTCATATAAAGTAACAAGTAGCACACAGCTGCTTGTCCTGGCTTCCTCTGTAAAAAGAAGAGGACATTGAGCAAAAGTGAAAGGCAACACTTGTAAAGTTGTTTATAAGAAAACCTTTTGATTGCTACTTAGCTGGGAAAGGTGGCACTGAAAGAATTTGAGATTCTTCTTTGTATGTTGGGACATTTTGGTTTGATGAGGACAAATCTGTGCTACTGAGAAGTTTTTACTCTTTTGGTGACATCCAGCCACTCCTCCTTCTTCATCAATCAGGCTGTCAACTGACTCCTAGTTTATTTCTGGTAAAATTTCTGATATTTTTCATATCCAGACACTGGCAGATGAAAAATAAAAAATGAAGTGATCGCCTCTGCCCTTATCCATTCTGAGAGGGATAAACAGGAGCAAACATAAAGTATCCTAGTATCACTTTCACAGAGCACTTTTTAGACTGCAAACTCTTTTGAAAGTCAGCATTGCCCTTGGCTGAAATGACAAGATGCTGACATTAAATGCTATTTAGGCAGAGCCAGTGTTAATATTTTCAAAGCCTTAGAAAAAAGAATGTAAACTAATTCTACTTCTGTAATGATGAAGTTCCTTCATAACATCCGAGCAAAAGTCAAAACTGTGTTTGAGGACCTCAGGAAAGTATAATTTTTCCGCTATTTATTTGGGGTGAGATACAATAGGGGGAGATTATTTTAAAAAACTCAGTGAGAGTCAAATTCCTTTCCTCACCCCTGTGTGGAAACTTCCAAGTCATGTTGTTTCCCATGGTCAACAGCAGAAAATGCCAATAAATACACATATTGTAAGCTAGTGAAATTCATAATTTCTATGTGCCAGAATAGAGACAATGAAAAAAAAGCTGTAGCCTTTCAATTCCAAACCGGGCTAAATGCTGCTGACATGACTAAGAAAAATACCTATCTAAAGAAATCACTGTGCAAAAAAACCCCAGCTCCTTGCCTACCACCAACCTTGTGTTCCCTCCAGCATTTAGCATTGGCTAGCTGGTCAGTCTACAGAGCGCTTAAGTGTGTGCTATAATTCCTGCAGCAGCTAAACACTTACTTACAAACATTAATGTGTTACTTCCAATAACTCCACTAATGTGCTAGTTTTACATTTTACAGGTGAAGACAAGTGGCCACTGCTAGGATGTCACAGAATCATAGAATGGCTTGAATTGGAAGGGATTGTACAGATCACCCACTTCCAACTCCCCTGCCATGGGCAGGGATACCACCCACTAGATCAGGTTACCCAGAGTCCCATCCAAGCTGGCCTTGAACACCTCCAGGGATGGGGCATCTACAGCTTCTCTGGGCAACCTATTCCAGTACGCCACTACTCTCATAGAAAAGAATTTCTTCCTTGCATCTAACATAAATCTGCCCATCTTCCTTTCAGTATTAATTTGATTGGTGTTGAGTCCTACCTGTGCCCATATAGTAGACTGGTGTATTTTAACTCTCACAGGCTCATCTGCCACCTGCCTGCTCTGAAGCCTAAACTGATCTAACTCTTCCACTTTGTGTTGCTGAAGCAGCAGCCTGTGCGAAATTCATATTGGCTCACAGAGTGGTTACCCACTAGTGTGGCTGTCATACAGTAGGGGGATATTGCACTTCATTTGAAGAAGTCTGTTTATCTGGAAATGAAGACTGCTGACTGTGAAGTGAGCACCAGACTGTCTGAGAATTGGACTATTCATTGATTTACTGGTCTGTTGAGATAAAAGAGGATAAACCAGCATCACTCCACAATCACAGCCTATCTTCTAGAGTCCATCTGCAGCTTATGATGACTAATCTTATGAATGACAACTCCTTTCCGAATACTCCAAGAAAAAGTGTTGTCCCACGCTAGTGATAAATAACATCCTTGAGCAAAAGCAATATTACACAGTTCAGTGCTTTGCATTCCATAGATGTTAGTAAGTATTTCTTGCAGTTCTCTTTTTCCTCTTGGCATGACTCTGTGTCACAGCATCTTCCTGGAAGTTGGATAAGAGTATCAAGTCTGGGAAGATAAAGGGGTAGTTCTTGCTGTCTCTTGCAGGAGAGAAAGAAAGTAGAAAAGATTGCAAACCTTAACACATGAGATATATAAAGACTATATGCTTCTTGTCAAAGCAAGCCAGATGAAACATTCTGTATCATGAAGCCTTACTCTGGTACCAGCTTAGTGTAACTTGGCCAGGTCAATTACTGAAGCAAGTTGGGCTTAAAGAAAGGATTTTATCCTATGTGGTTTCCGGTGCTGGGAAAAAACACGGTGCTGATGATGGGGAGGAAGCAGTAAAATAAACAGATACGTTAAAGAGTGATTGAGACCAAGAAAATGCTGTTTATCTGTAGGAGCAAGTGAGGGGTTAAGAAGACGTTTCTATTGGAAGAAACATACTGGTAATTTTCCTATGCCTAGTGAAGTGGAACCTCTCTAACTAAAAAGATTATACTAAAAATTTGTTTATTTATGTTCCTGACTCCTTCAACAAGAATTTAACTAGGTCCCAAGATTCACCAAACCTGGCTCTTCAGGAACACAAAAGCAGTAAAGAGGTGAGGAAATCACTTTCACAATTTTAGTGCTAATACCTTTTGTATTCACTATAGCCTATTCAGTTTCCTCGCTTCAGCGGGAGAAGTGCATCTCATTCCCTCTGCTCTGGGCATCACTGTCTTATCTGTTCTTTTTATTTAACTGCTCTCTTAGTTCAATAGCTGTTTGCATAGTCACAAAATTCTCTTTTTAAAATATTTTTTTTGGCTCTGGGCATTTTTGCTGCCTTTCTCGAGAATCCATCTACTTTGCTCTCATACAGATTTGTATCAGCTTAAACAAATTGCACTTGGCTAGATTGCAGTGCCCTCGCCCATATTACACAGTGCTTTGCTTTGCAAACAGCCTGCCGTCATGAGCAGTACTGCTCAACAAAGAAGATAGAGAGGTGCAGTAAAAGATCTTTGCTTGATGTAAAAGTCTGCGCGATAAGAATCTTCCCCATCCGGATGATGAAAGTCTGTTCTTTGGTGAGCATGTTGAGCCCTAGAGATCAAAACCTGGCTATACACACTAAACATATCTGAGTATTTAGAGGTATTTCTATGGTACTCAGAGTCAACAGTGTTGTGAAAGAACCTGTCAGGAAGTAGGGAAGTTATCTCTAAGAAGTTTTTTTTCAATAACCATAGAGAATGACAAATGCAAAAGCATGCCAGGGAACAATTTTTGAGAACCTCTGATCTGATGATTTGCTAGTTCCTGGACATATTTAGTGAAAGCAGTCTTCTCTGTATTATAAATATCTGCACAGAACTTAGGTGAGTATTTATAGAAAAGCCAAGCCTTGATGCTTGAACTTATTTCTACTTTTCTTTTTTTAAAGCTTGGTATTTATATAATCTAACCATAGGGTAGTTTTGGTTGCAAAACTGGCTGACAGAAGCCCCGAGGCCCTGCCACAAGAAAGAAAACTTCACTGGTTAAAAGAACTTTTTCTTGGGATGTGCTGGAAAACGTTTTACTTGACTGAAGCAACTTTTCTAAAGATGGGACAGCTTTGTGGTATAGTTCCACCAACTGCACTGAACTTCTGCCTTAGAAGGATTCTGACTCTCCTCCTCTTCCCTTTGCTATCATAAAATATTCTACTTTTTAATGGATAATTGAATCTTGATGAGTTTCTTGCAAGTGTGGTCTTACTCTGAGAAATTCAAGAGTATTTTCTACATGGCAGAAAATTGAAAAGAATACATCACTAAATGCTTTTGTTCCAATCAAAGAAGAGAAATTAGTCATTGTACATTCTGCTGTTTGAAAAGCCTGAGAAGGTAAATTTGAATAGTAGAGAATATAGTTCCCATTTCAGAACAGCAAAAATGTGAGTTCCTCAAAGTCATGCAAGACAAGCTCTACCACAACTTCAGTAGCCCAAATTAGCTTCATGTCAATAGCCTAAGATTGGAATTTGCCATCTTACCCATCTAACCACTGAGATTTAATTATAAAAGAACTCTGTTATGAACAATCTCATGTCTGAACTAATGGAACAAAACCAAAACTGATGAGGTTTTGTGACATTAAATCAAACCTACTTCTCATAGAAGAGATAACAATAATCTAAAGCATTTTATATGAGTGCCGAGTTCTGGTGGTTTGGATGAGCAGAGACCAGAGACCAGGCTTCCCACAGAAGGTGAAATGGAGTGCAGCCACCCAGGTCAGATTCCAGTCACAACAGTAAAGCTGATTTCTTTCATTTTCTGAAACGAGAACTGGAGTATATCTCATGACCAGAAGGCTGGCTGGCTTCCCGTTCTGAAGAACCTAAGGTGCTGATATCATGATATGAAGCTCCAGTCAGTACATCCGCAGAACAAGTTCCCTTTTTTGCAAGTCACAGCAGGGCACTGTAACTAGCTGTTCTTGAAAGCAATAACCTCATCAATAATTAGTAGCTGTGTGGCTAACCTTACACGATACTCTTGTCATACTCTTTCCTTTCATTAATTCTCTTACTGCACAGACATGAATAAGTGACCTTCAGCTTTCATTTGCATTTATTTGTTGTGATCATTTGTGGGCTGAGAATGAACATTGGCATGTCTCTCCTGGCCACCTGATGACATCACTATTTACCCAAAGTTGTCCTATGATTTTCATATTCATATTCCAGATGAATTTGCTTGGCTTCCATTAATTTTCCATTAAAGATGATATTTTTCCCCGGGGCTCATATAACCATTCCCACCATGCTTCAGGTCTCCCCCTGCTGATTTTCTTCAGCTTACATGGTGCATGCATTCCATATTTTAATTTTATTTTTTTCCAGTAAATTCAGTTATGTGAAAACTGAAATGTGAAAATGCCTTGCTGGAGAAGTTATAGATAAGAAAAAGAGGGTCTGTAGGGTCACCCAAGCTTAGAGTTTCCTAGCCAACTGATCCATCTACTGTACTTCAGGATGTGAACAGAGATAGATTTTGTTCTATTCTAAAAAAGAAAAAGCACCTGTTCTTGTAGCAATTAAATTATCACAGGATATTCTTAGAAAAAAATAGTATGGGAGGAAAACACTAATTTTCATATTTGGTCAGATAGCTTGCAAGTTACATTCATAAGATTAATGGACTCTTATCTTGTTCATAGCTTATTTTCTAAGTTTGGGATAAATAATGTAGTATCTACATCACAGTATTTAATTAAATAAAATGCTCAGTCTGGCTCCATAAAAATGACAAAGCTTTTGTGCATGGTGTTTATGCAAGACAGAGTTTTTGACTGTACTTTGTCCAAGGTGTCTTCAAATGCTGTATGTCACTTGCCTCTCTCTAGCAGCAATGCTCTGACTAATTAAGTCTGTGCAACTGTTCACACTAGAATTAAACCTCAGCAAAAGAGATGTAAAATGTTGCGGAGGGCTATATCTTAATTATCTTATTTTCTCATCTCATGACTCATGCTGGTTTGCACTTTGCTTAAATAAATCAATATGCTTCTCAAGAGCACAGGACTGCAAATATCATGCTAATCTATAGCTTTGCTGTTTTGTGCACTACCAGATGTCTTTTATTGTGGGAACTCTACTATGTAGTTGAATAATTTGTCACTACAGGCCTTATTGTTCTCTTTTGGGCAGAGTGAACAAGAGAGTACTAAATCCTTTGAAGAGTTAGGAAATGACAGTAACTAGTATAGTATGTACTCCACAGCTGATGAAGAACCAGATGATCTGTTTTTTTTTAGGTTCTGAAAGCACAGACTGACCTGTGATGGGTTTACTGAGAAAAAAGACATAGGAGATTTCTTCTGTTCTTGTAGTTTCAAAACGATTAGAAGGTAATACTCCAAGAGACTTGCCAGCTGCTCAGGACCATGCCTCTAATTTTCTGCCTATGGTGCTAACCTTTTTTACATTATCTCAGCACGTATCTGCTTCCTCCTCTGTAAAAGTTCTTGACCTCTGAGAAAGACTTTCTCTTCTCTTTGTAAGTTACTTTGATATCTAAGGATAAAAAATGAACGTCACTATGTAAATATTCAACAGACTGGTCACTGGGGTATGGTGATGCTTCAGTTGTGAAAGTAAAGCTCGTATCTGGTAAATGAGATGTACATTTTCTTTGTCATGCATGCACATTCCCCTGTGAACAATACAGAGGACCCTCAATTTTTGCTGTTAGGTGAGGTTGAGGCTTTCATGAATTTGACACGGAAAAATGCTCTTTTACCAATGCTAGTGGAGAATTGGGTCAGTGCATCATGAGAAATTTGTTGTTGCATTGGTGCGGGTCACGCAAGTTGTCAAGCACATTCCATGACATCTTTTGACAGCAGCCACAGTTTGAACAGACTTTGGGCTGCACGTCTCTGCATGGGGGTGAGCGAGGTCAGTGAGAGTGAATCAGTCAGGGTGGTGGCAGAGGTATGAAGTGTCTCCTCCTCTGCCAAGTCAACTTTCTCAAGCACTGGACAGCTGGCTTGAATATCTCAAAGCAACAAATTGTATGAGATCAGAGTGCAGCTCTGGGCTTCATCACCCAGATTTCTAGTGTGACTATGCCAAAGCAGAAGGTTTGGCTTGCTTGAGAGGAACATCCTTGTGAAATATGGGCACTTCTTTGAAATGAAAGTGGCTGGATGGGGGAGAACAGAGAGGACTGAGTGCAGAATTTGTCCTGTTGTGCATTTCACATGATGAAGTTTCCCTTACTAAAGCGACCCAAGCCAAAACAAAAAGAAGGAGCAGAGGGAACTGAGAATTTTTGTGGTAGAGCTGTGCTTCACGTGCTGTTCTACATTATGAAATGAATCCAGCTGTATCCAGCAGACTGTAATTAACTTTTATTAAGGGGAAAATAATAGTTCTACAATACAGAAGACTATTTAAAAAATGAAGTATGTTGGCTGTTTTTAATCCCAAATGCACAAAAGATCTAGACTACAAAACATTCCAGTGGCTTGAAATATTCCAATTGGAAAAAAAAGGAATTAATTTAATTTTGACATGTGAAAAGACATCACTACATCCTTAGGTCTCACTGCCTTTATTTGTGACGAAATAAATTGAGATAATTTTGGTTTGAAGTCATGAAGAAATTATGGCCGCAAGGATGAAACCTTCACTGTGAATATCAGCGTTGAATGAAATACTTCCAGCTAAATTGCTACCCTTTCTAAATACTCTTTAGCTGAATGAACCAAATCTGAGAAGGAGAATGCTGATTTTGGGCTTAATATCAGCAGAGCATCTGTCCATGGCAGAGATTATGTCATCAGGGAATGTGGACTTGGAAGCCCTCATCAGCTTTCCTCCTGCACTTAAAAAATGGCTGTTATTTGCATCCTGTGGTTAAGCATCTAACCTACCCTCATTCACTTTAATTTCCTCATACAAATTCCCTCTAGTATAGTGTTTTATTAACATGAACTTTTTTCTCTCTTTTTTTATTCTTTTTTCTTTTTTGTAACTTTGTTAGTGGGCTAATCTTATTTTTCATTTTTACCTAGCAGTTCTTGGAAACTGCTGGAAATCTTGAAGGTAACTGTATTCCTACAACTTTTGTGGCAATCAGTTGCTAAAAAGAGAGAAGAGGTCCAAAGTATTGCTTTCATAAAGGAAAGACAGGAAGCCAGAAGTGTCTATACATTTTATCTCATCTGCAATGCTCTTTCTTTTACAGAGGTGAGTACTGAAGGCATTTTATAGTGGGGACTGTGGAAAATCGCTTTGCTGCAGCTAAGCAAGGGAGAAAGAATCTTATTTTGAAGTCTTACCAAGTAATATCTTTTTTTTTACAATTTTTCAGCAATGTGAATCAAACAGTTTTGGAAAAGCACTAACACTTTCCTCTGCCCCCAGGAAAAGGTAGAGAATGACATTTAACTATTCCTTGTCTTAGGAGTTATGTATTTCTGTCTCAGAACTGATGGACTGAATTTTGTTCAAACTCACATTTTTTCTAGATATATGAAAGAGTAAGGAATAAATCTGACAAAATTTGCAAGGATCTTTAAAGGTGTAAATCGTACCCGGCTTGTTTAAGCTTTCAGGGAGACTTGGCAAAGAAGCTGCCATCCAGGATCCAGAGAACAAAAAGATATAATTCAGTGCAAGACCATTTTCTTTCAAATTCAGCTGTTCCTGAAGCTGAATTATATGATAATAATTCTGTCCTTTTTAATTTTGCTACTCCTATGTATTGTTTATTGAGAAATAACAAATTCTGAGAGCCATTTTAACTTTTTTCGTAACGGAGCCTAAAAGAAGACTGTGGGAAATACTGCTTAAGAAATAAAGCATTTGGCCCAGTATTAGTAATTTGTCACCATATCATCATTTTTTAAGATTTTTGTCCGGGGTAAATCATTAATTTACAAAGTACAGAACTGAATCCAAAAATATTTCTACTTTACAGAACAACCATATTGCCAAGAGGCATACTTAAAATCCCACTCTGTTAGCAACGTTGACTCTGAAACAGAGAATTCAGTCTGTCCTCCCCACCAAAAAAGAAAACAAATGTTTTGGACCAATGTTAG
Organism: Pavo muticus; assembly: GCA_016647715.1. Taxonomy (NCBI): domain Eukaryota; kingdom Metazoa; phylum Chordata; class Aves; order Galliformes; family Phasianidae; genus Pavo; species Pavo muticus. The sequence continues at coordinate 3,408,840 of JACDJE010000020.1, forward strand.
AACACTCATTGCATAAATAAATCACTCCTACATATTCTTTCTTAATCCTCCATGATCTAGTATAAATAAAAGCCCTTAATATTTTTTGAGCAAAATGGTGCATCTAGGGGAGATTTTAGGCCATAAACATAGAAAAAGCTCTGTAACTAAAGGCCTGCAGCTGAAGTATTAAAGAACCTTCATCTCCTTTTCAGTCTAAAAGGTGAATGCTTTAATTTCTGGCACTCATCCTTGCTAGGGAGTGTGTGCAACACAGGTTAGTGTTCCCAGAGCAAGAAGGACACAGCCTCTACTGCAAAGAACATGTGGTCTGAGACAAGGACCCCAGGGCTTCTGGCCTGGCTGGCTGACAGAGAGCCACGAATCATTTGCCTGCAGATCACAATTTCCTCAGTGTTGTGGCCTGTTTGCCTGCAAAGACTGGGGACAAGCAGACAAGCTGAACTGGGAAAAAGGGAAACTGGAAACTCCAGGCTCCCAGCCCAGGCTTCAAATCACACAGCCATCCTATGTATTTCTCTCTGTACCTGCACTAGCTTTCTGTTTGTGGTCAACTTTAAGATCTGTGTGTTCAAGCAAGGACCAGTTCTATATATAACACACTTGCTTATGTTGCCCTGCAGTGCCAGAAGTATTTTCTCCAGATATCTGTGTTACTGACTCATTTCATCATTGTTCTTTCCCATCTCTTGCTGGTTAATGGCTTAGCTGTTTCCAGCTGGTATTCTACTGAGTTTGCAATTCATTAAGTATCAAGTAACTTTTAAAACAACTCTCATAGTTTGGTCTTGCCAGTTACCCACAAACTCCAGCTTTGTGCTCCTGTTTAATTTTCATTGTAAAAAAGTCCAACTGAGGAGGAATGATTTTCTTAAAAGAAAACCTGTCTGTTATTGTAGGGGAACAGGAAGGAAATATCCCAGAAGCACGTAAGTGGGAAACATGACTCAGATTGAATATGTTGTTTTCTTTCTGGGATTTTCAGCCTTCAGAATCTTCTACGAGCCATTGTTCATTTAAATGTAAATCTCTAGGCTTTCTGGGGCCTTATAGAGGTGACCCACTTGTTGTGTGTCATTTGCTGCAATACAGAATGCACAGGTCTGAGTCAATAAGGAATATAATGATAATTTTTGGGGGAGGCAGCTAAAGAGATTGTGATCCTGTGGTTTAATGTGGTCCACTGGTTTTCAGACTGTCAGATAAAGTCCAGAAAGGTGTGTGGCCTTTCAGTGGGGCAGCTCTACATGTAAGGATGAGGATGATGCAAAACATGGCCAAAAAAAAAGTGTTCACAGAAAAATCTATAATCTGGCACTGATGTTGTTGGGAGCTTTTAGTGAACAGCTGATGCACATGCTGAGCCTCAAGACAGGGAAGAATTTGTTAATCTGCTTCTCTGCTAAGGGTGCAGCGATACATTTCTGGCAGTTCAGTTTCTCTGTACCTCTCTATATCTTTACCTATCTTACCTTATTATCTTATATATCTACACTCCGTACCTATCGATATCTTTATCTTTAAAAAAAAAAAAAAGCAGCACAAAGGTGGGTAGCTACAGTATTTTGGCAGGGAAGGGAAAATAAGGGATGCCACTGCAAAAGACTGGACACTTCCTTCCTGATTCCTCTCTGCCTGTACAGTGCATAAACATACACATTCACATCTGGGATCTAAGATGCATTCGAGGGTAGATCCAGGAGTTTGAGCTGGGGGCCCAACAGCTCCTAGATCACTTCACATAGAGCAGAAAAGAGAATTGGCTGGTTTCTCAGGAGAGGGCATCAATTTAGGCAAGTGAAAAGTTGTTCTGGTGAACAGCCTGATACAAAGGTCTGTGTGACAAAGCAGAATCACGATGCACATTTGGGTGAGCAGTACATCCTGGGAGAGACAGGAAAGTCATTAAATGTCTAAAGCTGTGAGGTTTGGACCCTACTAGACACAAGCTGTTCCCATACAGGAAGGTGCCTGGTGACAATGTCAAATTCTGCTATTATTCCAAACCAGAAATAATGAAGTTTGCTCATTCTGGCTCGGCATCAGCAAAATCATCAAAATAAGTTCCTGTGTGGTCTGAGATTAAAAATATTGGTTCAAACTGATTTTCTGTTTGGATTCAGTTCAACAGCCTTTCCAAAATGGAATTAAGCTCTGGAGGAACTGCCCATTCTCAAGTGTACCAATGTGCTTGGATGGTAAGAGAAAGAATTTTAATTCCTCAGTTGATTTTCATTTCAATTTTGCTGTGCTTTGCTGCATTACTATGCATAAGTCAGTGTGTTGCTGCTCCCTTGTCTCTCATCAGTCTCACTAGGATAAGCAGGCTGGCCACAGCTTAAACTTTTGGTTAAGACCCCTTCTTTTTAAGATCACCCCTGTTTTTTTCCCTCCACAGCAGCAGAGAAGCCAGTGGCTGACAAGGCCATAGAAATGGGCTTCTTCCCTTTAGAGGGGTGTCTGGAGATGAGAGCTGGAACACAGCATGTGCTGTTTTGGCAATTGCCACTGCTGTATCTAATCTTTGTATACGTAGGAGATATCAGCTCGAGGATCATCAATCATACACTGGTTTATTTTAATGAAAGGAAAGAAAGAAGGTCCCAGTTTCACTGGAAAAGGATAAAGAAAAGCTTGACCTAGTGCCAGATTTAGAATGATTAAAGGGAAGCTGTTATTTTCCCCATCTTTATAGATCTGTGTGCTGCCAGCTCATGGGCCCCAGTCTGCCAAGTCAGGAGTGCAGGCTGGAGCAAAAGAGCTGTCTTTTTCTGAGCTTTTCTCTATGCACCAACTGTAATGATTAGTCTGAGGTCAGGCTGGATTGAGCACTTTCCCCCTGAGGAATAGCATCACTGTATGATGCCAGAATCAGCTGGCACAGGGTGATTTTCCTTTACTGGATTATCCTTTCCCATCTGTCTGCCTCCTCTTCCTGTGACCCCTGCACCCCATGCTCAGAAGCATCCTTTAGGCCGCCTGCAGTGCTCATCCAACTGGCAGCTCACCCACAGCTGCTCTGGTAAAGGATTTGGTGGGCTATTTCCTGTCCCTCACTCCCACCCTAAGCCGTATGCTTTCTTACTTTACCTAGACACAGACACAGATGTACTTGCACAACAATCTGCTTTATCAGCCTGGGCCGTTTCATACAGCAGAGATTTACACTCTCCGCTGTTGTGGTTACAGCCTGACTTCACTGGCTAGGAATGAGACTACTGTATGATCTCCTAAGCTGAATAGGCATTTGAAGGGCAGCTGCTTTGCAGTGAACATTTTATTTATTTCTTTACTTCAGAAGGAGGCAAAATGGTCAAGCCATCTGTTTTACCTTATTTTGGGCCCAATCTCCCCTACTTAAAGTCTCTTGAAGCCACTGCACACACGTAACAAATGGGAGAGTTTGGGCCACTGATATTCAGGGCTGGAGCTATAGATATGATTGCACAAGCTCTCTGGGAATGATGCACTGCGCTATATAACAGTTCCTTTCAGCTGCGTTTAGGCGGTAGATCACTGTTTTCTTTTATAATAAGGATTCCCATTTGAACTACAGCTGAATTGATTCCAATCCTGTCAGTGACTGTTCCAAAAGAGACTTTATTTTCTTTCATGAAGTGCACCCTGCAGTGGTTCTTCCTTTTCTTTTTGCTTGTAAAGTTTGTAAAACGTTTACTGAGAAGGGGGGCAAGATGTAAGTTTTGCTGGACCAAGGTTTATTTTCCATTCAATCATACCTGTACCACAGGAGAAGACCATAAGCTTGAACTGGTGCAACTGAACACAGAATTTGACTTATCTGATTTTGAGCAATTTTTGTAATGCCTTAAATTTTAATTTATTTGAATTCTTGCAAAATAATATGTGACATCCCAGCAGTCCTCTTGAGAAATGTATTTCTTTCATCCACTTGTTACACTTCATTCAGTCTTCTGCAACCTACTTTTTTTACTTCCAAAAATAAAAGAATTGCCACACTAGATTAGATACTCTGGTATTTTACATCCATATATAGCCACTATTAATTGTTTCAGGAAAGGTGTAAAGGTTTCAGTAAGCAAATACTTACTAAATAACCTGATGCTGATTGAAATTACTTCCTTCCACCTCTCTTAGCTTGTAAAAAATTGGTTATGTCCAGCACAATATCCTTCAAAGCATTTTCAGTGAATTGCACCCTCTGCTCTGGTGCATTTTCTTTCTCTAGGAAATTTCCATTTCTTTCCTACATGCTGCTGAATTCCTGGCCTCAGTGACTCCCTCAGTGAGTGCCCAGATTCTTCTTTTCTCCTTTACAAGAAGTGAGCTGGACTTTACCTATTCAGACTAATACTTCAGTTTAATGTTATTCTGGGCCACTTTTTCCCCACTCTGACATTCCTCTAAATCATTGCACTTATACGGCAGCAAGAGCATTCACTCAATGTTGCACAAAGCCAATGCTACACATTCACACAGCTTGTGGATTATTGATCCAATATCTAGTGATGACCCAATATTTTTGGGTCGTTTCCTGATTTTTTCTTAAGTATCTTCATTCTGACCTCAAAGGCCTCAGTTTCTCTCTTCTTCCACTCCTGCTTTCTGCTTGTCTTGGCAGCGTGTGTGCTCCCTAACCGCCTCACCTTCAGCATTAGAGTAAGGCCTTCGGTTTGCTGGACATTCTCTCTCTCATTTTATTTGATTTATTAGCTTCAATTCCAATTATATTGTATTATATTGTGTTATCTTGCATTCTGAAATCTTTTTTTAGTATATTAGCTTTCCTCCTCAGATCGTTGCCGCTGTTTTGTTTTTAGGTCCATCTCCCTACCCTTCCCCCTTTTCCCCTTTCCCCTTTACTTGGGCGTGGGTTCCCGTGTCCCATTAGTCACAGAACCAGGCTGATCCAACCCGTAAACTGTTGGCAGTAAAGTATTGCAGGGGAGTATTAATTCTTGTAACACTTCTATAATTTTCAATGCATTATTCCTCATTCTGATGTAATATATATATATATTTTAAGTCTTAGGTGACAAGCAGATAACACAACACTATCTCTTAGTCATCCATCACAGAAGTTGTGCTTAAAAAAAAACATTTTTTCATTTGCAGTTCATTCATTCTGGGTTTTAGTCCCATCGAGACTTCTAGTGTGTCTGTATCTAGCCTCAATGGCTTGCTTCTCCTTTATTTGTTCCATTCAGCGCTTCTATTTTCTGACAGCATTGTTATCTTTATTATATGAAGGGATTAACTCCAGAGTTCGCTGCTCACTTTGCCAAAGGGTGAGGTGATGAAGGCTCTCTGCAGCTAAATCCCTTAACTACTCTGCATTCAATACACATGGGGTCCATCTAGCTGATTTCAGAAACACCACAAAAATAAATAAATAAAAAGAAAACAACCCTAGATTCCTAGGGCATTTTATCAAAAGGGAAGAGTAACGACAGGGATGAGGACTAATATAAGGAGCCTCTCACCTGTAAGTCAATAGTTCAACTACATGATAAACAGAAGTTGGCTGCTCTTTAGTCTCTTTCATTGTTTTGTGCTCCTTCAAGTTCCAGCGTGCAGCTGCATAATAGCAAGCACTACCAGCTCCAGCTGCAGGGCAGACTGTGTGTGACCTATAGACAACTGAACCCTAAAGCTAATTTTAAAAGTAGCATTTGTACAGATTTACATTGCTCCTATACAACTTTCATAACAAAGAGAAAGCATATGAAAAGCTGTCAGACCAGTGCTAAACAAAACTGAAGAGGAATGCACTTACTGATCTTACTTAGCTATTTAGGTGTGAATTCTTGGCCTCATGTGTACACCTCCTGAATTCTTCTGGATTTAGCCATAGGCCTGTGGAAGATTCAAGTGTATTAACATGGGATCTCTTACAGAAGGCTCAAGACCAAGATGATACGGGCCCCTGCTTTACAAAGTAGTTGTCAGATTTTTCAGCTGAAATTTTGGCCTTTGGCATAAGTCTAATATTTTGAAGTTGCTTTAGAGAGGGAAGTCAGGAAGGAGTGTGTGGAGTCAGACCTTATCTGAATTACAGTCTAGACCTGATTACTGTTCCACAGTGTTGATCAGCACCACTGATAAATGGGGATTAACAAGGAGACACTGTAGTGGAGTCTGTAACATTGCCCTGACCTCAGCCACAACTTCTCCCTGGGTATGAGCTTGCCTATGTTTTTGTGGTGCCGACTCTGTTTGCTGCCTGAAACAGCAGTCTGAACTGTGCTCAGGCTGGAAAGAAGAGCCAAGGTACATTACATCATACATTAGTAATTCAAACTACAGGCAGTTGTACCAGCACTTGCTGAATTTCTTTTTTTCTCTCTCTTCTCCTGGGTAGAAAGCCATTTTCTATTACAATGAGTTCTAATCACATATTATGGTTTTCCTGGACTGCCCAAATGGCCTGTTGGCAAGAAATAGCTCACTACTAAGTGAGACATAAATAAATAATAATAATAAACTGTCATTAAACAGGTAAAAATGAATCACCACACTGTAGTCGGAAGGAAAGTTTTTGATCAATTTTTTCCCAGTTCCCTGCACACGGAAGGCTTTATGATTAGCTGTCTCAGTGTTATATATGGCATTTAAGTGGGAATATCTATATTCATGTAGACCTCTGTAGACAGAATCTCTTAAGATTCTGTATAGCTGGTAGATAAGTAAATAGATGTTATGCTGAGAAAAAAAAAAAACTATGTTAATTACTTGTCTCCCATTCCATGTAGCTTAAGATTTCACAAGAATCTCTTCTTCAGATTCTTCAGCTCATCTAGCACTTATATTCAAGAAAGACATCCTTACTGAAAGTTCTCTAGTACGGGAGAGCCAATTACATATCTAGGTACTTTATTCAAATGGTTGATGTACCTCATATTCATTTTTGTCATATTACATTTATGTGAATTTGCCCCAACACTAATTTCCAGTCATGAGTTCTCATGAGGCTTCTCTGCTAGGATTATCCACGTGCAGTTTTGGGCATAAGGACATTGCTACATGAAAGCCATAAATTTCAAATCTTCCTGAGATCTGCTTACAAGTTCTTCATAAAGCAGCACTCAAACACTACAAATGTTGCAGGATGAAGATAGGGAATGTGCATCAGAGTTCATAGGAGTGTAGTGTAAGTGACTAAGTTGGGAAGAATGAATAAACTAAGTATCTGTTTTGCCACATCAGTGCCATTAGGGAAAGTTTCCCGGAGAATTAGAGGCAGCACATGTTAGTGGAGGAAGTAGACATTTGCTCAAATATCTGGCTGGTATCCAGTCATTTGCTTTGTGATGTAAGGTCTGGTCTTTTTCTCTTTTTTAATCAGTGGGTATTATAAGTTAATCCTGCTTTAGTGCTTGAGCTATAGTGTGTTGTAGAATTAGCACTAGGAAACTAACTCTACTTTTCACTCAGCATAAGTTATTTCCGTTTTATTCAGAAGCATCCTGGATCCAAACTGTGTAAGTCATACTTGGCATCAGTGGACACTTGTTTTGATTAAAGCTGGTGGCTTACTCAGGTTGGGCTGAGGTAGCTTACCTCTCAGCTCATTTTTTAACATGCAACCCTAATCAATTTAATGAGAATAAATGTTCTGCTTTTCTTTTGCTTTTTCACAGTCTTCCACTTGGTCATATCAATACATCTACATTGTCCTAGATATAATCAATATTTTAAATTATCTTCCCTTTCCATTTAAAATGCCTGCAACAACAAGAAATGTGTTGCAGCTCACCGAGATGATGTTTTTATCAGATGAATTCAGTGGCATAAATTACATGCTGTGCACATAATGTGAGGATTTGTTAGAATGCTTGAGAGCGCAAAGCATGCTGAAGTAGGTAGTGCTGTAAAGTTGGACTCAGGTTTGGTATGGTTTATATCTACAGTTTATTTCTATGCCAGCTCTCTGGACCAGAACATAGAATGAACTATCCTCTCAGTAGTACCTGGGTTTCCTCTAGCAGAGATCCATTTAGCTCTGTCCTGAAAAATGGGGGGAGTAGTCTGACCTATACGCAGCATGGATGGACAGCTATTTAGACTGGCTAAGGCAGTTACTTGAATGTAGGCACACTCCAGAGATAATTGTGTGTCAGATCCTGCTCAGCCACAGGCTTTTTGTGTGACTTGGAAGAAACCACTTGCCCTCTTCACACTTCATTTTCCCATCTATAAAATTTCTGGCCCTTGTCTTGTCAAAATAATGTTAGTGCTGCTAACCAGGACTATCCCATTCCTTGTCTGTTTAGAGAATTCAGCACAACATGATGGCTGAGTTGCAGCTTGCAGGCTCAGCTACAGTAGAACTGAGAACTGTAATAAGAAAAGAAGACCTGTCAAATTTTATTTTTGTACATAATCATAATTTGAAGGGACTTAAGAAGAATCTGTTCTCTGTTTGTTTTGTTTGTTTGAGCGTGGGTTCTTTTGTTTGTTTGTTTTTAATGTTCTGTCCTTTTAGGAGAATTTAAACTGGTACAGAGAACAATCCCTTAATTCTCTTCTTCCCCAGATGAGCACATACATAAACCATATGGAAAAAATAAGAATCTTTTCCACATTCAGGCCTTCATATAAGCATCTTGTGCATTCCATACATTCCAGGTGAAGGAGTCAGACCTACCAAAGCTGTCAGTAGGGGCAGAGTCTGGCTTTGGTTATTTGCCCACAGAAAATGACACAAATCTTTTCTGAGAGCTTTTCAAATCTACAGAGATTTTGCGGCTGGTCCAGAATTGCTGTGAGGTGGCAGTACACCTAAATTGCTGATACAGAAGCAAGTCAGCAATGCATATAGCAATCAGTGTAGAGGAAAAGAGGACCATGGGACTGGTTAAAATTTGAAGACTCACTAAATCTAGTCTCTTGCTGTCATTATCCCCCTAGTTTTACTAATGCTGCTCATGAACTCAAATTCATCTCAAAACAGTTTAGTTTTTTTAATCACTAAAGTTTATTGGCTTCTGTATATCACAGCAAGAATTAGAAGAACTTGAAATCAGTATCCTCCTCTACATTCAGGATTCTGAGACTCACCTAGCCAGTGTTTAAACATGTGCCTAAATAGAAGCTTGTGCACTAATCAATGAGTCTGGCAGTGTTTTACAAGATATATACATACTTGACAGCTTGTTGAATTTGTGTACTTACTTAGATACATAGGCTTCCTTCTAACTGATTGTGTAGGGGTTTCCAGAGCATGATTAGCACTCCTAAGGATGGAAAGAGGTACAGGAGTTCCTCTGAGATGACAGAAGAGGAGTGGAAGTCCTCTGCAGTATAGGAGATGGTTATATGTGTTGAGCAGCGTGCTGAATTGCCCATTCTGTGAGATTATGTAGTGAAAGACCCCATTGTACAATGTGACATGCAGGGGAAAGGGGTTCGAGCTGCTCTGGGAACCTTCAGCCTGAACTTCCTGACCTTTGTGCAATTAAAATTTCAGACCGCTTTGCATATATGCGTGCTTTTGGGCACGCATACATGCATTCCCTGAGAGGATTGCTGTTCTGATTTTGGGCAAGAGACTTGAAACATTGTTGGATAAATAAATGACAATCAGCTGCAGATGCCATTGTGTGACTCTCACTCCTCCCTAAAACTGCTGCAAATATGAAACGTCTGTGTAATTTAACAAGTTGCTTATGTTAATAAGGTAATTTGAAAGGTGTTAGGGTGAGGTAAGGGAAAACAAAGCAAGGGATCAGTAAAGTGCTTATGAGCCCAAGTCTGCTTTTCCTTTCATTGGCAATGCAGCCAAGTGCTGCACAAAACATGCGATTGTTGCCCTCTTTAGCTCCAGTTTTCCTCTGCAAATTCCAAGCAGGCCTAACACTCCTGAGTGTTAAGGACAGCCCTGTGCACAGACTATCCAGCAGCTGCTTTTTCAGTTATAGCTCTCAGTCTCTTGTAACTTGTTAATTTCATGCTGTGTATCTGAATATGCTGGATGCCTGTGTGAACTTTCTGTGACTTAGTATTTACAGCACATTAGCTCTCTCAGGCCCCATCTGTGTTTGGACTGGATAAAACAACATACCTTAAGTATAGTATGTTGGAGGGAGACCCAAGCTGTTAGCTAAACTCACTCCTGTGTATGAGGAGTTTCATCTTCTCAGTGAGGTCAATTAGCCCAAGTGGATTTCCACACTAAGACAGCTCAACTATTTCTGAACTAGTTTTGATATCTGGATGGTGCTTGGCAAAAGGCCTGAACATGGGCTGCCAGCATACACATGCTTGTAAAATCTGCAGACCTTAACTTTATTAAGTCTAAGGCACTTTCTTAAAGCTCTTGACAGTGTATGACTGCAGGAATATGCAAGTGGGGTAAACTATAATTTTCTGCCTCAGCAATGCTAAAGGCTTTAATGTAAATAGTAAATAATCTCTCTGATTCTGATAATACAACACATCAGTAGCACTAAGTCCTTGGAATTCATGTAGGTTTTCATTTCGTTCCCCCAAAGTGAGAATAACCACTCTATCAGGTCACTGGCATCTCAAAGGGGAATATTTCCAGATGGAAAATGGAATAAGCTCTGCTCAGAGGGAGGCCTCCCTGGTATGGAAAGAATGAATAAACTATGGTACATATACTCCAGTATTTGGTAACTTTAGTAAATTCCAAGCAAGCTGAGAGCTTTATTCTCCACAGCACAGGGCAATGTATGAGTTCACATGCTTTTCCCACCAATCTCTGTATGAGGATAGGAAGATTAAAAAAAAAAACAACCTTATAGTAATGAGTCATCCAAATGTCATAATCGAAACCTGATAATAGCACGTAATGTCATCTCATGCAACTACCACTGAGATGCTGATCCATGCAGTGTTTCAGTCATACACTTTCCTGTTTATATACATTTTTGTGGCTCAACTCAGGTCTGGACAACTCTAATTCAAAATCCAGAAAATCTACATAATATTCCTATTTTGTGAAAGAAAAAAAAAGAAGAAGTATTAAACCTTACTTGGACATAGCCATTGGCATAAAATATGGCTGTTGCCTGGCTCAGGAACACATGCTTTTGGAATCAGTGCTCTTAAGGGCTGCGTTATTCCGAATCTGTCCGTTGTGTATTTTATAAAGCAAAGGAGGTCTTCTGCAAGTAGCTAAAGCACCACCAGTTTAGTGAACTGTAGGGAAATGAGCTGCCACCAGGATTCTCACATCCTTCTTCCAGCCCTATTTTCAGTGCTCTGCACAGCATCTTGATTTTCTTATGGAAGAAGAAACCAGTATCTCCCTGGAATCAAGAGGCTTAACTAGTATTTTGGGATCATGTGAGAGAAAGGCAAGTAGTAAAGACACAGATAAGCTACAGACAGTAACAGGAAGTTGAAGTGGTACATAAACCTCAGTTTTCTAAAGATTGTTTCAGATTGGATTTTCCTTAAGCAAATTCACATGATTAGGTAATCCCAGCATAAGCAAGGATGTGTCATATCAGGAGCTCAGTTCCATTTTATCTGGAACTGAAATTGTTCCTACTCAGTTTCAGTACAGGGCACTAACCGTTTGTTAACCAAGCTGGTAAATTAGAACTGACTCACAACACAAGTGCTGGAAATGGAGCTTCAGGGAGAGAAAAAGTTAGTTCTCCTTTATAATTAATTAAAGTAAGTTTGAAGAGGGTCCAGTTCCAGTTTAAGTTCCCAAAGGCTATAAAACAACACTCTGGTTTTGGTTCAAAAGAGAAATTACAATTCTGAGTGACTTGTGGTTGGATTCATTTATCAGGATTTGCTGCATAGCAATCATGCTCTTCTCTCAGGTGTTATGATCACCTGGTAAAACATGTGGTGGATACTACAAACAGAAGAGCATTGCTGACTCATTTTCTGTGTGTCCTCAACAAGGTGGTTCTATTTGATTCCTCACATTTGCAATTCCACAGTCCAGTTTAATAATATTTAAAGCAGTTAATAAAGCCTCTGTTACTTAGGAAACTATTGTTCTGTTTAACAGATTTTCCTATCTTACCATTTCTTCTAGCTTCACCATAAGTACTTCTTTCTCCATGAAGGTCCAACTAATTAACATTTATGGTAGATTTTTCTCCTTCTATGAGACTCCATACAGAGGCTCAGGTTTGCCTCCCAACCTCCCAGAAGTTGTTCACATGAGTAGTCCCACAGAAAGAAACACGCTTGTATGACTAATCTGCTCAGCAGGATACAAAATTTGCTGTCTGGATTAAATGATTTTAAAGAGTGCTACACAGGTTGCAGATGAGGTGGATTAAAATTTAGGAGTCTCCAGTGGTAAATGCCACGCTTTGAGAATAAGGCTGTTCTTGCTGTCTCGCTAGACTGAGTCTGGATGCCAATTTTTTTGTCTCAGATTTTTTTTCCTGTATGAAGAAAATGCAATGGTTTTTAGTGTTTCAAGAAACTGCATATAAATTTGGACATTTGTAAGGGCTATGGAACTCTGTATTAGAATCAATACTTGGAAATGTTGCAGGTCTTGTTTCTCCCAGACATTTGCTTACCAGATCTGATGAGCTAGCAAACATATAGTTGTATGTATGTTGGCACATACATTACCTCAGCTTAAACTAATTTATAGGATACAGCACCTCTGACACAGTTCCCTGTAACTAACAGCAGTCCTAATCAGTCCCACTCAGAAACATGTATGATGCTGATGAACTAGAACTACTGGTAGCTTTTCTCTTGGTTAGGACTGTTGCACTGGTCGATTTTTCAGTCTTCCATGAACAAACATGTAAGGCAGCTGACTGAAAGAGAGATGGCATAGACAGGTGGATCAGTGTTTTTCTTCTGTCAGGAAAAACAAAAATGTTGTGAGACAACTGGAGGGTAGGGGAAGTCATACAAGAAAAAAACAGTTTCCTTAATCAAAGATGTCTGGAGTGAGCCTGTATCAGAACATCATAATATGTATTTACTGCCTTTTGAGTCACTAAGGAAGGGACTCCACTACTGAGGTAGTGGAGTAATCCTATGGTTACTTAGGAAGATGGGGATACTGGGGCTGGCTCTTGCTGCGCCTCCAAGAGAACTGCAAAGAAAAGTCAGAGAGAAGGGAACAACAATTGGATTTGTGCCACTGTGATTCCTCTCTAATACTTTAGTACCTCAAAATTTATGTGCCCCTCACAATAGCGATGTCCAAGGGGCTCCCCCAGGTTGAAGTGAGATAACATATGTCTTTATGGTTCATTTGGGAATCTGGGAGAACTAGCATCTTCATCATATATTGTATCTTTCCTAACTATCTGCAGTCTGCATTGGCTTGCCCTGACTGTCTTATTTTTGCTAAGTATAGTGTAAGAGAACTGTTGGTTATGCACTACTCCTGCACAGGCTGTGGCCAGTTTTTCAGCAGGATCCTGAATTTGCCTTGAGACTTGAGACCCCCTCTGGCACCCTTTTAACCGAGGAGAAGGAAGAAAAAGCAGAAGAGGGAGTCCAACCATAATGACTCTATGATTCTGCGATTCTAAGAATTTACAGAGATGTTATAGGTACCGTCAAGAACAATCCTCCATCCACCCATTTCTTCAACTAGTCTCATAACTCACAAAAAGAATAGGTAAAGGATTTCATTTTAAAAGGCTTTAATGTTTGGAATTGTTTTCCTTAAAATTTGCCAAAAATATTTTTTCCATTTAATTTGAAATTTCTCATAGTTTCTTCCTTTATTTTTCCAATAAGTGAATGTTGGTTTGAAAAAACAGTTGAGCATCCTTTAAATGAAAGAAAGGAAGAAAAAAAGGAGGAAAGTAAAAAGGTGGTCAAGCAAACAAGATGAAATTTTACAAGAGTTTGCTTTTTCAATGAATAACTTCAAACCATGAAAAACAAAATCTCTATAAAAGCCTTTTCTTCATCTCAAAATGTGTTGACATGCAGTGAGATGGATGGCTGCTGTTGTTTTGAGTTGTATGCCCCAGAGAAGGAGACTCCAGGCAAGGACAGGAGTCCAGTCCAGCCATCACCTCCACCCCACAAAATGGTCTCCTGTTGATGGGTGTATGGGTGGGCGTGAAGCGCTTTTCTCTTTACTCAAATGTGCCCTGAAAGGGATGCCCTGAAATACCCTGATTTTATTTATGATGAAAAACTGTTAAAAGAAAAGGAAAACATGACTCAGTTCTCGGTTATTTTTGTCACTACATTAAGGCGGTGTTGTTAGCAGTATCCCAAACAGTGCAGCTGGCAGCGTGCTGCACTGAGCTGGACTGCCTGGGACAGAAGAAAATAGGGCTGTTTTCAATCACTCCTGAATTTCTGTGCAAAATCACCCCTTCTCATTGCGATAAACCCTGCCTTAACCCTTCTAGTCCATGCAAAGGGCAATTATTCTGCTGCAATATCTTTGCAGCCCACTGCTTAGGATGTGTGGGTGATTTCTGTGGGGCTGCATCAGATGCATCTTGCAAGGCTACTGCTGGGAGACTGCCTCTTGCCCTGTACGGCCTGGGGGAGAGGTGAGGCTTTGCAAACTGGGAAGGGGAGGTGAGGAGCTGGCAGTTGGTGATTGGCAGCTGGCCGTTAGCAACTGGCCTCTGGCAACGGGCCACAGAACATTCTAGTGCCCTGCAGCTGAGGATGGTGGGCACAGGAAGCAGCTGAGTGAGGGGAGGCCTGTGGCACAGCCCAGCTTCCAAGGAGGCCGCTGCAAGGCAGCCTGAATTCCACACAGCACTGGTGGTAAGAGCTGGCGGCTATGGGTCCCTTGGGGTGTTGTGAAGGTGTGAGAGGGGGGTACCCAATCTGTGTTTGTTGGATATGTTTTCCACCTGCTGTAGCATGGCTCCCTTGCACCCTTTTTGAAATTCTCCAATTTGGAATTCATAGAATGGTTTGGTTTGGGGGGACCTTTAAAATCATCTAGTTCTAACCCCCTGCTTTAGGCAGGGACGCCTCCCTCTAGACCAGGTTGCTCAGAGCTCCATCCAGCCTGGCCTTGAATGCTTCTAGGGAGGGGACATCCACAACTTCACTGGGCAACCTGTTCCAGTGTCTCACCACCTTCACAGTAAAGTATCTCTTCCTAATATCTAGTCTAAATTGCACTAAATTCCTTTCCTTTGCTTTCATCCCACCACTCCCCTTTGCTTTTTTGCTGGCCTGTCTCACAAATTCCTCTAGTGAATTTCCTGTTCTGTCCCCAGGTAGACCAACAGAGTAGCCCTGAGGGAACAGGGCCACTGCACCAGCCAAGGCCCTATTTACTTTTCCCATCTTGTACCATCATGGCAGACACAAAGCAATGCACAGTCTCCAAGCTGCTCTGCAGCCAGGCTGTATAGGCACTTCACATGAGTTAGGTGAAGCTTGGGGTATTTATGTGAGGAGAGAATTCCTGCCGCCTCTGGCTGCTTCTTTTAGGCTCTCTGCTCCTTGGTAGTTTTCTTATTTGTCTAACATACCTTTCCTAGAAATTCTCTCATATCCCCTCTAGCAAAGGCCAATAGGATGTGTAAGAATGTGGAGCACGTACTACCTGCCTGTGAAAAGGTTTTTTTTCATCCCTCAGAACGAGGTAGGAATAGGGTGGATGATGTGATTTTTGAAAGTAAATACAGATGAGTCCGTTCTTCTCAGTGAATAAAGTCATCTGGGAACTGAAAAAAGAATGTGAAAAAATGCAAGAAAAATGATATCTAGTGGAAAGGTGAACATAATTCTGCTATGTACTCCTACAAAATGACATCCTTGTAACAATCTGCAACCTCCCTTTCCATCCTTCTGATTTTATGTTTTTAAAGCATATGGATTTGTTTGTATCCTAAGGGCTGAGGAAATCAGAAAACTGAAGTTTTAAAGTCAAGCTTTCCCTTAGGTGTACATTACTATGCCTAGCTTCTGTGTGTTAAAATACCTGGAGCTCTCTTCTCTTTAACAGCTCTAAGTAGGACTAAGAGACAAAGGACTCACACCTCTAGGTTTATTTCTTTCCTTACACTGCCCTCTCTTACTGCCTGAGTCCCATGAGAAGCAAATTGCTGTGACTAATAAATTCCATCTCACACTTCATATGAAGAGGTTTGGTGGCTTTTTCCAGAGCCTTAAATTGAATCAGGGATAAGCCAACAAAGAGATTACAGACATATCAAGAGTTTACTTTGCGTGATTGCCACGTATTTGATGCCAGATACAGTATCCTGTTTTCCCTCTACACTTCACTGGGAGATCACATCAAATAAAACTCAACCTCTCAGTTATGTAAAAATTAAGCAAGCAGCCCTCTGGTTTTAAAATTCTTTTCATTTAGCAAGAAATGGAAAAAAAAAAAAAACAAACACCAACCACACAGGCATTATGCTGAGGAATTAAATGCAATTTGAGAAGAGATCATGATGAAAGGTTTCTTCAGATCTTTTTTGGGAGGTAGTCTCTGAGTCCAAATCATGACAAACAAGACCGGGTGGGAGAGAAGAGGGAAAAGCAACTCACAGTGTTCTTTTTGACTTAAAAATACTTTAGTTATTTACTGACAGCTTTTCCTCTAAGCTGTGACCTATTTTCACTTGCTGCATGGCATTTGATGAAGCTTACAACTAAAATGAATCCTTTGTCACACTGAGAAATAAGAGTCCTCATTGGCAGAGGTTAGATTTTAGGATGATTTTCCTTAGACCTTACAGTTGGATGGATGCTCAGTTTTCTGCAGTAGCTCCTCATGCCCTCTCCTCATAAGTCTTTTGATGTCAGTAAGCACAAGTGACCTTTCCCTTTTGGTCTATACAGATCAATGCTAGTCTCTGTAGTAGAGTTTCTGCTTATTACCCAGCATTGTGGAGTCCATAAAACCACTTCATCTTTCTTCCATTACAATGAAGCCCATTGCATCGGATTGCCCATACACATTATAGAATGACAGAATAGTTTGGGTTGGAGGGGACTTTAAAGATCATCCAGTTCCAGCCCTCTGTTTACCTCCTGCTAGACCAGGTTGCCCAAGGCCCCATCCACTCTGGCCCTGAACACTTAGAGAGATGGGACACTCACAGCTTTTCTGGGCAACCTGCTTCATTGCCTCACCATCCTCACAGTAAAGAATTTATTTTTTACAGCTAGTATAAAACTCCCATATTTTAGTTTTAAACTGTTCACTCTTGTCCTATCACTCTCTGCCTATGTAAATGGTTGCTCTTCAGACTGAGATTAATTATGCTGCAAGCATTGGTGCGTTTGGAAAGTTTAACTGTCCTTAGATGCACTTTGAAAATAGGAAGACTGTTGCTGAATGCTCTTGCAACGGATGCTGGTGACTGCAATCAGCTCTGGCAGATAAGCATGCCTGATTCAGGGGGAAAGAAAATGTCTCCAGTGCTGTATGAGCCTGACTTGGAGAAAAATTCCTCCCCTATCTCCCAGTCAGTTTACCTGTGAGCATGCAAAGTCATGCTGACATGCCCAGAAGATTTACTTATTTTCTCTTATGCTATATGTGCAGAAGTTGTGGTGTGGAGGCTGAAAGTGAGGTGCTGAGGAAATTCAGTTTATTATCTTTGATAGATGAGAAATGCTTTTATGCATTTTGCCAGTGTTTAGCTCATGAGTTCTGAAGGCACTATAACTACTATCATCCATTTTCTATGAAAATCACACAGAGTACTTAACAAAAGGTTCTGAAGAGTTTGTGTTCATAGTCAGGGAAATATGTCTGTAGATGTATAAATATGCTCTGTGCTTTACAAAATAAAAATGAGGCAGATTCTTGCCACAGTACCTCCTAGAGTAGTTCCCAAATGCCCATGTTGATTTTCAGCTTGCAGAATTACACATACTGGGCAGCTTTTCCAAATGCCTTGACCCCAGGGGTTTGCTGGGGCCTCAGCTCTTGCTACAGAGTTCTGACCTTTCTCTTATTGTCTGTCTGGGTACTTTCAAGGGGCTGCTGCATTGTGAGCCAGGAGAGAAAGGAATGATTTCCCAACCTGGTAATTCACAGATTTTCAGGGCTCTGAAATAGGTACAAGAACAGGGAAATGAATTTGAAATTTTGTCCCTTACGGTTTCTCTGTGATCAGTTGAGCCAAATAGGTGGGAGTTGGGCACTCATATTGAAAGCTGTGTCTGAAAGCAGCACTTGAGTCCCATTTCCAGAAGAACCAGTGGTGTGTTAGGGGCACCACACACTCAGGAAAAAGGAATGAGATGGGGCAGTGGAGGAGTGGGCAGGTCTCCTCACTGCCTTTGAGAGCTGCACTGTAGAAGTCACATGTGCCAAAGCTTTATTTTTCCAGATAAGACCTTCATCTTTAGAACTGTCAAGCAAGCATTAAGTTTGTAACAGGAAAATTGACATTATCTTGCAAATGCCTTTATCCATCTCCAGGACAGAAAGATTATTTTCTGGAGTTTAAAACGTAGCCCTTGAAGCTTGTAGACTTTATAAGCCTGTACTGTGTGGAGCAGAGAACAGGCTCTCCAGTGAAGGTACAGGAACTTGCAGTTTATACATGTGTAGCACTTGCAATAACATCATAAATATTTCGTTTCACTTCACACTTGCCATTCCCAGCACTGTTAATATAGATGTATTGTCAATCTCCAGCCTCTGAGGAAGGAGAACTTGTCTGGAAACCGGTTCATTCCTTTACTGAAAGTGCATTCCCTCTACAACTCTGTAGTGAGCTGAGTGTAAAGCATGGGCCCCTGGTTTCCCTTCTAAGCACATGAAGATTATTTTTGTTATTTCTTTCCTAGCAAAGACACTGGGATCTCTCATCTGACTTTCTGACAAAGTCTCAGTGGAATATCTCAATTTCCTTAAATCTGTTGCTCGATAGATATCGAAATAATTTTTGCTGCCAATTTGCTAAGTAATGCAACACGAGTGGGACTGTAGCAACACTGAAAACACAACTGCAAATCAAGAATGTTTTTCCCTTGCAAGGCAATATCTGTATATACATACTAAAATCCCAGCGAGCTTCCTTAATCCTTTTGTGTTTGTGTATGTCCTAACAGTTTTAGAAGTGGTCAGCTATGAAATAAGCCAAAAGATAAACTGAAATGTTTATCTGAGAAATGAACATGATTTCATACACTAAGTTTCTGTGTCTATCATAATGAAAAGTAAAAAATCTTCTGCTTGCATTGAATCTGAAAATGAGTTAATCTCAAAAAAATTCTGATTTTGCTCTGGAAAGGTTTTAGTATGCCAGTGCGATGATATGTAAGAAGTGGATGGCAAGATCTGTGCTAATGCAGCTGTAGACATCAAGGCTCATTTTGCAGATTTAGAGAGACATATGTCCCTGGGACTACTCCACCACCATCTCCAACAGCTGACTTGACACTTAGTTGAGAGTCCGGCGGCAAAGATTTTTACCGTACCAACACACATTCTGCATCAGATAGCGGCCCAGAAAAGTTAAGTGTCGTGGTCCAGCCTAGCAACAGCAGTGACACCATGTCTGGTGGTGCTCAACTTGAGCTGAATTTCCATTGGCAAAGCTCCATGGAAATGAAGAGCAGAGATGGTGATGGTGAGATAAGTTTTACCTTAGAGCCAAGGGCATGGCTTTAGCTTAACTTTGTACAAGCCCAGTAATTCCAGAGTGTTTGAATATCCTTGAATGCACATTTGGAGACCATGGGGTCTATCAAGTGTATTACTGAATGAGCCCTTTGGCTTTGCAGCTGTATAATCTTGCAGATTTTCATGTTTCCTAGAGTGAAGCCACTCTGCTGCAGCTCTTGGTGAGAACCAAAGCTTTGCTAAAGAACAAGAGCTTTTAATATAGACCTCCCAGTTTATTTAAAACCTGCAGTTAAGCTCAGCAAGAGGGGTATCAGAGCACCTGCCTTTCTGAACAGAACTTAGATGTGTAAGAATAAATGTCGTAAGATTTCACCATCTCTGAAGAAAGCATCATCTTGTCTAATGAGACTGAATGAATTAAATATCTTCAGTGCCATCTTGTTTGTTTGTCCAGATGAACAAATAAAACAGGCAAGTGCTGTTCTTTCTGAAAACCCAGCTGAACTTTTTCTGTCCCTTCTCATACATTACCACTAAGAAATACTGTGTTGAAAGTGATATTACAGTTATTGTACTAGTGAGCATTGCAGGCTATACTCCACCTCATAACCACAGAGAAATCATCAATCCAGTCACATTCATTTTGAACCATTATCAGAAAAAGAGCAAGAGAAATCTGAGGTGGTACCTTGGACTCTTCACTGGAGCAAAATCGTGCCAGTTTGCTCTGTTGCTTTGCTAAAATAACCAAGTTTTGAAGGAGATTTTATTTCCTGTTGCAAAGTCTGCATGTTCAGAACAGTGTTTCCTAACACAGACTTTGTGCTCATCCTGTGTTCTTTGTCCTTTCATCTCCAGCATTCCAACGTTAATATTTTGGTTCTGTGGTTTCCTGACTGTAGTGTAGTTTTACACATGGGTGCCTCCAGTCTAGCTAACAGCATGTGCTTTCAACTATTATTACTACTACTAGTATTATTTCTGTCAGAAATACGGAGAGCCTCCAGATAGAATCAGAGCCCTACAGCAAAAGGTGTTTTGTACACGAATGCACTGTCTCTCTCTCTTCTGAAGCGTCTACAGTCTTTATCCAACCTGTGACTGTTTTTGTGCAAATTAACTTAGTGTCTGGGACAGAGGCCCTCTGAGAATTTCATACAGAAATAAAAATGATGATGGAACACATCTAGATTTGCAAGTGCTTCATTTTTTTTCCCTAGCAAACTGGAAATCTTAAATAATTCTTTTTGCAGACATTTTATTCTTTTTATTACAACCTGGAATGCATCACTTGTTTTTTTGTTTTGCAGGGACTCTTTGCCACTGAGGTTTGCTTTTGTATGGTATTATTCTCATCTGTCAAAGTCTTGCTACAATTCTGGAGATTAATTTTGTCAGTTTTGTCTTTAAACTTGCTTGAGGAGAGGACCAAGTGGGAGGTAGTACTCTCTGCGTAGTACCAGGTAAAAGATTTGTCACTGATACTTTGCACTGGCTTTTATGCAGATAGCCACTGGCCCTTGCAGCCAGCAGAGTTTTTGTCTTCTGTTGTCTAATACACAAATAAGCACCAGTTATATAAAATACTGTAATGAAATGCAATGTAGTTTTGCCTGGTGTGAATGAAATTGAGCTGAAAGTAATTCCTGTGAGCTGAAACACTACAGAAAGTTTGGTTCCAGGTACAAATTCTGTAGCTCAAACTGACCTGTAGAATTTAATTCCTGAATACTGCTAGTATTTTATTAGTACCTGACGGTACAAATGCTGGCAGTGACTCATTTGCTACTTATTGCCAGACAAAACATGCTTCAACATAAGGAAACAGGGAGGAGGAAAGGATAGGAAAGTCAGCCATTTAATTACAATATTTTGTCCTGGAAATTATTTACAAGAAGGCATAGCCTGTGAAGACTAGGTTGGAGAATCTTCATGTTGTTGAATGTCTCAAGACCACAAAGCCAGTTTTAACAACCACAACAGCAACAACAACAACAACAAAAAAGGCTTGAGGCCTGTAACTTAGCACAGGAGTTGCAAAACACATTAGAATGTGTGAAAAATAGAAAAGATTTGTTCTAAGTAGATACAATGAGCCATGCGTATCATCACACTTTTGTTTTTCCAGTGAGATAGGATAGCTTTGTATCTAACTTTAGAAAAGGCAGGTGCAGGTGATACTTTCCCAAATCAGTTTGTTTCAAAGCACAGACTGATGTGCTTTGAAGCTCTACTTCCCTTTCTTCATTGGATGAAGCAGCATTTTTCCTTAGCACACAAAAATAAGACATGCTAAAGGGTATCACTCTGTCTTGCTTGTTTCCAGCTGTTCTGGATGTTCTAGAATTCACTGTTCTTCCTGTAAGAGCATTCTGAAAGTGCTTGTGCAGATCATAGGTGGATCTTTACATAGAATCATAGAATGGTTTGGGTTGGAAGGGATTGTAAAGATCACCCAGTTCCAACCACAGCCATGGGCAGGGCTGCCACCCACCAGATCAGGCTGTCCAGTACCCCATCCAATCTGGCCTTGGGCACCTCCGGGGATGGGACATCCACAGCTTCTCCAGGCAGCCTGTGCTAGTGCCTCACTGCCCTCTGAGTAGAGGTTTCTTTCCTAACAGCTAATCAAAATCTCCCCTATTTTATTTTGAAACCATTTTCCCTTGTTCTCTCACTATCAGATTGTGTAAAAAGTTTGTTTTCCTCCTGATTATAATTCCCTTCAAAAACTAGAAGGCTGAATTTAAGTCACCCCGGAGCCTTCTTTTCTTCAAGTGAGACAACACCAGCTCCCTCAGCCTTTGTTCACAGAAGAGGTGCTCCAGCCCTGTGATCTTCTTTGTGGCTCTCCTCTGGACCCTCTGCAACAGCTCCGCATACTTCTTGTGCTGGGGGGCCTCCAGGCCTGAATGCAGTACTTCAGATGAGGCCTCACAAGGACAGAGACAATCACCTCCATCACTCTGTGGCCATCCCTCTTTTGATGCAGCTCAGGATACTGTTGGCCTTCCAGGATGCAAGCACACACACTACTGGCTCATGTCTGGCTTCATATCCCCCAGTACCCCTAAGTCCTTTTCTGCAGGGCTG
Source organism: Pavo muticus (assembly GCA_016647715.1). Classification (NCBI taxonomy): domain Eukaryota; kingdom Metazoa; phylum Chordata; class Aves; order Galliformes; family Phasianidae; genus Pavo; species Pavo muticus. The sequence goes on from JACDJE010000020.1 coordinate 3,431,410, forward strand.
CTCTCAGTGAGTTCTTTTCCCAGTCTATTAAACGTATCTGGGATTGCCCAAGCCCGTGTGCAACACCATGCACTTGGCTTTGCTGAATCTCATTAGGTTCTCATATGCTCACTTTTCAAGCCTGTCCAGGTACCCCTGGATGGCATCCCATCCTTCTACCATGTCAACTGCACCACTCAGCTTAGTGTCATCAGCAAGCTTGCTGAGGGTATACCTGATCCCGCTATGTCTTTGATAAAGATGTTGAAGAGCACCTGTCCCAAGACTGAACCTTGGGGAACACTGCTCATGGCCGGCCTCCACCTGGACATAGAGCCATTGACCACAACCTTCTGGCTGCAACATTTGATGCCTGTAATAATAACAAAATATATCATCAGTAGATTATAATATGTTTGTCCCTTGGAGTTAGCCAAAAAGGCTTCATTTTATTTCTGTGATCTTTGGCTCAGACTCTGACATTAGCTAACGTCACACTAACAAGCATTGCTTGAGTTTTGTGAAAACTATCTGTAAGCTGTTTATTTATACTCTTAACTTACTTTTCTCTTAAGAAGAGACGCATGCACCCTTAAATCAGGCCAAGCATGAGTTTATCACTGTCAAAAAAAGCCTAAAAAATTATCTTTTGTTAAAGCAGCTTCATAGAAGAAGAAAGGAATTTTTTTAGCAATAGTGTTAACAAACTCAGACCCACTGTTTTTAGTAGGCCTTTGTACACATTATTTCATTATTTTGACTAAAGCAAGTTAGAAATTTCTGACAATTGGCAGTATCCACTTTAGGCTGCCATTGCTCATTGCTCTTCTTCATTAGAAAAAATTTAACTGACCTGTAGTTGTATTCCTGAATATATTTTCAGGTACTTCCTCTGCACAGAGGAACAGATTTAGTGACAGATTTCAGCAGTGATGTAGGCACCATCTACTTTCTATCTTCACCTATAAATAGGACTTTCTATACTATTTTATTTAATGAAAATACAGTGATTTTGTGCATGCACAAACATGATGTGCTGAAAAGCAATTGAAAATATTCAAAAGCTATTAACTTTCAGTTTTATAATGTAATTCCTCCGGTGGTCTCTTCTAACACATCAGGAAATGTATACTGAGATAGATTTAATTCTAATTGAAAGATGTGAATGATGCTCATGTTCAAATTAAAGTACATGAGGAAACTCCCAAATTAGGATGTAAACATAAGGTTTTTTTGTCAGGCTCATAGTTTTCTGATAAGATTTCCAAATGTGATTTTATTAATGTTATGAAGTAAAGAATAATTATTTAGGTTATTATAATAACCTAGCCATGAATGGTAAAATTCTTTTTGAAAGGAGTGAACTTAGTTTATATTCCGTGTTTTTCATGTAGTAACTTTTTTAAAACAAATTTTCTGCTCTTCCTGTTAATGTAGATTAATGAAAACCTGCTGTATCATGTAGATTGTCATGTAGTTGGTCACAGGTCTTGTATTATAGGCAGCTGAACAGTTTACCTCTAAACGATTCCCAGCAAAGGTTTATACTCGTGTTATTTAAATTCCTTCCTCAAGAATAATTTTTATTTGTAGTTCATAGTTTTAACAGAATCTGTCATGTACAAATAAAGCATGGGGCTGTCACCCACAATGAAACAGAGTTCTATAGCAGTGCCAAGCATTTGGGTTTTATTCACTTTGTTAAGCAGTTTCTATAGAGTCTAGATCCTGAATCTGACAAAACAGAATACTAAAGAGAGAAGCATATAGGCTTGTGAAGTGTTGGGATGATGTTTCAGCTGCCTTGAGCTGAACAAAGTTCCTAACAGATGAAAAACATTTTTGTTCACTTGAGATAACTGCAAGGCAGCCAAATGATTACATTCAAACTTTCCAATCCTTGCAAAGATTTGCTTCTGAGTCAAAGCCAAACATCAATAACTGCTGCCCAGAGGGATATTGTTGTTTGGAAAGAGAGATGGCTGTAACTGATTGCAGTGCTGAGCCTGGAAATTGTATGTCAGTCTCATCTTCAGCATCATGCTTTTACAGTGCTCTCAACTCCACTGCTGTTGAAGCAGCAATCCAGAAGCCGCAGACTTGTCTTTATGATGTAATGAACTACTCCAACAAAAGATGTGTTGAATCCATACATCAGGGAAGGCATAGTCTAAGCAGGTAGCCTGGAGAACAGAAAGAGTCAACAGCATTCCTTCAAATAAATAAATAAATAAATAAATAAAATTAGATATACTGCATAAATCTCAGCAGCTAATCTTTTATCATTAGAAACACCGCGTAGCCAAACAAGATGTTCTGCCAGAATTAAGTACAGGTTAGGCTTTATCAAATGGCCATGAATAGTTGGCTATTAATAGGGAATTTGGGCCTTCAAATATTGGCCTACAGCAATTTATTTTTGCGTGTTGTTAATGAAATTTCAGCTGTTATTTTACAAACATTTTCTCTTGGACTCGGAACTAAATGTTCCAAAGAGCTACCATAAATTAAAAAGAAACAGGTAGAATCTCTGCAGAAACAAGTCAGGATAGGAAATACCTTCAGAACAGCTTAATATTTGACTGAGAGGAGACATTGATTCCTGGATACTTGTGGAAAATCAAAAAATGACAAGCATGCAATATTCAGTTCTTAACCTGACTTAAAGGCACTGACATGTCTTTATCCAATCCAAAAAGGATTTATCCATGGATTCATCCATGTCCTTATCTTCCCCAGTAAGACATTCTTGAAAACTTTACAATACTCTTCTTGAACATCCTGGCATTTTTAGTGGTAGAAGGAATTAATATTAGAAAACAGACTCCCAAGAGAGACTCCCACCCTTAAAACAGTGCTTTTTCTGTGGTGTTTCTAGTTCATATACGACTTTCACCTACCACCAACCAGAATGTTCCTTCTCTAAAAGGAGGAAGACTCTCCTGTAAAGGATTAGGAAGATTCTGTGCATCTGGTGTCTCTCCTTGCTGCCAGCTCTTCAGTTAAATATAGTTCCAGGCTCTCCCTTGTGTGTATGGGGATAAAAAGCAGATGTCTTTCAAATCCTATGTGAAGTTTCTGTAACTGCCATTTGAATGAAAACACCTTTGTCTTGTGCATCAGGCAAGTCTGAACTGAAACCAAGGGAAAGAGTAAATGCGATTCTCCTGGTGTCATTTTTAGAGGCTCTTTTCTGCGCGTAACTGCTCTTTAAATGAAAATAAACACTGTTCCCTTAATATGTGATTTTTTACCCTGAGAACACTATTAGGGATTTCGCAAATATTACCTCAGTGTATATTCAGACATTATTAAAACAAATTACTCCATTGCAGTACAGCTAAGGCCCATTCATTCATTCATAATGGTGGAGGACTGTATAATGTCCCTGAGGTATGCCAGAAAGAACTGCTCTGTTGTGAGTATACACACTGAGTTATTTAAAATTGATTTATTTTGTTAATATCGTATAATGGCTCCCAGGAGGAGATAAAAACAAACAGATCAGAGCTGATTATGCCTCCAGGTTATTCCCTGAGACAAGGCAGTAACTTTTAGGTCTAGAACTTGTAGCCGCAGAAGGATACTGCTCTGTGCTTTGTGTGCTTTTTTTCCCTGCATCCCTTTGAACCTCACAGTATTCATGTGCCTTGGGTGTTAAACCACCACAGGCCTGCATTGTACAGCTTGGCCCATGCTCTTCAGATTGCCTAAGCTGTATCTGGCAGAAGTCCAGAGGGGTCTTGTACACACCACTGTAGTTAGTTGGAAACCACCTATACAGCTCTCTGGTTTTGGGGCGCTAGTCTTGGGTCACCGATTGGCACAAGGTTAAACTCTCTGCAGAAAAACTCTCCAATAGTTGGGGATTCCCAGTGCACAGAGACAACCAGTTTGTTCCACTTTTTCTGTTCTATATATGAATATACATAGGACATGACCTAGCACGCAAAACTATCTGTATTAGCTTTGGCTCAACTTGGAGATTTGGGCCAACTAGGAGATTTGGACCCATATGGACCCATAATGGGATCTATAGCAATAAAGGCAGTTTTAAGATCCAGATATGTGTTCCTCTGAAAACAATAGCAGGATTAATGTGTTGCATGTTTCTGACCCTCCATTTGCTTCCACTTTCCTGTCAGATGCAGGTTTCTGTAGACTTTAATGATAATGATAATGCAGCCCTGAAAAAGTAAATCCTCAGGATTTTGTTGACTGGCTGTGGTTTCCTCCACAAACCATATTTTAAAATAGTCCCTAAGGAGCAGAAGCGGCCTGGCCCATAGGATGATAGATTGGCAAAAGCAAAGTGGTTCACTAACTAAAAGAGAATCATGAGATTTTTACTTAAACTCCTAGACCCTTAAGGCCTCAGTGGATAACACGACCTTATTTAAATCCCTTGGCAACCATCTACAGATCTATCCAATGAAACAGCTAAATTACTTTCAAATAACACGAGGCCAGGACAAGGACACATTTTTTATTTCTTAATGCCTAGTTAAAGCATTGCTACTTTGATTATATGTCTGGTCTTCAGATAGAGGCCTGATTCAATTCTATTAGGGCTGCGTTTTTGAGGCATTTCCAGTAGTCCATACATCTCCTTAGAACTTGTGTACATTAAGACTGAGTAAAGCTAACAAAATTTTGACCCTGGAGTGTACTTTCACCTGTGTCTGGCATTGAATATTTCTACGCAAAGCTGGTAAAAAGTGATTTTTTTTCCAAGAATTTTAGTGGTGCTGGGGTTTGTCATTTTCTTGCAGAGAGTAGGAATGAGATGTTTTCTAGTACTGCTTAGCATCAGCACATTCTCTTCAGAAAAGTATCAAGCTCTAGAAGTAACTATACTACTGTAAGTATACCTTCTCCTGTTTATCTGTTTAATCCATGGCCTCCAGTGTAAGATTAATATACCACATTATCACTCCAGTTATTACCAACAGTGAAGTTAGATTTGGAAACTGATCCTCTGCCCTTAGTTTCCAGTTTCCAGTGAATCAAGGATGAATGTCATTGTATGCTCATCCTTAGACTATACTGTGAGACCAACTTCCTTTTTTTTTTTTTTCCTTTTTCTTTCCAATTTTCACCTACCTCCCATAATCAAGCATTGATGCAGGAGAATCCATCTGTGAAAGATTCAGGTTCTCAGACTGTGAACTGGTAACTTGTGATATAGCCTTATAAAGGAGGACGAAATATTTTGGATGAAATCTGGGCTCCAAGCTTCAGGTTAACTTCTTCTGATTTGATAGAAGTACGTTTCAAATAATTTATTTTAAACCTACTTCTGCTTTGGAAATGGGAAGCGATAAACCTTCACAGGAACCTGACTATATGAGAGCTGCAGACACAGGGTAGACACGTCTGAATGGGGCTCATTCAGCAAGACCCAGACAGCATCTGCACATTTAAAAGCTGTTGGGAATCTCTGCATAGTCTGGGGCCTGCCCAGCCCTAGTTAGAACCGTACAGACTGCTTTAATTAGGATCTTCCTTGCACTAGTGCAGGGGCCCTGGTGCACTAACGCTATTGCAAACCCCCAGTGCAGATGTGTCACACTGTGCTGACAATGGCTTCATTCTTTTGGCCCTGCATATCACGCATTTCTTTACTGATGGGGATAAAACCCTCTGTGTTACTGAAATTGCAAGTTACTTTTGAGATGCTGGAAAGGAGTGAGGTAAAAAAGCTTTAAAGTACAGGTCTGGCATGAAGGCTTGATGTTTTTTCTTCCACTCTGTCTATTTTGACTATTCAGACTATAAACTCTACAAGGAAGAGGGTTTTATCCCTGGTTTTCACTAGCATCTCTAAATTGTCCAGTAATCCTATTAAATAATAGTAAAATTATATACAGACATTTGTATATTCATATATAAATATGCAGTTCGAAACTATTTTGTAAATATCAATCTAGGATTCTGCCTTTTTTTTTGTTCACAGCTTTTCATCAAAGCAATTCTTTGGTAAAATTTAAAAGCACATGGAAATCCCAATAAAAGACAAACCCAGGAAAAAAAAAAAAAAAAGCAGGGATAGGGACAGAAAGGATGAGCAAATAATGAAGTTTATATGTGGGGTATGGGTCAGATTTCAAAAGCAGATGGAATAAACTTAAGCAGAACAGCATGTATTCCAAATTGGAATCAGCTATATAATATTACGAGAAGTCTGTGTACCTCCTAATGTAAATATTTATACTTTTGAATTTCCTTAGTAAACCGCCAGATATGATTCCCCAAAGGACATTATTTACTTGTTTTAGGTTTTAGCTAATCTGTTCTTAATTTTTCCTGTGAGATCAAATTCTGACGTTACTGAGAGATGGAGGTTTTTGTATTGCACATCAAAGAGGAATATAATTCATAATGCATTACGGCATCATATGTTAACACCTAGCAGACTATAGTGACTAGAATTTGACTTCATAGAGCATTAATATCTGAATATGATGACATTAAAGGTCCATAAGCCGCCCTGAGAACAGAAATCCAGTACTGATCCTTGCATAAGTGACTTCTGCACTGCGTTCCCTATCCTAAATTGCTACCTGTACTTCCACACTACTTCAGCTTTTTCCATCTAAACATCAGGAAGCACATCTTTACTGTGCGGATGACAGAGTGCTGGCACAGCTTGCCCAAAGAAACTGTGGAGTCTCCTCCTTGGAGATCTTCAGAAGCCACCTGGACATTGACCTGGGCAGCCTGCTCTGGGTGTCCCTGCGTGAGCAGGGCTGGGAGCCGGTGACCTCCTGAGGTCCCTTCCCACTTCAGCCATTCTGTGATTCCTGTGATAGAAAGGGAGAACTTAATGTATCCAAAGATCAATGGAGAATTAGTGCAGAAATTATGCTCTTTAAGTTTACGCATAATTTCCTGTTCTGTTTCACTGTGCCTGCAGTTATTAGACTTCTGATAATACTGATAATATGATCAGTCTTGCTCTAGATGAATTCTGTCCTACTAGTCTAATTCTGAGTTATTCTGTTTCTCTAATTAATTCCTGTCCTTTATTTCATGCCTTGAATTCCATCTGCTGCCTACCTTCTTCTCTCCACAGCAGGAATATGGTGTCAACTTAACTGCTTTGATGTCTGCTGTAAAAAGTCCTCATAAAAGTTGGTTTCTGCTTTTTTTTTGATCGGAGACATATAATTATTTAGGTTGTTATTGTTGCTTGAATGGCATAAGAATTTAGTATATGATTCAACAGGATATTGCAACAGAAATGGAAACTCTGTATATCAGCTTGCAGAGTTAGTCATTTGAGGTGAGCCTTCTCAATACATTCGTGTTTCTTACACCTTTGTGTGCTTTTGAAAATCTTAACTTTGGTCCAGGAAGGTCTAACTGGGCATTAAAGCACTGAACATGCAGCCAAGATTGCATGCGCTTTCAAACATCTCTGATAATACCCTGTTCTCCTGTATCTGGTGTGTCTGTTTAAATTCTGAGTTCCTTAGGTCAAAAACTGTCTGCAACTCCCTGTTTGTATAGTGCTTACTATATCTTTGTCAATTCTGATTAGTCTGTAGACATTGCTATAGCACGCATAGGTAACAAAAGAGCAATGATCTTCAATCACCTCAGATTTGAGCCAGCGGCATAGAAGCAAGTCTTCATTATCCCTTGAGCCATTCATTCAGTCTTTTGAAAGCAAGTTCTTAAACAGAACAAGTCATTTTTCTCCTCCTCTCTCCAGCAATCCCCAGTCCTTTTTCTTTATGTAATTAAAAGGCAGGAAAAAGAGAATAGCTCAAAAGCCCTTGGGAAAAATATGTCTCCTGAACACCTCCAGATCCTGATGACAGAACAACAACAACATCAACAAAAATTTAAAAGGATTTCATAGTTTGGCAAAAGAGTTTTGATCAAAATAGCTGCAGTTTGCAGGGATTAGATTTGGTCTGCTGTCTTGCAGAAGTAAGAATTGGACAGTGGCTCTTTATGATTTCATGGCCCTATGGTTTGGCTGCCAAAGTAAGCATGTTTTGGATGAAAGTCTGAAAAAGGAAAAAAAAAAAAGAGCTGGCATCAAAAGACATTTTGGTGTCTACCTCCTGCCCTAACAATTTTCTTTTGATCTTTAGCCAGGGCATGAGAAATACAATCCTCCTGCATTAAAAGCAATTAAGAGATCGTATGTTGGACTATATGTGACTTGAGATTTGCTCTCTTTATGGGATGAATAAGGTTAATGGAATTTGGCTATAAGCTGAAAAGCCACCACGGAAATTTTTACGAGCTTTCTTTCTTCTACCCCCTAAAAGTAGCTAGAAATTTCTTTCTCCTTTCGATGACAAGAGGAATAAAGCAGTAAGGAATAGCTACCTGGAATAATATTTAAGAATTCTTTTGAGTTATTCTACTATACGTTAGTTCCTTAGATCTAGTGTCTTGGACTCTTTCACTCCCATTCAGTCATCTAAGTGATTTTTTTGTGTCCTGTTTTATGGTTATGATTATGGTTATAAAGAGTAGAAATAATGTTTACTTTCAGCTGGGGCAATAGAGCTTAAAATGGTAAATGAAAGCAGATGACATGCAACCAAAGTCCCAGTGTTATACATTGTTTTTGCAGTTTGTTTCTCACTCTTTTTAAAGCCGCCCTCCCACCCCTGCGTACACGTGGCAGTGTTTGTAGATTCTCAGCCTTCAGAGTGCTAGCAGCTGAGTCTTGTGTAACCTTTCCACTTCAGGGCATGAGCTCATCAGCTTGTACAGCTCAAGCACTGCTGAGCACTGGTCAGTGTGAAGTGAAGAGACCGTAGGAAAACAAATAAGCAAATAAAAATCAGTGTCCCGTGGAAAGCATTACTTAATAAATGGAGAAAAAACAATGATTTGCAGCAAGGTGACATCTGAAATCAAATACCAAAGGACATTAAAATGTTATTCCTTAAAAACCTGGCACTATTCTCTGTAAGAATGTTATATGCACTTCTATGACATGGTGGAAATACAGGGGGATAGGAGTGAAGGGCAAGTTTCCCCATCTAACCTCAGTTTGGCTGTTTCAATTTGATATTACATTAAATTTTTTACTTTACTTTTATATTACAGTTTTTACTTTCTGTTCTCTTAAGTGGATTAGCAGTATTCACAGTTAACTATGGTCAAGCTCAGGTGTGGAGGCACTTTGGTGCTAGAAGTGATTCTTATTTTATACACAGTATCATAAGTAGAAGACCATGCAGTTCACAAAGTAGGTCAGCATCATTACCCTATTTTACATAAGGAAAAAGTGGGACTTCTAGAGTTGAATAAATTTGCCTATTTTTACGAAAGGTATTGTCAGCTTTTTAAAAATGGATTTGAGGGTGCTTGTGTTTATAACAGTCTTTCTTTACTACTGCAGTTGATCTTTCCTGATTTTTGAATGGGCACAATGTAGTTCTGAGTGACTGATGCTGATTACTGAACCCTTCATGTTCCTGTCTATTTAAAATACCAGTGATGATTTAGAGGGGATCAATGAGATTGAATATATAGGTAATGGTGAAGTGCTGTAAAATCCTTGGCTAGAAAGTGTTACTGGCAGGCAGCATTATTACTCTTCTAAAGTATTTTGACTGCTCTTTAAATACTAAGTCCAGAGAACAAGGAGTGCCTCTTTTCATTAACCTCACTGTGTGAATGTGGTGCAGAGAGCTTTTTTTTAATAAATAAATAAATAAATAAATAAACAAACCTACCTTTCATATCACTTCTCATGCTGCTCTGCTGTGGCACTGGCATCTCTTACATTTGCAGCATCCTCTTGGTTTGGATATCTTCTGCATCAGATTCAGCTTGTTAGCAGGTCTACTATGCGTTGAGTTGCTCTTCTGCCTTGTGGGTCCTGGAGTTGGAAAGGGGCAACTGCTGGCAGTAGTAAACACTCCTAAAACACATGTTCCTACAGTTATTAATCTCTAAGTCACTGTCATATAACTTCTTCTAAAGTTTCTACTTCAGATCTATGCTCTTGATTCTATGAGAAACAGAACTAGCTAGGCTAGATAGTCCCTTTTTTTGCTGGGGCCTCACACTTATCTACTTCCCCTTCCTGAAACAGCATGCCAAGGAGCATGGTGGATCACGCATATCCATGCTCAGTCATCTGTTTGTTTTGTCTTTGAACATACAGCTTTTACATCTTCAGTCCCTTGTGAGATGTTTGTAACAAAACTTGATACGGGAACCTTATTTTGGCAGCTAATAAAAATTCTAAGATTATTATCAGCATTTCAGTACTGAGAGGTCTGAGGGCTTGCAGAAAAGTGGAAAGAGAAAAAAAGCAGAGGCGGGTGGCTTGGATTGAGGTGGTTACATAGGAGAAACATAAAGGAGGCTGACGTGTGACTGCAATAAGATGCAAACTTTAAAAAATATATAGTTGATCCATGGATCTCAGTGTGAGAGAGCAATAAAAGATACAGATGTAAGGGCAAAGGGTTGGTGACAGAAACATTCCTACCAGGCTTCTATGCTTATGTTTTCTTGTGAATAGAAATTCTTGGCCATGTTTTATAGGATTTTCTTTTGAAAGAAAGACCACACATAGCAGTGTGGGAATGCCTAGATCCTACAATTAAAAGGCAGCATAAACTCCCCTTAGTTTTCAAGATCCTCTCCAGTTTAATCCTTCATGGAGGCAGAAAATGCGGCCTCTGCATACTTTCTTGATCATGCTTTCCATCAGGTTTTGATGACTCTCATTCACTGGGCTGGTATGCAGTGATCTCTTACCCATCTCCTTTTCCTCTTCCCAAACTGGAAGATGGAGATTAAGCTCAGCTCACATGTGGTACCGGTGGATTCCATAATAGGATTCAGTCTCTTCATATGCTGTGGGGTGTTCTGGGTTACAGGTGTGTGCTGAGGGAAAAGAGTAGGAAATCTGGGCAAAGCTGACTTCAGATGTTTATTTTATCTAGAACATAAGCATCAATTGTCCAAATTGAATAACAACCGAAGCAGATGCCATTCTACTCTGAACATGAGCCAGCAGTGTGCCCAGGTGGCCAAGAAGGCCAGTGGCATCCTGGCTTGCATCAGAAGCAGTGTTGCCAGCAGGAACAGGGAAGTAATTGTACCTCTGTACTCAGCACTGGTGAGGCTGCACCTCGAGTACTGTGTCCAGTTTTGGGCCCCTCAGTGCAAGAAAGACATTGAGGCCCTGGGGCGTGTTCAAAGAAGGGCAACAAAGCTGGTGAGGGGTCTGGAGCACAGGCCTTATGAGGAGCAGCTGAAGGAGTTGGGATTGTTCAGTCTGGAGAAGAGGAGGCTCAGGGGAGACCTTACTGCTCTCTATAACTGCCTGAAGGGAGATTGTAGTGAGCTGGGTGTCAGCCTCTTCTCTCATGTAACTAGTGACAGGACTAGAGGGAATGGCTTCAAGCTGCGCCAGGGAAGGTTCAGGCTGGATGTTAGGAAATACTACTTCTCTGAAAGAGTGGTCAGGCACTGGAATGGGCTGCCCAGGGAGGGGGTGCAGTCACCGACCCTGGAGGTGTTCAAGGAACGTTTGGACGTTGTGTTGAGGGACATGGTTTAGTGAGAACTATTAGTGATAGGTGGATGGTTGGACTGGATGATCCTGTAGGTCATCTCCAGCCTTGGTGATTCTGTGATTCTGTGATACTCTACTATCTGCACTTAGGTCAGTGATCTACCTTTTTGATCCTACTAGCAACAGGAGTAGTTAGGCCATACACCTCTGCCCTTTCTTGCCTTTCCACTGGGACCTCACACCCACCTGCTTCCTTTCCCGAAAGAGCAGTCCTGGAGGTTTGGGAACCAGTAGGGTTGCAGGAGAGAATTAGCTGCTCTGTGGGTATCAGGTTGTAGATGGATTTGGATTCCTGTAGTAAAAAGGAATAGGAGCCTTCCCACTGAGAAGGTGAGGTGCTGAAAAAGGAGAGAACCCACTGCCCTTAACTACAGTCTTCTGAATTCTTATTAATTCCTCCATCTTCCCAATATGCCTCTTAATGTCCCATCCCCAGATATTGCACTCCCCATTCTCTTCTCCATCCCATCAGAACTTACAACACTACAAAAAAGCTACTTACAAAACTGTGGTTTTGTGTATACCATAATGTATACCACTAATCAATTCTGAATGAGCTTGTTGGTGAATATTATACTGTGTTTGTTGCATTCAGAATTGCCTTATATGCCGCTATTTTTTTATATGCACTATTGTGTCACCCTCAGGAAAATGTGTTTTTTTTTTAAGTGAGAACTCCATGTCACAAAAGAATCTCCACATGTAAGAAAATGAATCACTAGAATCCCAAATCCAGTGAGAGAGAATATGGAGAATGAATATTCCTCCTATGGCAGTGTTTTTCAGAGGATGAGGTGAAACTGTCATCTAGTGGTCATAATAGGTTGTAACTTATGTTCCTGTATAGCTGTTTTCATCTGGATATAGCTGGAATGTTTCTTATTCCCAGGATATATCACCTGAAAGTACTAAGCTAGAAAAAGGTAATTAAAAAAATTAGTGAGGCTTTGAGAGGAAGGGGAAAGCCCTACAGCCTTTGATCAAGAAGAATTAAGTTTAATAACGTTGTGCAGCAAGGCTGTGAGCTCCCTCTTTCCTCTCTATCCCATAATTTACCACAGTGACACATGAGCTTCTGCCTTACTGGTAAGAGGCTGAAGACCAAGATACCTGATGCCAAAATAGGGCGTCAAAAGAACTTCTCTTTTTAGACCTTTTTATATTCTGTGGGTCAGCCTGAGTTTCAAATTTCCTCTTAACAGCAGCAACATTTTATCCTAACTCACCCCAGAAGAAGGTTTTGTTACAGTATTAGCACAAAGCCCGTGTTTTCAGTTGGACGAACGCAGATAGTAAGGGAGAGGAGCCTTCAGCCTAGAGGCGTAGGTCTTCTGATGTGCCTTGACTTCAGTAAGCTGCGGTAAACCTACAAGGACTCATCAAGAGTCTACACACACTTTGAGCAGGCACAGACTCTGGCTCCTAGGTCTTGGAGTGCAGCTATTGCGGAGCAAGTATATTGATATTGCCGAACAGAAGCTGACTATGCGCGTCTACCCACCATGGCCTGGTTGATTAATTAATGTTTTACAGATTACTGATTGGTAAAGCTAATACTTAACACCTAGACAATAATGACTGAAGCTAAGAGAGAAAATGTAGGAAAAAAAGTGAGTCTGGTACACAATGTGATAAGAATATACTCTTGCAAAGATTAAAACAATTAGAGCAGTGTTCTGAGTTTGATGACTCAGGCTAGAATGTTGTTTTGTAGCATTGTGATACAGGTGCTACCTGCATCCAGTATATGTGAAACAGTTCTAATTGTAAGCAGAATTTGTGGTGGACAGAAGCAGTTGTGAATTCTCAAGTTTTTTGTATGGTGAGATTCATAGTGCCGATGAGTGAGGAAGCTCGTATGAAAACAAGATTTATGTTTGAGCAAAATGGATAGCATGAGTCATAATATGTGACAAACATACTTCCCCTCTAGCTCACTTTGCAGCTTCTTTGTGTTATTCGTATTTTCACGCTGTGTTGGAGTGCCTGTTTTGAATTTGTATCCCTCTGTACAATCTGATTGCAAATTCAGGGCTTAGATACAGCATTTGCCTTGTAATGCTTACAGTTTTAACTATATCAAGGGACCATGATGACAGAGGAAGGCTCTGGATATCATAAAGGAACGACAATGCAATCTGATGTGTGCAGTAAGCAGTAATTCCAGTATGCTCATATTCTAAATAATGTCTTTTTCAATGAACAAATGTCATTGCAGAAGTTATACAAAGACATTGTTTGGGATGTGAAGGAAAACATTGAGGTACCTTTCTAAATGTTTATGCAGTTTCCTAACCAAGGAGTGTCCCATCTGAGTTAAATGAGAAAAAGCAAAAGTGTAATTATTTTTAAATTTAACATGTTGTTAAAGACATTTGTCACCTTTAGTCTGCCAGAGAGAGATGCTTCCTCAACAGTGAATGTCAGGGAGAACAGAACAGGCTATGGAAGCCTTTCTGATGTATTGACTAGTGAAACATATTCAGTAATGAAAATTCTCTGCTCAGTAATTTCTGTGAATTTGTTTCCTTCTCTGAAACTGTATTTTTGCTTTCTAGTTATGACTAACTGCATTGCATACCTATCTTCCCCTACCAGTAGAATATGAATCGCTTCTTACACTGCTTATAAAGATTTCAGAACTTCTGAATTTCTTTAATAAATGTTTTTTGAAACTTATTTATTTAGCAGCCCCTTGCCAATAGATTTTCCTAGATTTGTGTAAGGAAATACAGTCATTCTCTCTCTCTATATATAAGAAAGTCCCTTCTACATCTGCAGTTAAGTGCCCATGCCAATGCTCATGTGAAAGACATCCAGTTCTAATGTCAAAACTTAAATTTATCTTCCAGAACAATGAAAACAGAAGACGTTGAAGTTGTTTTAATTCATATCTGGCAGTGAGCTGGACAGAACAGCAGGGCAGTCTCACACCGAACAAGGGAACCTACAAAGGACATCAGGATTGAAGACTATGCTGTGAATAGTAAACCACAAGTACAAGGAGATGATACTGGCAGGAGAGAGTAAGTCCTGAAACCTGATGGAGTGCTGAACAGTTAATGGCTCATGTTAGGAAAGCTGTGTGAAGCAGGTAAGTGGTAATATAATGACTACTCTGCTAAAAGTTGTGTTTTAATGAAATTTTATATATTGCTGTAATGAGTGGTGAAGGGGTTGACTCTGTACCCATGAAATAATTTCTGGTTAGAGAGGCCCTATAACTGATTGTTTTGCAGCTTTCATCAGTCACAGGATTTATAGTGCATCCATTTTTTTCATACAATCAGTGCCATCTTAAAAAATAGGCCCTTATTCTGAGGGAAGCTGCTGCTTTTCAGTGAGCAGCACAGCACCTGCTGACTTTCAGTGCATGTAAGCTCAGTGTTCAGTGTTCTCTATAGTCACGAGATAACCACGATTATTAACTGCCTGATTAGAGCAGGAATGGCAGTTGTAAACTAGCAAGAGACTGGAGTGCATGTGTGTAAATACAATACAGCAGCAAAGGTGGGAGATAAAATTAAACAAAAGTAAATGTTGCAGCACAAATTTATTGATTATTGATAAATGTGGTGAAAACCAAAACTTTTGTTTGTGAAAGCAGTTGAAAAGCTGCTAACTTTCTTCCTGTGACTCTGCAACATTCTGGGGAGTTTTAGAGGGTAGGATTGTCTGACCACTAAAAGACAAAGAACTTTTGGCATGGAGGATGACAGTAGCACAGTAGCAGTACATTGCAAAGAGAAATAGCATGTAGCCTGGTAGAGAATGAGGAATGGAGGAAGGAAGCTTCTGTTCTTCTTGGAAGAAAGATCATTTTATATGTATGTGTATCTGAGACACCTGTATACATTTGTCACAGTAACAAAATATGGGCAAAAGCCTGTTTTCTGCCAACTTGCTGCAGAGGATCTGTCTGCATCCTTGGTTATGCTCATCAGTTAGGCACAGAAACTGTGGCCTTCCCGTCTACATGAAAGGACAAGATTATTTACTGTGTTGACTGATTGGGCCTCCTAGCCGCTTGGCTGCACTGGGCTTCAGGTTAGAAAACATTCATGCCACCATCAACAGCCTTCATGACTCTTGCCTCAAAGTGCATGGTAGCAGGCCTGATTGTGGAACAAAGTAGAGGACAAAGGAAATAATCAACCAGTTAGCAACTTAGCAAAACCCAGGTCTGAATCATATGTGTTTAGTCCAGTGTAAAGAATCCTAAAACCCTGCAGCTGGACAGCAGATTAGCAGCTTCTCTACTTTGATAAATTTAATATATTGCATATAAACTGGCAAGAATCTACCTTCAAAAGCTGCTGTCTCACAGGATGAACCCCATTTTATGGACACTGAACAACATAAATGACTTTCCAGTCCATAGAAAAATATCTGAGAAGCAGTGGTCGTCTGCAATGCAAAGAAAGATCACTCGGACAGTATTAGAACCTATTTAAAGTGGGGAATTTTAGAGGACCATGACTGACTGGCTCTCTCCTTTGGGAAGACACCAGAAATAGCAGTTTATTTAGACCTTTATGTTTGTAGCTGATTTATATTTCAGTACTCTAAATACATTTTGCAGTTTTGATCCCTTATATTTCAAAATGGCATAAAGAAATGGAGAAAAGCAATACTTGCATACATATAAACACTTGGACAAAAGAGGCTGTTTCACAGCTCATAGAGTGAAAATTAATAATCACATCAATTTACATGACGAATGCATTCAAAGAACTTTAGTCAATGTAGAAGTCTGTTTTCCAAGCACTGTGTCATAGCCCTCGGGAGCCTGTCTCAAAAGAGAACTCTAGCAATGTGTGGGAAAGAGAGTTCTGTGATCTAAAGGAAAAATCCAGTTCTTCTGATCCTACCATCAGGCCAGTTACTCATTCTGTCTTTTAAAATACTGAAAGAAAAGACAGTAAACAGAAATTTACAAATGAATCTCTTTACTGTTACTGTAAAGCCAGTTCATACTTCAGCTAGTAAGACATCAGTCCAAAAATCTTGAGAGCTGCTAATATACAGAGAGAGAGAGAGAGAGAGAGAGAGAGAGAGAGATTTACTTATTCCGAAAATATATTTTGAGAAGATGAGAAGAAATCACCTTAACATGAGACACATTAAGATATACAAGCTAATTTCCATACAACAAAGTGGACTTGCAGTTACATAAAAAAAAAAAATAATAATAAAAGATCTAGACATATGAGTGAAAATATCTCCAGTTGTATTTAAAATAAATATGACAATCATCAGGAATTTTGTCCTTTTAGTACATTATTGCACAGTTATAGATAATATATTTGAACTTTTCTTTGTGAAATACTCGATGTTAATTTCTGTTAAAATAGCTTACCAGATTTGAGTAACGTAATTCTTTTACAGTACCTTAATGCCAATACATTTAAGAAGACCCCACCTCCAGACAATCTTATAGAAAAGTAATCATAACAATAATCTGACTAACCAAATGAACACGTTTAAAGGAAATACTGAACGTAAACCTAACGAGTTAAATCAGCATGCTAGTGATGTCTCTTTTTTTAGTGAATGAACTTGTAAATTCATGACTCATCTCCATTTTCAGAACAGAGAGATTGAAGGTCTTCCCTTTGCTAGGCAAAATGTTCTGTGATGATCAGTACTCAGAGCCGTTATGTTAGTCATTTGTCAATTAGAAAAAAAGTGGCTGCTAACTGAAGGGTGTTTGACTTAAACACTCTTCACATCTCCCAAATGTACGCAACATAGTGTCAAGTGTATCAAAGTAATGCCTAGAAGTGACCAACAAAACTAGGATGTCCAATGCAAGAACAGCAAAGGGAAAACCAATCATAGCATATTTTTTTTCCAGGAAAAACTATGTCTTGAGGTCAGTCAGATTTTCCCTAGGAAAAAAAGGACACTTCTTTCCTTTACAAAGGAAGAAGGCAAAAAAGAGGGAAAAAAAGAACTATGCAGACTCATGCATAAACACAGGTCTTTTAAAGAGACCTAGTGAGCTATGTTGCCTCCCACGTTGGCAAAATGCTTTGAGAAACTTCTTTCTGTGACTTGTTTTAGTAATAGAAATTGTCTCTTTCATTTCCAGTGTTGCTGAATCACTCATGTTGCTGGTGAATGTCCTTGTGGAAGATCCTGCCTCAATGTCAGATCAGATACTGAGTTGTAAATTGCATTTTCTTTCTGCACATAGGTAGTATAAGGTTCCACCTCCATTGTGTCGTCCTAGTGAAACAAAACCAAAAATTGTGAATACAGGAAGTAGTTTATTTTGGCGAGTCTCTGCAAGCTTTTCATCTGGAATGAAGAAAGTAACTGAGAAATAATGCTCCTATTCTAATTCCTCTTTTGACAAAAAAAAAAAAAAAAAAAAAAAAAAAAAAGCAAAGCAAACCAACAAACAAAAAAACCCCAACCAAACTACCCTCTTTTGATTTTCTACCAAAGAAACAATGTTCCGACCACCCTGCCACAGGCAGGGCCACCAACCTCCAGATCTGGTTCTAGACCAGGTTGCCCAGGGCCCCATCCAACCTGATCTTGAACTCCTCCAGGGATGCAGCATCCACAGCCTCTCTGGGCGACCTGTTCCAGCACCTCACCAATCTCTCTGTAAAGAACTTCCCCCAACATCCAATCTAAACCTTCCCTCCTTGAGCTTAAAACCATTCCCCCCTATCCTGTTACTATCTACTCAAGTAAATGTTGATCCCCCTCCTTTTTATAATCACCTTTTAAATACTGAAAGGCTACAGTGAGGTCTCATATAATCCTAAAATCACAGAATGGCCTGGGTGGAAAAGGACCTCAAAGATCATCTAGTTTCAACCCCCCTGCCACAGGCAGGGTCGCCAACCACTAAACCAGGCTGCCCAGAGGCAGCCTGTTCTCAGCTGCCTTCTCTTCTCCAGGCTGAACAAGCCCAGCTCCCTCAGCCCGTCTTCATAGGAGAGGTGCTCCAGCCTTCTAATCATCTTTGTGGTCCTCCTCTGGACCCTCTCCAACAGCTCCACATCTTGACTGTACTGAAGGCCCCAGACCTGGGCACAGTACTCCAGATGGGGTGTCACGAGGGCAAGATATCTTGGATTGCACCAAGAGAAGTGTGACGAGCAGGTTGAGGGAGGTAGTTCTGCCCTTCTGCTCCACTCTCATGAGACCCCACCTGGAGTACTGTGTCCAGTTCTGGGCTCCCCAACACAAGAAGGACATCAAACTTTTGGAGAGGGTCCAGAGGTGGGCCATGAAGATGATCAGAGGGCTTGAGAACCTCCTCTCAGGAGAGAGGCTGAGAGAGCTGGGGCTCATCAGCATGGAGAAGGGAGAATTCTCGAGAGACCGTAAAGTGGCCTTCCAGTACCTGAAGGGGGCATGGAGGAAAACTGTGGAGGGATGTTTTATATGGGTTTTTAGTGACACAAGGATAAACGGCTTTAAACTGAAAGAGGATAGATTTAAAGTAGATGTTAGGAAGAAATTCTTTACTGTGAGGGCTGTGAGACACTGGAACAAGTTGCTCAGATAGGCTGTGGACGCCCCCACGCTGGAGGTGTTCAAGGCCAGGCTGGATGGGGCTTTGAGCAACCTGGTCTAGTGGGAGGCATCCCTGCCTATAGCAGGGGGTTGGAACTAGAAGATCTTAAAGGGTCCTTCCAACCCAACCCAATCTATGATTCTATGATTCTGTGATAACTAGGTAGGGTCTACACTAATGAAAATGTGCCAACATGAATACTGGTATTCAACTGATTATTTTACATTAACGAAATTATGTCTGTCAGCAACAATTAAGAGGCAGGGCAGCAGAAGATTAAGAACAAAAATAGCTAGAATTGGCTAAGTCATTTCAGAAATCTAAACTGAAGTACTTTTTTAAGTTGATGACAGAATTTGAGCCTCGTGTCTACTGTAGGTACATAGATAAGCACAATATATATGTCTCACAGCTTCTGTGCATGGAAATACTGTTATTAAATTTGGTAGCAAAATTCAGAGATACAGAGCTGATGAGTGAATTTTTCAGCTACGTGTTAAGTTTGTAACAGCATAGGGAATTCAAGAATATCTCCCATGTTGCAGCTAAGTACTCTTTCCATTGTTTTATGGAAATGTTTTGTCTTGAGTACAGTTGGCTCTGTGGATTGACCATTCAAGATAAAGAATGACCTTCACAGCTTGCATGTTTTCATTCTGAACTCCAGGAAATTTTTTTCCTGTGTTTGTTTTGTTGTTTAATCATTTTATTTACTATCTTTCCGAGTATTCCCCAACCCACAGTATTGCCCCCCTTCCTCGGTACTGTTAGTGCAGCAGCTGTGATCAGTGTATCTAATATGGCCAGGAAGATGCTGTGGGACTTGTTCCTTACAGTAAGAAAAGATGGCAGTTGTTGAGTTTTTACTGTTGAACCACGCTGCTAATATTTGCTCCAAGTCAGAATTATGGTGATGATAGGCTATTTTGTACTGAGATACAGCTAAATTCAAATGTATATGACGTAATAGTACCTACTGAAAAAAAAAAAAAAAAAAGAATAAAAATCTTATGGTTTCTCTTATTTGACCGTGTTTTCAGGGCTATTAGAAGATCCCTGATTTGGTGATGGTATAATCTGTGTCATTCTCCTTACCTGTGAGGAACATGTAGGAATAATATCAGGAGGTCTGGTTTTATGACAGAATCTGTGAGAAAGAAAATAAGCATTAAAACAAATTTCTTCCTCAATAGCAGGCTTGGATGGAGGGGCTTTTGAGCTTCTTTGATAACAAGTTTATAAAACATTTTTCCTACTTGTAATCAAGAATAAATCTAAAAAATCTTCTCATGTCTTTCTGTCCTTCACTTTTGATCCTGAAAGTGAAGCACCCTGGCTTTCTCTACAGGTGTAGTCTGATGTTTTTGGGAGCTTAAACACAAAGTGGAAGATTAAAACCAAAATCCTCTGGAAGGATGCACACTTTGTCCTTAGTGAATTTGTATTGAACTAATTGTTCATCTCTGGGAGAAATCTGGGACAAAAGCCAGTTTGGGAATAGGAAACAGAGAGAATTTATCAGGAATGTTCAGTAAAGTGCTAATTAGCCTATCTCTGAACAAATTATTTTTGTATTCTTTTTCCTTGGGACTGCTTTCTTCTCCACTCCAAATCCTAAAGGGAGTAGAGTTCAGCTTCACCCAGACAGTTTCCTCAAAATACATATAAAATCTGCTATCCCATCAGTTGATATGGCAGGATAGCAGTGATGAATCCTCTGGCACTTGATAAAGCTTAGTGGAAGAGAAACCAATCCTGTGATCTGAACAAGAGAGATGCTGACAGGCTCTCACAGTAGCTGAAGAATGGATTTACTCTACCAGTTTCCTGACAGAATGAAGAGTTTCCATTCAGCGCAGCATGGCTGTATCCCTTGCCAACATCTAACCATCTATGTTTTACTCAGTGGCATTATTCAGTGAAGATGTGTGCAATGCACAATTACTGCAGTAGAAAGTCAAAATATTTGATATAGTTAATTCATCCATAGTAGTTACCCAGAGCAGCACGGAGTGACAAAATTATTTGATTTCAAGACACAAACGGTATTTAAAACTTTCTGCTAACACCAGACAAGTTTTTCTCAGCCCCATATTGTACATACCTGTAACCATGGAGCTTAAAATAGTAAATGGCAGCCACAAAGGTGAGGATGATCAGGAAACCGAGAATGATGGCTATACACAGGATAAGGTGTCTGTGTGCTAAACACAATGAATTAGTCTTAATTGTGTCTTCTTACTACTCTTTCTTTAATATTTCAGTATAAAAGTTTAAAGCTGCTTTAGCACGTGCGTTTTCAGCATGCTTGTAAAATATAATCCCCTTTAGCAAAAAAGAAAGTCATTAATGAAAGCTATCTGAGAAACAAAAATGTAGTTTGTGTTAGAAACAAAAGCAGATGGCCCAGATTCCACAGTGGACAACTCATGACTTTTATGCACTATGAGCCTCTCACAAGGACTCAGCATATCTCCATATTGCGATTCACATGTAGTTGTCCAATTAAAAAAATATCCAAACCAAAAAGCAGAAACCAAATGTCTTACTGTGTCAGATATTTACAACTCAGAATGAAGTGATTTATTTGTTTCTGCTAGCCATATGATATTTGGGTCTCTATCTTACCATGATCTGAGGAGGAGATCTTTTGCATCTGAACAAATTTTACTGATGATCTAGTTCCACATGGTTATTTAACAGTAAGAGCATATCTGCTCTGAGGTTGCTTCCTACAGCTTTCCAACTACCAAAAGATTACTACCACATTAATATACTTCCCTTTTACGGAATAAACCACTTGAAAATAGTGACTGGAACACAAACAAAACTGTCAATGTTCCTGAGCAAAATTGGTATGGGATGGTACCACTGTATAGAATTTCATTGTAGATTTCTGTAGCTGTAGAGCAAGAATGTGAACAGAGGGCTAAACGGGACTTTGAACACTGAGCAAACAAAGGAAGCTTACGTGTGAAGCAGGCTAAGGACTTGGTCTCGTTCAGAGTTGCGTGGGACACAATGCAGGTAGGATTCTTCCCACTGGTGCTAGATGCTGAGAACCTGCTGAGAACAGTCACTGTCCCATTATCGTGACTGTCTGCTCTGATTGTGGAGTTGCTCTCTGGGACCCATGAGATCTTAGCAGCCGGCTTCAGTGTCTCTGCCTCGCACACAAGGTTCCCATGGTCATCGCAGTACAGAGCCATTCTTGGGGAAACTGCAAAGCACCAGGAAGGGGGGAGATGCATGTGGATTGCTGCAATGGGATAGGAGGTTTTTATTGACTACCCAAAGGGAGCATAGTGAGAAGAGGAGAGGTGGAAGTGCCATCTCATCACAGCAATGTGTTCCAAAGCCACAGGAGGCAAAGATAGTGTATCTTTTTTCATTCTGGACAATTTTCCCGCATTCAAGTGAGCTACCATGGCCATGTGCCCTGAGAGGAGGTATCCCTGGATGTGGAGGTAGGGAATTCTTCAGAATACAGGGCTGAATTAGACTTTTGTCCCAAGAGTCATCACAGTCATGGCTTAAGATGGATTGGAATGCCAACTGAGGAGGAAATGATGCCGTTCTTCCTATCTGAGTACTAACATGATGTGTTTGATAGAATATCTTGGTACTCAGAGGTGTTAATCTCATATGCTTTAGAAAAATTTATGTATTACTGAGTTACTACAAAGTAACAAGTTGCTCATGCAGAATCCTTCTTTCATGTCTTGAAAACTGCTTCACACCTGTCACTGTAACTCTACAGGAAGAAGAGAGAAGAATTTTGGCAAATAAGGAAAGAGAAGAAATAGAGTTACTCTAAATGAAATGCATGACCCTTCATTCCCATGAGAAAGCTCTTCTTCTTACTGCACACTTCCTCCAGTGCACAGGGAGAGGAGCTTTGTATGCCCAGGCCTGGACACGGTCCTCTGGAGAACAGTGAAATGAGGAAGAAGACTCTTACCTAGCACAGTCAGGTGATACAGGCGGTGGAAATTCCCATCCGCATTTACCTCTTCGCAGGTGTAATTTCCCTCATCAGCCATTCCTACTTGCTGTATCTCAAGTGCCCGATCCCAGTCTGGTCTGGGTCTCCAGTTTATTCTGGAGTTTAACCAACTGCAGTTAGTTCTTTCTGTCTTGTTCTGATCAATCAAGTATGCCAAGATGCATTGGCCTCCAGTCTTGGGGCTTATTTTCCATGTTACCATAGTTATATTTGTGTTGTTAGGACAGGTCATCACAGTGCTGTGACCCAGGTCTGCTGACACTCTGTTAATTCCTGGAGGAGACAAAGAAAGAGAAGTATGAAAAGGGGTCCAAGAACGCCACATATGGCCTTGGAGTTCTTGTCTGTGCTTCATGGGGAAATGTCAGCGATGTTACGTTCTAGAGTGAGGCCCTGTCTTTGCTTATCCAGAAGTTGTCTGTCATCTGCTGTGACAGCTGTGGATTGTGGAGCCAGTGGGCTATTACAGTCTTTATCAGCATGTTTCCCACTGGCACTTATCTTACTGCATGAGAGAGATTCTGGAAGAAGATCATGCTCCAACACATTGGTTTTATCAGATCAACCTCTTATTCAGATGCATTCAATTCTTAGTGCTCATTGCTTAAACATTTGTTGGTAACATTCATTTAGTAGTTTCCTGCCTCTTGTTAGCCATATGCCTCTGTCAAACTCTCTGTACAGTTGCCACTTTTCCACTTTCCAGGTTTGGAACCTACTTTGTCTTTGCTTTTGTCACTTGGATCAGATTCTCTACTGGCAGTCTTTCCTCAGAAATCCTTCGATTTCTACTGTCCTGACGGGTAGCAGGGATATAAACTGATCTCATTTTCCCGTACTGGAGGAAGAGATATCCCCTTTTCTTAAGGTATTGTCTACCATCACGAGAAGTACAGTAAACATATTTATCTTTTTTCCTCAATTGAATAAATTTTTTTATCCTCTTATTAGACATCTAAAAAATGTGAGATTATCTTACAGTTCTCCTGCTTACTCCATCATGGAACCAATACAAAAATTCAACACTTAGAAAAGAACATTTTTAATATGATACAATTAGTATCGTGGATTTGCTGACTATATTATAGCAGGCAAAGAATGCTTATTCTCAGTCTTCAAGATTTATACAGTATTTAGATCCAATCCAGGATATTTTTTAGTTCTTTTTCTCTCTTAGTGCCATCTTAAAATGAGCAACTCTGCAGGTAGTGCAGCATCATAAAATGACCTGAAACACACCATGTCAGACAAATACCTGGGGACGATGGATGGATAAGAGTAATGATGCCTTTGTGGTGGGACATGGTTACATCTGTTGGATCTCTTCTGATTCAGAGGAGATTAGTAGCTCTTTAAGCCTCTTATTCCAAAAAGCAATTCTGATATCTTCTTACAAAGGAAATTAATTTTGTCTGATTTAGGTGGGAATTAAGTTCTGCAATTTACTCTTTGAAACTGCTTTGGAATACGGCTTGTATCTGTGGGTAAATACAGGGATTATGGCTCTTCATGATGGCGATGGTCCAGCTATTTTTCACAACATTGTTTACGCTAAAATATTGAATTTCAGTAGGACATCCCTAAAACTAAGCACTGGAATGAGGGTTCTACCGAATGAGGTTTCACTGAAAGGCTCACCTCCACTAGTGAGCAAAAGCAATATTATTTGGGTTGAACCATACATGTCCAACTTGCTAGTTTTATGTTTTGTTGCCCTCATTTTTTATGCTTTAATAAATATGTGTGTGTGTGTGTGTGTGTGTGTGTGTGTGTGTGTGTGTGTGTGTAAAGAAGTTTTGTTTCAAATTGCAGTAAGGGAGGTTCAGGTTGGATGTCAGAAAAAATTCTTCTCCAAAAGAATGTTTAGGCACTGGAACAGGCTGCACAGGGAGGTGGTGGAGTCACTGTCCATGGAGATGTTCACAAAACATTTAAATGTTGTACTAAGGGGCATGCTTTAGTAAGGGAATATTGATGGTAGGCGCATGGTTGGACTGGATGATCATGGAGGTCTTTTCCATCCTTGGTGATTCTACGATTAACTATATAATATGTTTTGTACGCAGCCCAAGACAATTCCTTCTCACTCAATGCAGCCCAGGCAAGCCAAAAGATTGGACACCCTTGGGTTAAACTCTGGGTACCCATAAATTTCTTCCAGTGATTTGCCTAAAACCCCTGTTTTGCATCATGCCAGACCTCTCAGCTGTAGATGGTGTAGGCTAACACCTTGTGATCTTCACATTTTCAGTGTTCTTGTTTTTAGCAAGTTTTGCAGGTTGGGACATTAAAAATAAAAAATAATAAGAAATAAGAGGCTTCTTTTTTTACATGTCAGAGGACAAAATTTGCCAGGGGTGGGAGGACAAAGCTTGAGAAACAGACAAGCTGAACAGGTATTTGCCACACACGAAAACTAGTGATTCAGAAGATAGGTGGTTTTACATGCACCTCTCACCAGTGTCCTTTTCCCCCATCCTTGTAAAAATGTGCCTAAACTCTTCAGGGCTATTAGCACCTTTTATTTGACCATCTGGTCACGACTTTTCTCTGGAACTGTTATTACCAAGGAAGTCAGCAACTTTTACATCTGCATTAATGTAAAATAAACCCAGCACTGTGGCGAAGACCTTGACTATGCCTCTCAGACATGACTACAGCACAGATAGCAGTGGGGGAGCTTTGTACAAGAGGAAAGTTTATTGCCTAATGTCTCAGATGTCTTTTTATTTTCTGAGTCTTTGTAGACATACTCATTCACACTGTGTGTGTACACAGTGCTGATGTGTGCTTTCACACTGTGACTGGCAGCAGTCCACATAGGGCATATATGTAAGTCCTACCCATCTTTGCTCCATGCATGTAGCTACAAAGATGTAAAATATACCCATACCTCTATCCCTCTTGCTTATGAGGCCAAAATTGCAGAGGATCTTTATTCAGCTGGTATAGCAACTTGAGTTGACTCTAATATTGTGTCTTGTTCATGTGTTCTGTTTCACATTTGCATGGAAACGTGTTCTCTTTGTTTTTTGTTTGATTTTCTTTCTATGACACTGACTTCTTTTGGGCTTTAAAAGATGACTTTTGGATGGAGTCACGTACAGTGCTTTTTGTCTTTGTCTTTTCCTGATCCATGAGCTGTGTACTTGAAGCTAAATGTTTCTATGGAAAAAGCCTGGACATAGGCTGGACATTCATGTTCTTTCTCTGAGTTATCTCTTTGGCCATAGGAAGGGAGACAGCCAGGCCACTGTGATGGCTCCTCTGTATTATGTAGACAAGTAAGATTTTCTTATGCAAGATAAATAGCTGCACAATCAGGATTGCCTTCAATATTTTTTTATTTTTTATTTTTTCCTATGTGTCCATGAATTACTTTTTCCACAAGCTGTCAGGACTGAATCATTTTTTAAATGTTAGCTCTTTTTATACTGACCAGCCTTATAACTGCTCATATGCCTTTATCCAAGGGGTCAGGTTTCTAACCTTTCACTGTTTCCTTGACAATTACAGTGCTGTGAAGCCTCTCAAAATGGTGTCATATTTGGAACAGTTTTGTTTTATTTCAACCAGCCACATTGGGATCTTTTTCTTAATAAGGTAATATGTGATGGGTGTTGTTCACAATAAATATTTATGTAGACCAGCACTCAGAGATGAGAGAAAGGTTATCTGTCGTTGTTCTTTAAGATTAGTTCCTCATATGTTATGACGTACATAGCACACTTCCTCTGTGAGGCACTTTTGAGATTGAGAGAAAACAAAATCCCAAGGCATAGGTAGTAAAATGATGTGAACAGCTGGGGAGGGGATGAAACTTTTCTGTTCTTTGGATCCTGTTGAAGGAGAAACCAGACAACCCAAAAAATCAGCAGTGTATCTATATGTAAAAATAAACACCTGAAGAATTAGGTTAAGTGCTGATAGAACACAAGGGAACAGCCCAAAGCTGCACTGGAGGAGGCTCAAAGTGGACATTAGGAAAAATTTCTTTACCATGAGAGTGGCACTGGAACAAGCTTACTTGTGAGGTGGTTGATGCCCCATGTATGTCAGCATTCAAGGAGCATTTGGTGAAGCATTCAGTGATATGCTTTAAATTTGGTTAGCCATGATGTTAGACTAGATGATCTCTGGAGGTCTCTTCCAACTGTACTATTCTATTCTAACTACAAAGAATTAAAAGGCCTAATTTGTGCTTGATTATTCAGACCTTTGCCAAAGTCTTCCCTAGACTTGACCTTTCTGTGTTTCTCGGTCCCTTGCTTAGTGCTGGAATATGAAGACCAGTTCCTGAACATGTACCACTATAAGAAACGGTCCTAATGAGTACCATCTTTAAGTAATTAGTCAGATCATTACTATTAGTTTGTTTGAGAAATCAACAGATGGTTCTACCTTAATAATTTTGTTTGATATCTCATTATCTTCTGGAATCTAAGTGAATGATCATTTCCAGGTCAACCACTTTTCCTTCTGTTTAACTGAGTTCTTAGAAAGTATTTTCCAACTTGCAAAATTAACATAGTTCACTGTATTTATCTTACTTACAAATTCCCTTAAATGTTTTTGCTTTTTAATTTGAGGATTAAGTATCCTTCGGGTGAATTCTTTTCCAAACCTAGACCTATCTCCTGCAGATTGGTCAGAGATGTAGCTGTGATATTGCCCTCCACTACATTACGCAATGCTGTAAAGTATTAGTTACTTCAGAAGTATAATAGGGTTTTTTTTCTTTTTCTGGTAGAAGAAGAAAATTGGTGGGGCAGGATAGTAAACCATCCACTTCTAATTTTCGTTAAATAATGGAAATAATGCTTAGCTTTCTGCTGCTTATTACTGCCAAAATTGATCAGCTACTGTTTCCAAACACTGCTGAAAATGAAAAGTGCTAATTATTCACACAGTTTTCTGTTACATAAATTATACACCAGCCATACAAATGCTTGTGGTCTTAATTCAGTTATTTCATATTCTTTGATACATTGTTACACTGAAGGTGTTTTAAATGATGAGTTTTTTCTGCTAAATGTCATTTCAAGAAAAGTTGAGGTGCGTGGAGAACAAAGTGTTTCCTCTGCCAGCTTAACAAGGCCAAGTGCCTCAGAGCTCTGAGTCATGTCATCAGTATAGTTGACCTCATCTAAAAATGACTAAGCAAACCTATGCATTCAAACAGACTATATGTTGGAGCTGAGGTGGTTGGGGGTTTTTTTTTTTTGGATAATGTTTGCAGCGTTGACCAGGAAAGACAATCTTGTGCATGCGTAATGGTGTACACTTTCATGTACATCCTATAAGAATATCAGTTTGATGGTCTTTCAACTTTGCATTTCCCAGGTGGCCTATTGTGTTGGGCAGTTTCCCCAAAATGAGTTTGCATGCTTCAAGACTGGAAAGAAAAAGGGAGCAAAAGTAGTGCTTTCTGTTATGCCTTCCTGTCATAGTCTCCCCAGAATTAGTCAGGTACCATTCTTTTGAAATGATAAGCCACATGAGTCAGCTTAAAATCTGTTAGGTCATATGTAAGTACAATTTTAGGTTTATGATAAACCTGTAGAAGGGTTCTGATTTCCCCTGTAACTTGTTTAATAAGGCAAATTTTTTTTCCAGATGATAGAGTAATTAGTGAAAAATGTTTTGCTTGTCCTATCCTTACGTACACCTGCCTATTAAAATATAAATATCATAATGTTAAGCTGCTTTCACTTCAGTGCTCTCTTTCATTACTAGAGTATAAGTAAGTGGCATTTACATAAATCTAAATTGTATACATTCTGTCTTGCTTTTCTTCTTTTGTCATGTATGTTGCTAGAATCATAACCTTTAGACTTCCTTTACTGAAGAAGGATGAGTGTGCCAGAAATGACGAAAGGTTTGGTTGACTTCTATTTCTAAATTGACTGAAAACCTCCTCTTAAAGTGGAGTAAGGAAGATGTTTTTTCCTCTGTAGAACAGAAACATATTACTAGGTTTTATCATATCTTATGACCCTGTTAGTATTCTCCTAGAGCTATCTAAAACTCTGGCTGTCTGTTGTTGAGTTGAACGGGAGAAAACGGTGAAGGAGCAAAGCATAACTGCAGGGCCTATCCAGTGTGGATACCTAGTCCCAAAACTAGTGCGGCCAGGTTCTGCTAGTCCTTTGCTCATTAGCTCTGCTTGTCAGCCACATGGAGGTACAGTGCTACTGTATGTTTAACACTTGATGAAAATTTACAAAACAAGAGCTCATAAAGAACAACATCGTACATTTTCTTAACAGTTTCTGATAGAAACAGGATTTGCCTTTCCTTCTGTTTCAAGCTAAGACATAGTCTAATGAGATATTAGAACTTTCTATTCCTAACCACAAAATTAGCTTTATTTAAACACAGACTAAAATATATACGCTCCGGAATTAGTCTGCTAATAGTTATGGCGCGTACGTCCTACCCATGGCCTGTGGGTCACCCCCTGCCCCCTACCATCATGGCAACGGCTCTGCCCCACCAAGCAGCCCAGCCCTGATTGCGCACCCATCATTCACAGCAACCACACAAGCGCTGTGCAAGCATCACTGTCTGGGCTGAAAGCAGGACACAAGGCACAGTGCGGTGCTGACTCAGGAGATGGCAAATAATGTTATGCATTTTGGTACGCTGGCTGAACATAGTCCTGTGAGCACTGAAAAATATGCAGCCATGCTTTCCATTTTGATGAAGGTATTTGGAAGCAGGTTTCAAGATTACCAAAAAAATCCATTTTTTTATGCTTGCAACTCCATTTTCAGTTGACATAAATACAATTGTCTGTGAAATTTCAAATGGAGTGTATAGAGTTGTAATCAAATATTCAACTCAAAAATTTGATCGTGTCTCTTTACCAGACCTTCATAAGCCCTCTCTTACCACAGAAAAATAACCATCACTTCACAACCATATCTTATTTGTGTCATCACTTTTTGGCAGTACCTACATTTGTGAGCAACTATTTTCAAGGATGAAGCAATAGAACAGTAAAATTTCATCAAAAATCTGACAAACATCTTGAGAAGTCAGTAAGAATTTCTACTGCTGCTATTGAACCAGCCTGATACATCAGTTTCACAAACAATAAAATAAAATCAAATATCCCACTAATTTTATGGTTTTTTTGTTATTGTTCTTTTTTATGCTTTAATAAAAAATATTAAAAAATAAAATAAGTTTTGTTACTTATATACATTAACAATACTGTATATTTTATATGCAGCCCTAGACAATTCCTCTTCACTCAGTGCAGCCTGGACAAGCCAAAAGTTTGAACATCCATGAGCTATGGGATCAACCAGCACAAAGGCAGTTCTTGAATGAAAATTATCCTCATCCCTGTCCTGTTCTTTCTGGTCAGCCAGAGCTTTACTTTATTTTGAAGGTATTGAAAGGATCTCCTGTTAATCAAGGTCTGCAGTTGGTCATGCCATACCTTTTCTTTCTAGTGAGCATTCCAAAAGCCTTCTAGTCTCTAAAAGTGTTCTTTATTAGAACATAAACCAATATGAAAGGAAGTGATATCTTTTCAGGTAACTTATAGTTGTTGGCTGTACTCATCAACAAAATGCTCTCTGTGCCTCTTACAAAATGGCTTCTTTCCCCTAGTCTCCTTTTCTAGTCCACCAGCGTTCAGTGACTTGTCAGGCTGCATGGGTTTCACGTAATTTCTTCTTGTCTTCTTTTTCCATCACTTCCATGTCTTCTTGTAGATTTGTTCCAATCAAATCCTTTGCGAGGTTCTGTCTCCCAGTCTGTTTTCTTTGCCTTTCTGTAGCCTGCCCCATTATACATTCTTGAGTATGAGCTCAGCAGCTCTGGAGGAGGACACAATCTGCCTCTCTCCAGGAATTTAGTTAAACATAAAGGATGTGTATCTCCTGTGCAGGCAAACTAAACAAAACTATTCCACTGCTAAAGAGGAAAGGTTCAGTGCTGTAGGTATTAAAATTCAAATTGGTCACTGCACCATTGTTTCTCGGAATGGTGCTTTCATACTGTAGAATGGCAAACAGTCTGTTGCTGAAGTTTCGTCTGTGATTGCTGCTTGGTTTAAGACCCACAGTATCAGGGCATATATGCTGTACATCAGCATTTAGTTATTTGAATGATGGCTTGGAATCAAGCCAGTACATTGCACTGCTACTTCTCAAAAGGTGAAATCCCATGTTATAACTGAGCTGAGCTGAACTGATAGCTTACTGCAACTGAAAAAATGAATAACCAGTTTAGCAAAGGCCTCTCTCTCTGTGGGTCTGCAGACAAAAAGAAAACTGAAGAGGTGTGAGCTATCACACTTGTCTCCTTGCAGTGATAACGAAGGATGATAATTAAATGTCAGCCCTGTTAATGATTTCATTCTATCCAAGAGAGACTATATGAAGGATCACATATCTACACATTCATTATAAATAACTCCTCATTTTCAGTCTTATTCACAAATGAGTGAAATCTGAAAAATGGCAATCATTTTTTCTGTTTGTTGGAAGGTGCAGAGCCCTGGAGAACATGTTGTCAATCATTCTGATGTAGAAAATAGGCAATTAAGATTTAGAGAGTTCTGTACAGCTCCAAGCTGAACTACCCAAATTTGGTTATTGACACAAGTCCCACATCAGCAGATTTCACTTTGGAGCCTCCTCTGACAGGTTATGAGGTTGGAGACAGGGTTGAAGACCAGACTAAAGTCCTACAATTTGACTCCAGACTCTGAACTCACCATATTAAAATTCAAATAACATTATGTCATCCTTTCAGTCTCTCCCCTTGACTGCTGTATAGATTTTAAGCAATATTTGAGGATGTTCATGAGCTCTATTCCAGTATATTGAGTTTGCATTCCAATGCACTGCTGAATTAAGGGTAACAGAACACTGGAACAGGCTGCCCAGAGATGTTGTGGGGTCTCCTTCTCTGGAGACATTCAAAACCCACCTGGACACATTCTTGTGTGAGCTGATCTAGGTGTTCCTGCTCCGGCAGGGGAATTGGACTAGATGATTTTTCGAGGTCCCTTCCAATCCCTGACATTCTGTGCTTCTGCGAAATTCCAATTTGAAAATGGACATATCCTCACTTAGGAAAAAACACACTCAAAGGAGGAGTTGGTATTCGTGTTTCAGAAATGTACTGGTTACTGTTGTCATGCTAAGATTACTGTAATTGAAAAAGATTGGGGAAACAAATTGCCTTGTTTTTCTGACATGGTTTATGTAGTCTGTTTGACAGCTCTGGTGGATAACTAGTTACGCCTGTTCTTTCGCAGTGTCACTTAGTCATTTCTCTCATTTCTCAGAGTATTTCACACAGTAAAAGGAGAAATAAATATTTTAAAAACAGGAAAATTTGAATGTGAAGCCACTAAAATTTTCGGAGGAATCGCTGCAAAATCAAATACAGCTAAACAGCTTGAAAACACTTCCGATTCCTTTCAAGTAGGAAAAATTTCCAGCCTCTGTTATTCTTTGCAGCAGGTAAAACCTTTTCTTACCCCCAGAATGACTCAAGTTCCTCTATAGAAATTCAGGTGCTAAAGAGTTTTTTACACTGAAAGGAGATTACTTATTTCTCAGGCACAATCCTATTTGTGTATTTGTATCTTCATTTCTTGCTGTCACAATCTGCAACGTGTTTTGGAGCATCCCACCTCCCACCCTTCCTCCTCTCTGTGATAATGACACATTAAATTTAGATGTATAAAGAACTGAAACAATGGTAAACCACAATTAAATGACTAACTGTATCTTGGAATGAATACCTTATATTAGTCATAGCGAGTTATGATCAAAAAGCCAGTACCAGATGCTTGGAAGAGGCCACGTACAATAGGTTGAGCTCTGCATCTGTTTTCCTCTTCTACCATCACAGAGAGCCTGTGAACTTAAAAAGTCTTATCTGGAATGAAGTGAAAGATAAACAAATGGAAGATCTTTGTACTAGGATATAAACTGCTGAATTACTGTCAGAATTTTCTATATGGCAGCTTTGTGACTCTGTCAGTGTACCCAGAACAACATAGGACTGGAGATGGAAAACCTGCCCTGCATTCTGGGTAAGCAGTTAGTAGTTCAAGTGCTCTAAGTCTCGCAATAGAAATACATGAACCAGCTAGCTTGAACTGATATGAATTCACATCAGAACTTCAGTCTCTTCAAGCTACAATCACAGCTTTTTCAATGTCAACACATCTACAGAAGGGTAGAGTTTGACACAATAAAAGACTGAAGCCTTTATTGTTAAGTTCCCTCAAACCTTTTTTTTATCCATCTTTGTCATTATTCCTTGAATGTATCCTTCTCCCATTTCATTCTATTTAGGCCTTTTTCCTGTCTTCAAAAATTCCATTCTTCCTTATGCCCAAATTGTTCTTTTGTTCTTGCAGCACATTTCTACCACAATTACTGTGTCATTTGCAGCATGTATCTTTTTCCTTCCGTCTTACCAAATTTAGTTGCAAATTTAAAACACAGCCAGAAAGTTACACTGTTTCACTGTAAACTCTGCTTGCACAGTATGAATTGTCTGCAGCATGGCTGGAATTTTTTTAGATTGCAAACTTTAATATCAGGGAGTGATTGTATATCATGCAAGTACACTGACAGAACTTAATAAAGAACCAAAGGTTTCAGTTTTCACATTCAAGACAGAATATAAATTTGCAGTTAACAAATCTTGATTCTTAAAGTTTCTGTGATTTCCTCATGCTCTTTAGCTTTCTTCAGCATCCTTTCAAACAGTCATTCAAGACAGCTGATTTTGTAGGCAAACGAAAGGTGTTAAATCTCACCTCGCTGGAAATGAGGTTTGATACAGTGTCCTCTCAAAAATCCTAAATTAAAAAAGAGGAACACTTAGAGGGACATATGATGGATAAATAACTGTTTCCAGGAGAGAAAGCAAAAGATAATGTTGAAAGGAAGTGTCACATTAAAGGTAGCTTGCTAATAATGTTTTTCAGCCAACAAGTTTTTTTTACTAATTCTGTGTAACGTTTCTAATAATTGCATTGGTATTTCTATCTGGAGTTTGTGAGGAAATTTGTTGAAGGCAGAAAGTATATAGTGTTACAGACACACCTCAGAAGAATAACTGGGTAACATTCATGAATGGAATGGTAGATATGCACTGAAATCTGTCAGCTCAAAATGTAATAACAATTTTTAGAAGTACAACAAATATAGGCTGGAAATTGGAATAGAATGTCTTGCTTAATCTGGATTAAAAGCAGCCTTTCAACATGTTTTGGGTTCTTTTCCCTTGTCTTTCTTTGGTGCTCAAATTGTTTATGAGAAGAGTTTAACAATACATTGCCTGTAAAAAAGGGCAATTTGATGCAGTGATTTAGGGATCTTTTCTGAGGCTGTTTCTACTCTTATGTAAAAGAGCTATGTCTCAATATCAACATGCCTTTTTTAGAAAAAAAGGATCACTGTGCTTCTTTAATGGAGGAGTTGGTGTCGAAGTGATGTGTTGGCATTATCCAGCCTGCAGAATTAGCACCTTTGCCCAAATCTTCCATCATAATAAATCTTCACTGAACTTAAACTGTTATGTTTTATACAACTATGGCTATTAACTGTAAACTCGCTATAGCAACTTCTATATGCAAACTCAACAGATCTTATACTTGCAGAATGTGAGCTGGAAAGGAGAAGAGGAAAAGAGCTTTTACACTGGAAGCCAAAGTGGTTTGGGTACTATTTCTTTCATAATAGACACCCTTTGTAATAAACTGTAAATGCCCTCTGGACACTTCTTACTACAGAAACAGATATAGAGTGTTTGATATTCTGTTCTTCATGTTGAACTTGACTTTCTACTCTCTTCCTCATCAAGAGAAAAATACAAATAGTTTTACTGTTTATGCTTAAGAGGAATTTTCCTGTTATTCCAAACAAAAATAGAGCATTGAGAGCAAATGATGGATTGTATGCCCATTATTCTTTTTTTTTTTTTTTTTGCAAAGAGCAGATAAGGAGCTGCTGTGAAAACAGGCTTACAGCTTCATCTTCATATGGTTAAAATCTTGGTCATACCTTGCTTAGTATTCAGCTTCAGCTTTTCTAGCATTTTCTTACTTAGGAAAAAATAAAGCAGCATAAGAAGAATCCCTATGCTTTAGTTTTTTGAATGATTGTACCACTACGTATAAAATATATTACCTATGAGTTTTAAGTAGCCTGTACTTCTGTAAGTTCATTACCAAAATAAATGTGCTTGTAGTGATGGAATATGTGGTCAACTTGCAAAACTGAACTTCTCTATTTCCGTAGTTATGAAACTAGACACCTTCAAATGCTGTGTTTGGACCATAGCAAAGTAAATTGTTATGTCACATGAGCATGCTTTGAAGATTGTGTTAGGGCAATTTGGATACCTTCTGAGAAATTTTTTTTTGCTTAATTCAATAGTACAGAGTTCTATTTTAAGCATCTTGGTAAGAAAAACTTGTGATGGTGGTTTAGGTATTTTTATTGTAAAAGAAGTCAAAGTGATTCCAGCACATAGAAACAAGGGAACAGCAGAGCAATCATGAAACAGAGACAAATGTAAATTTACCAGAACACTTTTTTAGCCTATGATTTTTATTTCTGGAACAAGATTCCAGAGTAAAGTAGAATAGGAGGCAACAAAGACGGGGAACACACCAAGTCAGTGAAAGTAACAAGGCAGTAAAACGCTATCGTATTAGCAAAGGAGAATTAAAAGATTTTCTTAAAGAAAGAAGCTAAGTGAAAGCTGAAAGCAGTTGCATTCAAGAATTTGTGTAGGTGACCTTGTACTCTAGACAGGTTGGTCTGACGTTCTATTTCAATTTTATTCGCCTCATGCACTCTAATTCCAGCACTGATGCAATGACATTGATTTCACTTCTTTGCTAC
Organism: Pavo muticus; assembly: GCA_016647715.1. Lineage (NCBI taxonomy): Eukaryota > Metazoa > Chordata > Aves > Galliformes > Phasianidae > Pavo > Pavo muticus. The sequence goes on from JACDJE010000020.1 coordinate 3,467,400, forward strand.
TGTTAGAACTGAACTAACCATAGAGAATCAAAACTCATTCCTGAGAATGGACTTCTTGCAACTTCCTCTGAAGCACAAGGTCATATCTATTGTCACAGGGTAGTACTAGAGATGTAGGACTTGTACAAGTCAACACTGCAAATTTTACTCCAATAAAGAGTTTAGTTGTGTGAATCTCTCATGGAAAAACTCGCCCTCCCTTATCCTTTTCCTTTGAAGTATGTATGCATACAGCCACTTGAGGTGCCCTGCTTGTTCTGTTAAACTAGGAAAAGTCTTCAAAGTTTGCCAGCAAGATTTTCATTCTGAGTCATTTCCACTGCTCCTCCTATGAGGATTCTCAGGAAGAGTCATACAGATCATGCACCAGCAGCTTCAGCAGTATATTGTTCAGTCCCACTCAGGCGCAGATTTAAACATGACAGTCATGAAGTGACTTTGCTGAGCTGCCATTTTTCTTATTTGTAGAAACTGACCAAAGCCACATGAGTCAGCATGCTAGGGAAATGTTAAGGAAAGTACTAATGCAGATAAAGTCTGGTTATGCACAACAATTTTTTCATGACATTGTTTCACTTGGAGCAGCTTGCTCCAGTCTTCAGAAGGGGAGCACAGTTCCCTCTGAGCTTCACACAGCATCCCAGTTCTCTGGATAGAGTACACACACCAGATCATTTTACTACATTTGGCCTGGGATCTCTAAGTGAAAAACCTTGTCACTACAACTTGCTTAGAACTGTCACACTAATACTGAAGTGCGCAGCTCTCTGGGCAGCTGTCTTCAAAACTGTAGCCTGTCCGTGATGCTATCATAATCCGTGTTCATGACCTTAGGACAGTTCTTCATCATTCTTCTGAGATGATTTCATTTCTGACAGAATGGGGACAGCTATTTTGTTTTTGTTTTTGTTTTTGTTTTACCTGCAGTGTGCCTATTGTGTGCCACAAAATTTAACAATCTGTGAAGTATTTTGAGTTTTTCCAAGTAGCGGCACCGAGGTTAGCATTTCAGATCCCCCGTTTGATCTGTCAAACGCACTACCGAGTGGTGTTCCCTCACTGCCAGCAATGACTGCATCTACTTCATGTAAAAATATCTTCAAGGAGCTACTCTTATTTTCTGGCCAAGTGAATAAAATAACTCATTTCCATGCAGCTTAATTCTGCTTGTCCATAAGAGTGATGGACACATGCACATTACATGTTATTCAGAGGTGTCTCCAGCTGACAGTTTAAGTTTCTGGAACTGCTGCTCAAATTCCTAATTCATTGGTCGAATCTTAGGACTACTGTGTGCTGTCTGGAAGAACACAAACTCTGCAAATGCAAATAAACAGTATCTAGAAGACATTAACTGCTATAGCTAGACTATATTAAACTTAAGTCAGTGACGCTGATAGAAAGGGTTAGGAGTGTCACTGTGCTTGTCACCAAAGCCCTGCCCATGCTTGATTGCAGTCATTCCTATTAACCTTAGAGAAAAATTCCAGAAGCTGACCCTACTGTCAGCATACCAGTGATCTTCCACCACTTCTCAGAAAGATGCAAGATATCCCTGCCATATTTCACTGTGCCTACCACCTCTCCTCAGCAGAAATCCTTATGAGAAGAAAATACCTTTACACATTTCCTTTTTTTCCACCCTGACGCCTGATCGCTTACAGAGAACAGTTCAACTCACCCTCTGTTCTTCTGAGCTTGATGATAGTGAGCAGCAAGAAGACACACACAGCCTTTCCAGCAATCTCCATATCAGCTCCTGCTTTCATGGCTCAGGCAGCTCCGTCACTCCATCACTCTTGCTGCCAGCCTAGCTGTGGTCATGGGGAGTGTTTCTTGTCTGCCAGTGCATCCTCAGCAGCCAGTGCTGGTGTTTTCTCTTCCCTCCTCCTACTCCCCTCCTGACCGCCTGACTCCTCAAAGCTGGAGAGGTTCCTCCTTCTGACTTTTCTGACTTTTCTGAGCACTAGGCTTCCTGTGCTGAGTGCCTAGGCGAACGCTGAGGAAACATACTAAGCAGCTCTGCCTTCCGTTCATTGGCTCTCCTCAGGAGGCTGATGAGCAAAGATAAACCCTGCAGCGGATCTCAGATGGGGTAGAAATGGAGGAGATTATTCAAGCCTGAGTTTAATACCAAAAAGAAAATCTTTGTCTTGGGGAGCTAGTAAGAAAATTTTTCTTCCTCTTTGTCACCTCTACTACCACTAGTCTAAATGTCTGGCACTTCTTTGATGCTGCATTATAGAAAATTCCTCCTCCTGTCTTAAGGATTTCTCCCTTTCTGTTAGAACAACAAGACTTACAAGACCCTGGGAGCAGAAACTGAGTGAGAAGAAAGAAATACTATTTTACATACTTTTCAATAGAAATCATACCAATTGAAGCTGACCCACATCTTTCAATGAAAACTGTGTTTGGTTTTTTTTTTCAGAATAGTACTTTTTCTTTTGATAACACTGTACCTGTTTCTTCACTTCCACACTGATTTAGTCATTTCAGATTCAGAGCTTTATTTTCTTTCCTTCAGCCACAACACTTCCCTGGCACAAATCTGTGGGCCAGCAGTAGAGAGGGTTTCAGCTGCCAACAATTGCAAGTCAGAGTAATCATCACCGAGGACAGAGCCAAAAACAGCAAAGGCAGAAAACAGATCAAAGTCAGCAAGAAACTGAGGTTTTCAGGAACTAAGACTGCACAGCACTTTTGGACATCAAAGTCTTTTGTGAATAAGTAAAAAATACCTGATAATGACCATACAAAGAAATTTAGACAAGGCAGAAATTCAATTTTCTTGATCTTAGAGTCTTGCTATTGACTACAAGTTTGTTTGGCAAGGAGTTCTATAGATTTTTCCCGCTTGATTTTTAAATTCAGTTTAACATTCTGATACTTCTCTGCACTATTCTGAGGTTTTCACTATGTTATTCATAATAACACCCTGGTTTATTTTTTGAATGTTCAACTCTGATCTAGAAATGTGACTAAATAACACATAACTGTATTCTAGACAAGGGCATGGAGAAGAAGAGGAGTCATTTGTTTAAGTCAAGATTAAGATATAAAGTGGGAGAAGGAATTAGGCAACATACAAGCAGTACAAGGCCTTAAATGTGAAATAAATGATGATCAAACTTGATGCAAAGGACAAGTTTCACTTGTCCTTTGAAGTGGTGTAAATGTGCAGGCTGGACTGGGCTCTGAGCAACCTAGTCTAGCTGTAGATGTCCCTGTTCATTGCAGGAAAGTTGGACTGTATGACCTTTAAAAGTCTCTTCCAACTCAAACAGTGTTATGATTCTGTATTTGGCAAACTGGACAATTGCTGCATGAAAAGAAATACTTGAAGAATGAAAGATGTATTGGAATAGAAGAGATTTTAGAAGAGAGTAAACTACCTTGTTAATAATGAAAACCCTAGTTTAAATTATCACAATTAAAGGTTTCTGCCATTCCTACAGGAATTCCTTTAGAACCAGAAATTAGCTGAATTTTTTGCTAGGCAAATATCATTTAAGATGCCATTAGGAAGCCCTGTGGACAACTTTCTGCTTCAAGCCTGGGTGTTCAGGAACAAGTGGGGCCTCACAGGAGAAGGTAGGACAAAAATCTGAGGGTGACAGAGGCTGGAAACTGAAGTCACAGTGCCTTTTTTTTACCCTTGTGAAAATACTGCTGCAGGCAACAGAATTTAGGATGTGTGATGTGCAAAGTCTGCAGTGAGATGTTACTGAAAACATCATTTTTCCACAGGAAGTGGTGGATCCGTAATTTCTTCTTCCTGTTCTCTCAGTTACAGACTGGAAACCAGGATTCCATGACAGAGGAATCAACCCCAAGAAAGGCCAGAGTGGGACAGAGGATGGCCTAGATGGAAAATAATGCATGGAAGTGGAAGAGGTATCAGGGATTGCTGGCTGCATTGGTTGGAAATGTCCTTGTATTTGATGGAAAGGAGGAGAAAGAGAGGGACAAACTGATTGTAATAGCTGAGGCTGAAGCCTAAGACTTAAAGACACTTGTAGTGAATGCACATTTCTACACAGCGGCAGAGGCTCATTTGTTTAACGTACCATGAGGAGCCATTGCAGTCTTCCTTGAGTCTGAACATTCCCTGTCTTCTGTGTACAGACCGTATAGACTTGGGCTTTGCCTGTGGTTTTCAGTGTGGGTTATTGTAGAACCATTTTATGTTAATTATCATAATGTTATCAGATATTATTTGACAAAGGCACTGTCTGTGATCTGCTCTGTTTGAAGTGGTTTTACTCAACCTTAAAGTCCTTGCTGACAGCAGATTCCACACCAATCACTTGTTCAATAAGAAATGGGGAAGTTTAAAGCTGGATTATGACTATCAAGATACAGACAGAAACACAATTTTTTCAGGAATTTCATTCCTGGTGCTGACATGGATATCAGTGTGCTGGAACCACAGCTGGTATAAACTGGTATGGTGGCCTGCGTCTTCTTGTGGATCTGCCATGTTTTTCTCCACATGAGAATTCTCCCTGTTGTATCTCCTTCTGTGTCAGCTGAGGACCCTAAAACTTGCAACCGTACATGTAGCACAATAGGCTGCACATATATGAGAAAATCCAATTATCTCTGAAGCTCAGAGTGGTTCTGGAAAAGTGTTGGGATTATCTGTGCTACTGAGAGAGTTGTCTTACAGACTAAGTACACATTCTGGTAATGAAATACAATGGTCTTGTCTGGGAGTTTGGCAAGTAAGTGGAATCAAGGCTGGAATATGTTACATAGCAGCCTTATCCAACATATAAGGCATCAAAAACACTTCAATTATTTCAGAGATAGCAGTGTAGGTCACATTTGTCACTGAATTTCCTGCCTTTTGATGATCTGTCTTAGAGCCTAGAACTTGTTACACTTATAATGAAGGAAAAATAATTTCTTATGTTTTATTTGCATCCTCTGCAACAAAATAAGTTAATTTTGAATATAAGGGTGTGTGAAAAAGCAAGCGTAAGTATTGGATAGCCTCACTTCTTGTATGGGCAAATGCAAAACTTCTATATCCACCTTGCAGATGCACTTTACTCTGTTTGTCTGTTCCTCCTAATATTCTGATTTAGAACCTAAACAGAGTTTGTCCAGTCTACCTGGAGTGTGATTGACAGGCCTCCACAAAATGTGATCATCTGAATGCTTGCAATTGCAGGCTTTGTCATTTCAGCATACAAGGTCATTTCCTAGCCCACCACAAGGCGAGTCAATGGCACTATAGCTGGCTGTGGAGATAAAATTTATAAATTTTGTAGCAGTAAAGTGACATGGTATACTTATAAAGCCGCTTCCTGGTTGTTCTGTGGTTGAGTGTTGTTTATTCCTGGAAACACCCACACACCTGAAAGTCCTGCTGAGAATATGGTTTCTTTTACACAGCACCTACTGAAGCATAGGTAAATCTGAGATAAAGCCCACATTCCTTCTCCCTTCAGGGAAGCTTGCACTTAATAGCAAGACTGAAATTAGAAGGCCTGCTCTGAGTTCAGAGCTATTGTACACACTTTATACACATGCAGGTAAATAGAATTCTACCCATGTTTCAAAGTATTTCTAGGGGTGCTGTGTGGGGGGCTAAGTGCACTAACCACTTCCCTGCAGCCTAGTCTGATATTCTGCTTCCTGTGTCTCCTTGGATTCCTGTCTCAAAACCTTCTACGGGCAATGTCTGTGCTTCGCAGTTTCTAACAGTGCAAAGCATCCTGAGCTGGCTTTGAGCTAGCTTTAGAAATGGAAGAGGTACAGACGAATCAGCTTCACTGCACCTCGCCAGGGCAGAGCAACTTGTTCATGCAACTAACTGCTGCCCCATGGAGATGAGTGTTCAGCGCAATGGCGTGTCAGCTTACTTGGAGCTAGTTCTGGTATCACTAACATATGCACAAGTCTGTTGATGTGAAATGTTGTGGCTCTTTTACAGCATTAAGATTCCTAAAAACATGTGATTCTCACCAGCTCAAAACTCCAGCATAAGCAAAGATATCGCCCTGTGATATGCTATGGTTATATTGTAGCCTACCTCCCAGCAAGACTTGCCTTGAACCATGCTCCAAATTGTGCAAAGAAGACTGGGTTAGTTGGAGAAGTGCACTGAGGGCTGATGACTGAAAAGTGGGGAGGAAGTGACTCAGAGGACCGGATTAAATGAGACAGATGTTTGGTGAGCAGGAACTTGCAGATGAGCCCTAGCTCCCCTCTGCGCTGGAGATCCAAAACTGGAGTCAGCCCTTGTTTTCTTTAGTCAGGAGGAAAATCTTGCAAGAGGTTGTACTGAAATAAGCCACGTTAAGGCTCTGCTTTCTCAACAGGAAGATGTTTCACTTCTCTGATTCCTTAAAATGCTGAGCATTTTTCACTCTATTCTTCTCCATCTGGATCAGAGGACTTCATCCCCCATATCACTATTTTAGGCCTCTAGGGATTGCCTCTCACCTGAAGATACTTTGGTACAAGTCTGCTTGTCTGCCACACAACCCTTTGCCAAAATAAGGGTCCCCTTTAGAACCAAGAGCTTTTTGAGGAGTGAGACAGGTAAGAAAGATACCGTTGTGGTGGTCATTGTTGTGTGATGCAACAACTGAGATTCACATTGTGTGCACCTTGGTTTCCATCTGGATGGATGGCAACAGACACCTGTATCACTGGGAAATGTGGTGAGTTCCATGACTACAGTCCTAACCTCAGGCAGATAAGGCCACCAGATAGCTGTCTATTTAAGGAAATCATGCATGCAGACAGGATCTAAGTCTCTGTGTAATCCTCTGGTGGACAGAGTCACAAAAATATAAATGATACGGTCCTGTGGTTGTGATGTAGGGAGTTTTTGGTTAAAGATGTAAACTTGAGGAGAACGAAACTTGATGTCTTCATTTCCTTAGGGAAGAAAAACTTAAGAGGCAATTTCTGAACTTCTTATGGATAGTTTTTCCACTGCTTTTTAATTTGCAACCCATGTTATTAAAATCTGTTTCGGAATTTAGAAATCCACATACACCAAGCATGAACAATATTTAGGTTCTTAACTTCTTAACATAGGAAAACTAAAAGCTGGAAGCTGTTCTGTTACCTTCCTCCTGCTGCAGAAGGGCTAGTGTTGGAGGCTAAAGCAAGAAAATTGCAGATCAAAGATAATAGACTGTAGAGAGAGTCAAACGCCATGGCCTGGTAGATTCTGGCATGTTAGTTTGAAGTTGTAGTCCTTGTAAGAGAGATGAGATTGTTTTTCAGTCTTGCTCTTCAGCTATATGTACAGCTGTGGAGGAAAGTAAATGAAAATTATGACTTCAAGATGAAAGAAAAAAGGAAGCTAAGAGAAGCATCTGATTCAAGTCTAAGGTATCTGATGGTGGTGGCATGTGGCTAATGTATGAGAAGTTTTTTTAAGGCCACTCTGAAATTATAGACTACAGTTTATTAGGAACTCCAGTGCATAATGTATTTAACTCTGCAATTGGAAAAAGATAAAGAACTGAAAGCGATGCTGGATCTGAACATCCCCTGTACCTTTAGAAAGCTAGTCTTTCCACAGTGCAGTCAAGGCATGCAGAAGTGAGCCTTGTATGTGTGGGTGTATATATTCATAGAATTTTAGAACTGTAAAATTGTTTGAGTTGGAAGGGACCATTAAAGGTCATCTAGTCCAAGTCCCTGCAATGAACAGGGACACCTACAGCTAGATCAGGTTGCTCAGAGCCCCATCCAGCATGACCTTCAATGTCTCCAGAGATGTGGCATCTACCACCTCTCTGATCAGCTTGTTCCAATGCTTCACTACCCTTACTGTAAAAAAACATTTTCCTCACATCCAGTCTAAATCTCTCCTCTTTTAGTTTGAAACCATTTCGCCTTGTCCTATCACCACAGACCCTGCTGAAGTGTCTGTATCCTTCTTTCTTATAGCTTCCCTTTTAGATACTGAAAGGCCACTCTCAGGTCTCCCCAGAGCCTTCTCATTTCCAGGCTGAACAGCCCCAGCTCTCAGCCTGTCCTCATATGAGAGGTGTTCCATCCCTTGGATCATTTTTGTGGCCTTCCTCTGGACATACATGGACAGGTGCATGTCTCTCCTGTGCTGAGAACTCCACATCTGGATGCAGAACTCCAGGTGAGGTGTCACCAGCACAGAGTAGAGGGGCAGGATCACCTCCCTTGATCTGCTGACTATGTTTCTTTGGATGCAGCTCAGGATACAGTTGGCTTCCTGCGCTGAGGGCACACTGCTGTTCATGTCCAGCTTGCCATCTAACAGTACTCCCAGGTCCTTTCCAGCAGGGCTGTGTTCCATCCTTACATCCTCCAGCTTGTGGGGAATATAGTGACTGTGGGGATTGCCATGACCCAGCTGCAGGAACTTGCACTTCAAATTGTTGAACATCATGAGGTTCACCTAGGCACACTGCTCAAGCCTGTCTAGGTCTCTCTGCATGGCATCCCAGCCCTTGGGTATGCTGACTACACCACATAGCTTGGTGTCATCTGCAGACTTGCTGAGGATACACTCAATCTCAATGTTGGTGTAAGTGATGAAGATGTTAGAGAGCAGCGGTCCCAGTACTGACCCCGGAGGGATACAGGTCATCACTGGTCTCCATCCAGACATTGAGCCATTGACCATTGCTCTCTGGGTATGGTCTCACAGTCAGTTCCTTGTCCATCAAATATCAAATACCAAATCCATACCTTTCTAATGAGAAGGATGTTATGGAGGATTATGTGAAAGGCTTTACTGAAGTCTATATTGTTGCTGTCTGTAGACAATTTTAGTCAAATGGACTTATGTGCAGGATGGTCACGATATTGTTTAAATATTTGTGCCAGGCTCATGCTTTTGTATCAAAAAAAGCTTCCCAAATCCAGTTATACTGCCACATAGAATTAGCAAAATCTCAGGTTTGCCATTCAGAACAGTTATTTTTAGCATGTTATCTTTGGACACTGGAGAGGAAACTTCTCTCAGTTCTTCTGGTTTATTAGGATAGCTTCTCTCCTCTGTGAAGTTCAACTTATCACATAGACATTCACAGTAAACTCACAGCTCAAAATCATTCTTCAACTGTGTAAATTTCACTGAGATCCATCATGATATTCATCAGTAGTCACTGAAGGTTGAAATTAGTCAATTTTTTGTAAAACAAAAACCTGTCAGGTATCTGTCTAAAATCATCTTTGCTTTAAAACTTTTGGCAAGGTTAAGTGGAACTTCTGGGGAGAAGAAATGGAGCCTTTCTTTCTTTCTTTCTGATCACTGCCATTGAAGTGACCAAGAATATTCATTAATAAATCTCATCCTGAAAAGGCCAAATTTTACAAGCTGTATGTTGTCAAATTCATTAGTTTCACTGGAATTTTATCTCAAGGTATGAAGAAACCTCTGTGAAATAAATGATCAGGTTGTCCTGGCTTGTATGCATTCATTTCCTCAATTATAGCAAGAAATGCTTTTCTGGAAGCTCTAATCCTTTGGTGAGATAACTACAATAGCGTACAAAGAACCATATAAGTGGAAACACAGGAGATTAAATTTAATCTGATGTCAGCATGCAAATATGTGGGAAACATATACAAAGGAAAAGTGCAGGTGGTAAAGGCTGTTTTAACTGAGTGAAAAAGAAGGAACACCCACCAAGTTACATCCAGTCAAATTCAGACTGTAAATCAGACATGGTTGTTGTTTTTTTTAAAGTGAGTATGAGTAAGTGTTGGAAAAAACTACTGTAGGAAGTGATGATTCGCATGCCTCAGTGCCTTCATATTAAAAACTAGCTACCTTCTTAGAAGAGTGCTCTACTGAAGCCTGGGTTTTCTCACCATAGAGAATGAGTACTGGCATTATCTCTTTTTTAGATAAAGAGGAAGTTTCCCATGGCATTTGAAACACCCTTAATACATATCTATACACTCCTCCCAGGATCAGTCTTAAACATGGTAGCAAATTGTGTTGCAGTGATGAATCTAATCTGCAGATGATTAAGAGAAGTTATGTGTTCTCAGCTTTAGGATACTCTGTGCTATTCTTTATTTTTCCAGAAAAGCAAAACAAAAATAAAACAAAACCAGAGAGCTATAAGTCAGAAAAGGAGACTATATTAAAAAAAGAAACTCATAATTTCCTCAAGGCTACAGAAGATCAGGTGTGTCCAAAATGCAGAGACACTGCTGTTTACTGACTGCAATCCACATCCCTCCTCTACCTCTAGGGGGGCTGAGGGGTCAGCAATGAAGTTCAGTATAAGAAAGTGGGGAGTAATTTTGTTCTTTTAATATTTTCTTCCTGTTTCCTACTAACCACATGTTTTTATTAATTGACAATAATTTTCCCAAGTCTAGTCTGTTTTTCCCATGACAGTAATTCATAAGGAATCTTCTTGTTTCCTTCTTGACTCATGAGATTTCTCATTCCTGTTCTTCTGTTTTCTTCCCCTGTCCCATTTAGGGTGAGGGGAATAAGTGAGCATCTACATGGGCTTTTCGTTAGCTAAATCTAATCTATGATAGTCGTTTTAGTTGCAAAATAATTCATCTATAATTGGTTTAATCAAGATGTAGCAGAGTCTAAATGAATCTCTGTTATAACTTCAGAAAGCCCAGTTTATTTATTTATTGAATGATTTTTCCTGATAATGGTTTTAGTGTACAGGATGGATTTTCCTAGTTTCATGGTGCTGTTCTTGCCACTTTTTGGGAAAGGGAAGAGGATTGATTTGTAGGGATCAGGACAGGCTGGAGGTTTAGATATCTCTTCCAACTTTGTCACTGGCAGGTTCTGTGACCTTCAGTTTTTGCCAGTGGACTGTAAAAACAGCTTGTGTCAGCAGAAAGGCCCAATTCCCCAGGCTACATGCATTATATACATATAATGCTGATGTTGTGCTGCAGGTGTATGTGTTGGAAGCTGAGAACAAATTGACTTCTCTCAGGTGAGTAGACTTGTTAATCTAAACAGTTTGTCTTTTTCTGGTGCTGATATATGGATAGGAATCAGCCCTCCTTGTTGCACCTGTATCAACAAGGCCTATCTGGCACAGAAGATGGGGTGGAACTCTAAATTCATTTCATTTGGGAATTTAGTACTACTGAGAACATTTCAGATGAAAGAAAAAGAAGAAAGAAGAGCAAGATAGTATCATTCTGGTAGCTGCAATAAGTTTGTTTTTATGTTTTAGTCAGCTCAGAAGTTCTAATTTACATATTGATGAATAAAAGTGATGTGAAATTTGCATCTCCCCAGTGCAGTGCGAATAAGGCAGTGAGTTAGAAGCTTAGAAATGATGACTCGGGCAGTAGCAATGACGTTGTCTCACACTGCTCTGTTCTTTCTTTAGAAACTGCTGTAGCAGCTATTTGGGAAGAAAATGCTGAAATCATGATGTAGAATGAAACAGCACTAAAATCCAGGAAATGCAAGTCTAGTTTTGATGAGACAAAAGAAGGGTATTAAGCTTTCCATTTGGGGATGGTTTTCAAAACCTTGAGCCTTTTGCTTATGATGGCACCTTATAACTGGAGCTCTGTAAAGAGCATCTGGTTTTCCTGATACACTCCAAAAGCAGTTTACTAATGAACATCATTTCTGTCAGTAAACGTGCAGCAGGAGTACAGCAGTTTACTTCCCAAAAGATCATTTTGTTGATACATTGTTGTGATCCAAATTACCAAATACAAATAAGGTTTCCTGTATTGCTAGCCACATTCAGAATGGACTTTTTGCCTAATAAAGTAGGTCATCCATACCATCTAGGGGAACAATTCTTATGCAAATCCACCAGCCTACTTTTCTCCCTGGCTGATGTCTTGTGCTGATAAACATGTCATAAGATCTTGTTTCACCAGAAATACTGACAGACCAGAAGTGACTTTACAAGGGATATCTTTTTTGTGTAGTATGGTTCTCTCACTGAATTTACCTACAGTCCACTCAATTTTTCAGCTGCTTTGGCAGAAAGAAATCAGTGTTACATTTTCTCTAGAGAAGAAAACACTCCCCTTTTCTCCATTCTATCCCACAGGTTAATCTAGAATGCACAGCAAACTGAGGTATTTCTTTCTTTCCCAGATGTTTCAAAACATAGCGTCGGATAATCCTTATCAGTTTTTCCTCATTGTCCGGTCTGTAAGACTATACTGTTTTGATGATGTACATTTAACCATGTGCATAACTTCAGTAGATTAAAAAAAAGAGAACACGAGTTGGCCAGTCATTCCTGCCTTGCAGCCAAAGCAGATAACATTTCCCTCTTTCAGAAATATGTTTTAGGATGGAAAGATATATGTTATTCAGCACAAAGTGAAAGATCAATTTGTTCAGGGGAGTGGGGTTTGTATTTTTAAAAGTATTTTTGAAGTTCTACTTCCTGTAAAGCTTGGGGAGAAAGTCTGCAGTATTATATGACTTTTATCTAATGTAATTACTTGAATTAGGTATAGCATAATGATTGGTCATTGTTTTAAGTTTATTTTAAAACATTTAAATGAAAACAATTAAAATGTAGACTGCTGCATTTAGACTGCTGTAAAGATTCACCTTTGTCTAAGAAAAGTAAACTTATTCTTCTATACACCTGAGAGCAAGACAAATGAGAAAAAACTTTTCAAGGAGATTTGCTCATTAAATCAGAAAAGACAATTAGCATCATGAGAATTACTGCTTCCTCCCATGGCACAAAACATGAAATAAGCAAAACTGAGTTTGCTATAAGGAGGTACTTGTGTTATCTTGTATGCGCTTGACAGCTGTGATTTGACTCACTGTTCTCAAAGTCAACATTCGACTGACTTTATAGTTGCCACTCAATGCAGTGCAGGGTCATGTGTTTTCCCCCTTCCATGTAGAAAGGGATTTGTTTGCTGAGGTTGTTTGTAGCCCATGTGACAGCAAATATGAGCAATTCTAACATTATGTAAACCTCTCTATTTGTAATTTCTCACTCTTTTCAGTCTAGTGATCCTGAAAAGAACCAAAGCTATTTGTCTGGAGTAAAATACATGATAAATAGACAGTGACACTCCTCAACTGAGTCGCTGATACATCTGGTACATCACAGACAATGAACAGGGGACAGCATCAAAGGCCTTACCAATACTTCACATAAATATAATCCTACACTGATGTTCATGCATGGGCTTTCAACCTTTCTCATTCAAGTTCTTCTCATGCATTTTTCTTTCTCTTCCGGAGATACTCTCATACACATACACTGCAAATCCACGTGGTTTTCAAATCTCTGAGGCAGTTTTTACTGTGATGCAGTATGTTTAGGCGTTCCATAATAGAATATTTTTCCTAGTGAAATGGGCTACTCACTTGCAAGGCCTGAGACTCACTGGTTTAGAGAGTTGCTTGTGCTTGCCCGGTTTCATAACATTTTGATGACATTACCAGGCAACACATGAAAGGAATAAACTGTATTCGATGCAATGTAAGATAACCTTCCGATGCACAATTTTTAAGCAAACTACTTAATAGGAAAATGTTCATGTGTGTGAGTGGAAATACCACATGCAGTAATAATAAACATAGGCCCAGCCAGCCTTTTGATGGGAAGACAGGTGGCAGTAAGTGAAGATTAAGCAAGCCCTACTTATTTTGCCATTATACCAGCTATATTGGGAACATTTGCAACTTTAGCCTGAAGATTTGGCACTGGACAGTCCCCCATCACCAAAATTACTTCAACTAGTAGATATTTTTGCACTGTTGAGTAGATTAGAAGTTGTAGATTTTTAATTTCTTCACAGATTTGTGTAAGGCTCTTTGCAGGCTCATTATTATCCTAGGGAAGAAGAAACCAATACATGCAAGAATCAATTTTGCTTATAAGTGAAGGTCTGGATGCAAGCAAACTATAGCATTGTGTTCAGTGTAAGCACTGCCTTCCAGAACAAGGCACTCTTGCTCAGTGATAATTGTGAGTGACATGCAGCCTGTTTTACAGTCTACAAGAAACAACCCATTTTGTGGCTACCACAGTGATGCGGGACTCACACCATCTGTTCTCTCCCATTTCTTTAGATATGCCTACCTTACAATCCCTAAGAGTGACTGCATTCTATGTAAATCTAGATGCAGCAAATGAACCAGACTTCTGGACAGACTTAACAAAGCTCATCCCTGTGCAGTTATTTTGCCCTTTGCAGTGGTTGTGTTCAGGGAGCACTAACAGGTATTAGGAGCCCTGACTGGCCTCAACTGAGCCTCTACTCACAAATGGGACAGGAGCCCCCATTTAAACCCAAGTGTGGGCCTTTGCTTTCCACTTGATCTCTAGCTTGGCTATGCCTCTGCTTTACTCTAGACTCATTTCACAGCTGCGGTCAGGTTGCTGAAGCTGGAGAGCTTCCAATCCATGCCTTTTTGCAGAGCTGGACCTCCTGTACCTTTGCTCAGCCTCTCCTCACAGGGCTGATCTGTGGCTGATAACCTCTGCAGCAGAGCTCTGATGGGATAGGAGTCTTTTCTTATCTTGTTTCATCTCAAAGAGTGCATTATTTTTCTGAGCTGGTGGCAGAAACATATCCTTCATTGAGCACTGAAAATGCTCAATGCTTGTGTCTTGCCAGCCCCTCCCCAAGCCTTCTGCAAAGTGCTGACAAAATAAGTCTTTCTACATTTGCATTGTTGATGCCTTCTTCCAGAGAAGAGGTGCTTGGCCATTAGTGGGAGCACAGTTCTGAACCACATACAAAGAGACCTCCTTGAAGAGAACATGAGGAATGAGGGAGACTCTCCTTGTATGCTGGGAATTGGTACCAATTCTGTTCTAGTGCCAGTCTGTCCTAGTGTATGCCATCTATCTGGGAAATTTAGTGTAATGAGGAATAAACACGGGGACTGAGGGAGCAGCTAGCATATATCAGCCTTATTTGTCCATTGGATCCTTACTTAAGTGAGAAGTTCTGCTTGAGAAAACTCTGTTTTGTGGGGGGGTGGGAGAGGGGGTTGTTACTACTGTCACTTCTATCAATTGTCAATTATTCCCAAGCTTTGCATAGTACCTTATGCTTCCGTTCTTTTTTCCCCATCTCTAAAGTACTGACAAAAGCACCTGCTTATCTCAGTGATGGAGGGTCACTTGTTAGACATCAGATTAAAGATAACTTCTGATCTGTATAGGCTTTGGTCAGTAGAAAGCTTACCTCTGTGAGGGTGTTGTGCACATTAAGGTGATGTTGGTGGACTTCTGCATAATGCCCTAGGATAAGCTGGCAAGTTGTAATGAGTTACAGTAGTAATAATGAATAAGTCTGTAGTTGGGTGTTTGCTGTGTCCTAAGTAAAACTTTCTGTTAACACTTAAGTCTCAAAGCTTGTTGACTGGACATTTTTGGTAGGGAAAAACTGAAGGCAATCTCTGGATGTCTCAGGGAAAAGCCTGCCATGCATTTCTTACAGTTTGCCTAGCCACTCAGTTCAGAGAAAACTAATTCAAATGAAATAAACATAAACGATAAAATAAGGTTTGTGGTTGAAATGTAAATATGGCTAGTAGTCAGAGGAAGCTGCTGACTAAGTATTTATCTGAAAACAAAATATATTTCTCTGATAATATCTGAAATCGTGGCAAAGCCCACAGTCTCATGTTTGAGAACACTGAAGAATGGTATCATAAAATAAGCAGCATGCCCTTTGCTTTGAGCACACAGTTAGTAACTTTTCTCAGAGAGGGGTAAGTAGGTCTTGAAGTGTCAGTTCTTTTTGTGAACAGAGAATGACTCCACCTGCGCATGAGCAATGCCAGGTGTCACACTCTGCATGGGTGGATGTGAGTTCAGGTTGCTGTGCTGCAAAGACGGCTCTATAATAACCAATACCTTTCAACTGCAGCAGGATCACTTTCACTTGATCTTCATGTTAATTTAAAATACATGTTTTGCTCGTGTGGCTTTCAGTTATGTTACCACAAAGAACTAATAGCACCCTCAGTTTACTCATGTGAAATGCTTCTTGTGCTGTTTCTCATTTTTCACTGCAAAAAGAAAAAAAGGTTTTTGCTCTGATGGGTAATTTACACCACACTTCTGCTCTGTATGGTATATAGACTGTGTAGAAACTATACTGCCCACACATATAAACCTGTGTGTCTAGGTGGTATCTTTCAGTCAGTTTAACTAACTTTTCTTCAAAAAGAAAACATGTATGTGGCCATGCAGAAGTCTCTTTTAACAAAGGATCAAAATTAATGACTGCATCAGTATCAAATCTGACACACAGCTGTTCTCCAGCTAGACTGCTAACAAGAGAGTGAGTGACCAAGCCTTGGTGGGACTCAGCACAGCATAGCACTGTCAAAAAAGCAGGTGCTTCCAAATATCAACCCCTTGATGTAAAATATGTCACTGCTACAGCTTTTCAAATAAAAGGCTGCCCACACTTTCTGTTGTTAGCAAAACGTTCTTGGGAGTTACTGATCTAAACTAAAAATTAAAGGAAAAAATCAAATATTGGCGTGAGGCAGACATCTACCGCAGATAATCTCAGCTCAAGCTTGTAATATTTATCAATATAATAAATCGTAGGAAACATTCTTTAATGGATCTGAGAAATACTCTTGAGAGTTGATCTTACCACTCCGCATTACAGGCACCCACCCATGCTTCTGCACTGTACTTACATAGAGATCACTCGCAAAACCTAAAAACCAGAACAAAAGCAAACAAGAAACACCGCAGTATAGTTTGGTCAAAGTATACTACTCATAGTTGAAGCATTTCATTTTTAGATAAATAATTTAGGCTCTATTTTGCCTCTCCTTTTTATTTAATCCTTTTCCAAAATGAGACTTTGTCAAAGGTTGCTAAACCATTCATTGTCATATCGCGTGGAAGAAATGGATTATGGATTCAAGCGCCACTGTGTCTGTAGCACGAGCTCAGATCAGCTTTGTTCCAGATTTCAGATTTCCTGCTTGCTGCTGAGCAGGTAATTGCTTGTAATTTCCGGACTGTAAGCACATACATATTCAAAGGGTTATGGTGTGAGTAAACACACAGAAGATTAAGGGGTGCTTCCGGAGCAAGGTGTTGCTAACCTGGGGTAGGTAGAACTGAGGTCGCTGGGGAGCTCACATACTGAGAGGATGTGGGAGGATTTTTCATAATCCTCAGATGGACAGATACAGTGAGTAAAATACAAAGAACCTGTGGTCACAGATTTGCTGTCTTGCAACTAAGCATGTGTGGCAGAGGAAGACTTGAAACTTACTGATCTCTGTTTTGGTAATGGAAATTTATAAGTAATGGTTGGTTTTCTCACTAAAAGCTCTTCCTACTTCTTGCTCACTTTGTACCATTAGTATACATTACATTAAGAAGTAAAGCAAATAGAAGAAAAGGCAAAAAAGAAAGACAAACATGTTAAAAACGTACTGGCTTGAAAATTAAGCCATCAGAAGATGTAAGAAAAGGCCTTGACAAGCACTGCATAGCTTATGTGCATTGTTTTACAGTCTGCACGTAATGACCATGTGACACATATACAGACCAGAGGGAAAGACTGTCCAGAAACAACCAATGAGAGGTGTCATTATTTTGACCAACTTTGGCTGGGTGGATGCTTGCATGGACTGCAGCTGAGATTAGCTGAGTATGTGGGAGAAAAGAAACTGCAGGAGGACCAGCTGTGTTACAAGTGCTGGTGATAGCTCAGTATGGTTGTTTTTCAGTTACTTGACACATAGACACTGTGCTGGAACTTGGAGTGGTGTCTGCCATTCTGAGTTCTAGCCTTTTTAATCTCCTCCAAGGTAGTTCAGGAATGGATTATCTGCAGACTGTGGAGACCCTCTGATTTGCTTGTGATTTTGTGGTAACTAGAGTGTAATGCTGAGTTTTGCTGGTGCTGAGGAGAGTGAAACCTGTGGCTTGGTATGTAAAAAGGAATTGATAAAGAAGGTGTTGGCTCCTTCTTTTCTCTCATGATCTGCCTGGTCACTCACAAGAGTGCAGTGAGGTTGCTCTTTAACGTAAGGCTGTGAGGCACTGGTGGAGAATGATCACTGCAACTTCTCTGTGGCATTTGTGGAATTCTGGCCTAGTCTAGCAGTGATACTTGGCTGTAGACTGTTGCTTGGCCTCATAAAGTTGAATGAGATGCTAATATGCCTATTGGCGAGGTGTATTCTGATAAATGCATGCAAAGATCAACTGATTTGAATCAGTTAAGTGCATTCCACTGTGATAGGTTTGTTCAACCGAGGAAACTCACTAGTGTTGAGTACAAACGTGAGCTGGGTCAGTGTGGTTTTCTGTGCCTAAACCTCTTGTAGCTTTAATACAGACTGCTTACCATGAACCAATAGCAGCAAACCTAAAAGAGACATTTGAACTAAAGTCCTTTCTCATGTCTATGGTTTATTTGCAAGTTTTTCCTGCTTTGTTGGATTAAAATGATTCATTGACTGAAGTAACTGTGCACAAATATTCTACACAGAAATCCACATTTATGTTCAGTCCTAAGTTGTACAAGCTTAACAAGAGATTTTCTGATGCTAAATTCAGCAAGTTTTTGTAAAGACCAATAGTTATGGGGTATATAACTCTTCTTCCCCTGGTAACTGCTTTCAGCTTGTCTCAACTGAACTCAGAACTCAGAAACTTTCTGCTAGAGTGAGAGTAAATATGTTCTGCCCAATGGAACTGTGGCTTGTTAGAAAAATTTGAGAAATTGTTAAGATCCATTTATGAATAAAAGATGCTTATCTTCACTTCAATCCAATTTCCATTCCTTAGCTCTGTCAAAAAAATTTTGTCTGTAAACTAGTTACTCTTAACAAATACATAATCTGTGAAAGCCACCCAGGCAGAAATAATGGGTGCTAAAGGAGTCTTCTGCATTAAATGCATACTGCCAATTAATGTCGGGAAGGTATAGACAAACAAATTCCATCAGGATAGCAGGTACACATTTATTTTCTCATAGCTCTACCCGAAGGCAAACACTTTCTGTATACTAATATTTTCCTACAGTCCTGATTTTATGGTGGGAGATCCCTACTGAATCTCTCTGAAAAGGACAGGTTTGGTATCCTCTGCCACAAAGGAAAATGTTTACTATCCCTACTCTAGTAAAATCTGTGGTAAAATCCATATTTTTCTTTCAGAAAAAAATGATTGCAATTAAAATATGTAGGAATAGGAGAAAATTACTTTCTTGTATATAAGCTG
Source organism: Pavo muticus (assembly GCA_016647715.1). Taxonomy (NCBI): domain Eukaryota; kingdom Metazoa; phylum Chordata; class Aves; order Galliformes; family Phasianidae; genus Pavo; species Pavo muticus. Next base: position 3,486,581 of record JACDJE010000020.1, read on the forward strand.
TTGTTTCTTTTCTTGCTGCAGATGAGAGTGAGGAAATACCTGGATTTGAAGAAGAGAAAAATAAAGATCCAATTAAAATAAGCTCCTAGATTCTGGAGTTACTTGACAATTTCAGGTGCTTCAAGCTTTGGACTCTGTACCATTCTTCAGAGGAGTATTGGAAATGACTGCAAACGCAGAGCATAACTCACCCAGGACTGCATTCACCAGCACAATGCCAGCTGTCAAATTAATACAATGCCTCACTGCTGTAGCATAAGCAGGCATGCTGAATAATTAAGCGTCTATGAAAATGTGAGGGAATCGAGGGAGAACCTGTCTTCTCTTCTCCTCCAGTCTTTTGGCTGAAGGCACAGAACTGCATGCAGGCAACTCTACACCCCAGCTGTGGTGTTTGCCTCCAAAGTCTCTTCCTCAAGTTGTTATTGCTCTCTTTCAAATGTAGACTGAAAATACCATTTTTCATACATTCCCATGTGAATACATTTCTTGCTGTACCTTCAGATATTTTATCTGGTTTTTTTTTTTTTTTTTCATATCTTGGTGCATGAGAGTACACAGACATGCTAATATTTTTTCTGATGAGCTTGTTTTGTGTACAACCAAGGTAACAGTTCTAAAATATACTATCAGCTCTTTCATCACCAACTTATGTGTTGAGCAAATAGTAGCATTTAACTTTTAGTATGGAAGGAGAGTTTTCACTGAGGTAAAACAGCACTTGATTCATTGTGAGGATTTCCTGTGCATCTTTTTTCGGTATTGCTAGACTTCAGTCAAGATGTAGACTTCTACATGTTAAATTTAAATATTTAATTCTGAGGCTTTGGGGCTGAAACAAATTGAAATATTCATGAATTCAACATCCACCATAAATATATTTCCAGCTCTGCCCTTGGTGCAGAATTCCTCTCTGGTCTCTTCAGCACTGTGTTGGTTTTTTTTGTTGTTGTTGTTATTGTTGCTGTGTTTGTTTAATTTTGTTTGAACCCTGGATGGATTTGCAGTCCGTGAATGTCTGCTTTATTTGGCGCCAAGTTTTTGTGTGAGGACAGAGCACCGTGATAGACGTATAAGCATAGACGGGAAAACCACAGCACACACACAGCTATTCTCCTCCAAACATGGGAACCATCTAACTGCTAAATATGTGGATTATTGAGGTCCTAGGATTTTCTTTTGTTTGGTTTGTCATTTTGCAATCATGGTGACAAGTGTTGTCCTAACCAGTGAGAGCAATTGTATCAATGTATTCACTGTCCTAACCCAGAAAGTGTTTGTCCTTCTGGGTGATGTCCAGTTCTAGTATGCCTTGTAAAGGTGTCTTGGTGGCTTGTGCCTTGCCCTGTGCCTTGACAGGCCGAGCAGCTGCTTGGATCTGCCATCTGCTTCAAACCAGACTCCCATCCTCAGCCTGGTGTGTCAGGAAGATGCACAATTTTGCACACATTTCTTTGAGCAGGTTCAGCTGTGAGCTTGCCATTACAGTGTTTCTCCCTTAAAATCTATCTGAACTGTTTTGAAGACTGCCTTCAAGACCCAGGGGAAATATCAAATTATACAATCACCAAAAAGCCCCATAAAAGTAACCACTACATGTTGGTGTGTTGTTTGGAACCTCTTGACTGGGGTTAGCTGTTTTCCTAAGAAAAGCTAAACATTTCCTAAGCTGATCTCTGCCACTTCCTTCCCACACATCTTTCACCTCCAAAAAAACCAAACAAGAACAATAAAATAAACAGAAAAGAAAAAAAACCCCACCACCAGAAGCTCACATCCTTCTCTGTTTCCTTCCCCCAACCCAGCCCAGCAGCGGAGCAGACACTTTCTCTGCTGCCAGTTTGCTGTTCAGCATCATGAAAAGGAAATTTGGGGAGCAAACTCCTGCCTGGTCCCATTTTTCTGTAATTCCTGCAGTGAATTTTCTTCTGTCCTTTTTCCATTCAAGCTGCTGTCTGATGTGGATGTGCTACCTAGTTTGCAAAGGCAAACAGCTGCATGTTCTCCTAACCTCCAGCATTAATAGCTACGTAATTGTGAAGGTACTTAGCCTTGGTCCTTGCTGGAGACCCCTCTTCACAGCACCAAGCCTCCTGTGCAATAGTCTGGGAAAGCATGTGGAAATAGATAACAGTGACTGTGGCTTCTGCTTGTCCCTTCTTTGCACACAACTGGGTGAATATATATTTTGCATTAGATGTTAGGGGATGGGAGGAAACATGTTCTTCCTCTAGTAATGACAAGGTGTTATCAGTGTCCAGGCATGATCCCAGTTTATTCCTCTCTCAAAATAATATCAGTTGATATCTTTTCTTTACAGTGTGGTCTTTTGGCAATGCCTGAACACATCCAAAGATGGAAAAGTAACAACAGGGCATTTAAAACTGCTTTTGGAGAAAGCAGCTGTTCCAGATAGAGGAGCCTCTGAATAGCAGAGTTAAGTAGAAATGTCTGTTGTTGATTCATCTTCAGACACAAGAAGAGCTCCTTTAATTTAGTCATGCCTTCCCTCACAGTCTGCTCTGCAGTTTCATTACCACTATAAAGAGAAATTGCCTCCAACTGGAACACAGCATCACTTTCACGCTGGAGCACCATCAGCTTTTGAGAGAACCAAGCAGCCTTTGCTTCACTTGCCCTGTCCCCTCCCTGGCTGTTACTCACCGCTGCTGCAGTACTTCCTCCCTTATGGCAATCTTGGGGTTGATCAGACAGGTTGCATGAGTCATAGCACACAGAAGAAAAGCAGGGTACTCTACAGGTTGGTATGAGAGCTTGTCAGCGAGACAGGCGTGGGTTTGTATCCTCATACCAAGCTTCAGAAATACTCTGGGGAGCTGAGAACATCTTTCAGTCTCCCAGTGTTCCATTAACCATACTGAAATAGGATTAGCAGGGACAAGAGGAGAGTTGTACTAGGGATTTAGTACTAGTAATATGGAAGAGCTACAGATGGTGATGCTGGAGAGCTCTCTGAGAGTTCTGCAAGCGAACAGGATGTGAGACGGCTTTATGTAATACTTTGGGATAGGCTCACCAAGCAACAAAAAAAAGGGTCTGTGGTCAGTTTGTGGTCTCAGTAGCGTGTCTGTGCTGCAGAAGTACTGATATTTAGAGCAGTTACTTCTTACTTAGGGGTAAAGGTGCAGTGAGAAAAGTTAGTACGGTCTCTGAATTTGTTAGAACTGTTTCCTCTTTTTTTTACATGTAAGAAGAACAATAATTTAAAACAGGTATATTAAAAACCAATGACAATCAAAAAAGGCAAGCAATCTTTTCTTGCTGATGCTCATTATGTAGTGAACGTGCCAAAGAGAAGATCTGGCATCTGGTGAGATAAAGGACAAAACATTCCAGGTTATTCCAGTAGCTGCCCAGGAGACGGGACTGAAACTTGGAATGTAGAAAGCTTGGGTGGCTTTAGCCTCAGTCCTGCAGAAGGATTTGTGATGGCTTTGAGAACAAATAGACCAAGGAATGGTGGCAAGGTTGATCATATAATCCATGTGGATTCTACTGTAAGAGTTTGATCTCTTTCATTTCTGAAGGAGGAAAGAGAGACTCTGAGCTGTTTGAATGGAAACTGCAGCAAAGAATGCTAGTTATTTTTCTTTCTGGCAGAAGTCAAATACCATATGCTAGCCCCAGTCAATACAGCAAGTCTCAGATTCACATGTTGCATGCTGCTGTCACTGGTGGTATATTGCTAACCTAGGGGATAACTTTGTTGGCATCTCTGAAATGTTGACTTGTCCTACAGTTGATGAAGAGAGAGAAGAAAGAGGAGTCTTATCTGTGTATTGCTTGTCTGTAATTTACTTAGTAAGAGTCAAGCAGAGTTGCAGCTCTGCAGGTTGTCTTATGGTAAAATACAACCACTGGTGGAGTAGCTGCGTGTCTGCGTGTGGGTTTGTATGTACACATGCCCAGAGCTTGTTCGGATGCTGCAGAGAAGCAGTTTAGCTGAGTACTACTTGCATGCAGTCAGTTGATGCAAACTGTGGAAACTTACTAGGATAACTACAAATATCAAAGCCAGTGTGGTTTTCTGCTGGCTTTTGATAGGGCAGTTAGGTTACCACAATGAATTAGCAGTAATTTGGTTAGCAATGCAGTGTGTTTATTCTTCTCTTGTCTCCAAGTTCATTTCAATTGTATATCAGTTGTTCAAAGTTCAAGCTCTCCTGTGACCAAACAGCCATACGTGACAGCAGATGGGCACAATGGGGCTGCGTTTGTGAGCATGGAATGGAATCAGCGGCTGTGTTCATCAGTGTCGTGGCCAGAAACAGCTCAAGATGCGATTTACAGGATTTTATCAGCTGCACCAAAAAAAGGCGAGGAGAAGCAAGGCAGTGGTAAATAAACTAGTGATTTCAGCTAAGAAGTGGAGGCCAAACTAGTTTGCTATTCAAGGAGAAAACAATACATCTTCCAAGTTATTAGGATTTATGAGCAAGCAGTTATGTGTCTTGAAATGGTTTATACCTATTTTTATCTGTCTAGATGTACTTGGCATGTCTGACACCAAGTGAAGGCCAGGGACAGCCCCACCAGAGGAGCTGCAGTGCTGGACCTGTTGCTCACCAATGAAAGTGAACTGATTGGTGACATCAGGATTGGAGGCTGCTGGGGCTGTAGTGACTATGCAGTGATGGAGTTCACACTCTTGAGGGATATCAGATAGACAAAGAGTAAAATCAGGAAGCTTAATTTTAGGAAAGCCAACTTCCAGCTCATCAGGCAGTTGGTCAACAAAATGCTCTGGGAATCTGTTCTCAAAGACAAGGGAATGGAGCAGAGCTGGCAGATCTTTAAGGAAGCTTTCCTGAGGGCACAAGAGCTCTCCATCCCCAGGTGTAGAAAGTCAGGAAAGGAAGGCAAGAAACCAGCATGGCTGAACTAGGACCTGCTGATCAAACTGGAGAGCAAGAAGAAAATGCACAGGCAGTGGTAACAGGGGTGCTGCTGGGCTGTGTAGGGATGAGGTCAGGAAGGCCAAGGCCCAACTGAAAATGGACTTGTCAAGGGGCGCAAAGAAGAGTAAGAAAGGCTTCTATAGGTACATCAACTGGAAAAGTAAAGTCCAGGAGGGTGTATGCCCTCTAGTGAACAATACAGGCAGGCTGGTAACAACAGACAAGGAGAAGGCTGAAGTACTCAACAGCATTTTTGCCTCAGTCTTCACTAGAGACTGCTCTACACAGTCCTCCAGTGGATGGTTCAGTAGGTGGGAACTGGGACAGTGATGCCCCTCCCACTGTAAGCAAAGATCAAGTTTGTGACAACCTGAGGAACCTGAGTATCCATAAGTCTATTGGTCCCAATGAGATGCATCCCAGAGTCCTAAGGGAATTGGCTGACACAGTCACCAAGCCACTCTTGATGATATCAAGAGTCAGGTGAAGTCTCTGGTGACTTGAAAAAAGGCAATGTCACAGCCATTTTTAAGAAAAGTGAAAAGGATGACCCAGGGAACTACCAACCTGTCAGCCCCACCTCTGTTCAGGGGAAGATCACAGAGCAGATCGTCGTGGCAGCTATGCTAAGGTACATGGAAGAGAGGGAGGTAATATGGGATAACCAGCATGGGTACACCAAGGGCAGGTCCTGCTTGACCAACCTGGTTGCTTTTTATGATGTCACAACTGCATCAGTGGACAAGGGAAGAGCCACTGATGTCATCCATCTGGACTTCAGTAAGGCCTTCCACATGGTTCCCCATAACATCCTTTAATCCACATCAGAAAGATGTGGATTTGATGGGTGGACTATTCGATGGACAAGGAACTGACTGTGAGATCATACGCAGAGAGTGGTGGTCAATGGCTCAGTATCCAAATGGAAATCAGTGATGAGTGGTATCCCTCAGGGGTCAGTACTGGGACTGCTGCTCTTCAGTATCTTAATCAATGACATCAGCACTGGGATCAAGTGTACCCTCAGCAAGTTTGCAGATGACACCAAGCTGAGTGGTGCAGTTGACATGCCTGAGAGACAGGATGCCATCCAGAGAGACCTAGACAGGCTTGAGCAGCGTGCCCAGGTGAACCTCATGAGGTTCAACAAATTGAAGTGCAAGGTCTCGCACCTGGGTCATGGCAACCCCCACTATGAGTATATCCCCCACAGGCTGGAGGATGTAAGGATGGAGCACAGCCCTGCTGGAAAGGACCTGGAAGTACTGTTAGATGGCAAGCTGGACATGAGCCAGCAGTTTGCCCCTGCACCCCAGAAAGCCAACTGTATCCTGAGCTGCATCCAAAGAAACATAGCCAGCGGGTTGAGGGAGATGATCCTGCCCCTCTACTCTGCGCTGGTGACACCTCACCTGGAGTACTGCATCCAGATGTGGAGTTCTCAGCACAGGAGAGACATGCACTTGTCAGAATATGTCCAGAGGAAGGCCACAAAAATGATCCAAGGGATGGAACACCTCTCATATGAGGACAGACTGAGAGCTGGGGCTGTTCAGCCTGGAAATGAGAAGGCTCTGGGGAGACCTGAGAGTGGCCTTTCAGTATCTAAAAGGGAAGCTATAAGAAAGAAGGATACAGACACTTCAGCAGGGTCTGTGGTGATAGGACAAGGCGAAATGGTTTCAAACTAAAAGAGGAGAGATTTAGACTGGATATAAAGAAGAATTTTTTAGAATAAGGGTGGTGTGGCACTGGAACAGGCTGCCCACAGAGGCGGTGGATGCCCCATCCCTGGCCGAGAATGTTCTAGGCCAGGCTGGATAGGGCTCTGAGCAACCCGATGTAGCTGTAGGTGTCCCTGTTCATTGCAGGGAGCTGGACTAGATGACCTTTAATGGTCCCTTCCAACTCAAAGAATTTTACAATTTTATTCTCTATATATCACTAGTCGTGGCAGTGTATCATCAACTGGAAGATTACACACAAGGACCCTTTTGTGATAGGACCAGTAAGATGCGTTTAACAAAACTGATATAGATATCTGAGTTCCGTGGGTTGCAGCTCTCTGAATTATGCAGAGGTAGATGAGAGTGTGAAGCTTAGATCTCAGGATTGTAATATCTTTGATGCTTCAGATGGCAATAACTGCTCAAGGTCAAATATTCTCTAGCCTCTTTTTTTTTTTTTTTTT
>JACDJE010000020.1:3494781-3716733 GCA_016647715.1 Pavo muticus
GGAACCACGTGCTGTTCTCCGCGGCGAGCTGAGAAGGCTGAGCCGGGCAGCGGGGGAAGCCAGGCGCTCGGTCCGGTCCGGAGCTCCACCCCCCCGCTTCCTCTTCGCGCCAAGTCCTCCCCAGGGAAGCCGCACCTCTCCTCCCATCAGGATACTCCACATGCCCATAAGGGGCAGTAAACGGAACCAGAACATTAACTCTTTAACTCCTACTGGTTCACATGATGTTCTGATGTGGAATACTGATCACAAAAGAAAAATCACCAAACCACAACAACTGTAACTCTGGACAGCAGTTGCACCTTGCGGCAGAGAGGCCAGTGCTGATAACTGGCCATGCTGCCAGATTGCTGCCAGAACTCTGGAACAGTTACAGACTGATCCTAATCTTGCGCAATACTTCCTGCATTTCTGCATTGCCCCTGCCTTCCTTACCTTTGAGAAAGACAAGATTGTCCAAAAGTGTGTATCCAACCTCAAGAAGATATTTTGCTGTCATTTAATCTTTGTAGCCTGGAAATCCTGTTTTTTCTATCTGATCAATGGAACTGAACTGACCATTCCTTTTGTATTTTTGCTACTGGAAGACAGGCAGCAGGAGGTGGGTGTCTAGCACCAATGAAAGAATTCTAAGGGCAGCTGTGATGTTACAGACCTCTGATAAACCTGCATGAACATGTGCTGAACTGGCCCACTTGTGACAGATTCTGAAATGACTGCACATGATGTGAAACAGCACCAGAAGCCCTCGTAAACTTCTCTAGGTGTGTTTTATGTGGATCACATCCTGCACATACCTGGCATCACAGAATATGCAGAGGTGAAGAACAGCCAAAAAGAAAAAGGAGGCCAGCAGACAAGCAAGGCTGATGACACAGTGAAGAAACCATGCAATGCGGTCTAAAGAGAAACAGCTATCTTAGGTACACTTCACAAGCCACTTACTGCGTGCCTCTGACAGGAGCACACCTTCTAGAAAATGCTCTTTGCCGTGTACTTCCGAATAAGAATAACTTTAGCCTTATTTTTGGAAAGGAAGAGTACCATGTTTATCTTCTTGCCTAGAATTTCACAGAGTGCTTTTCAATTCTGACAGCACATTTGTTTATCCTTCCCCACCCCAACAAATTTCTCACTGGAAACTTCAGCTCAGCTGCATGATTCCTGCTGCAGTCACGCCAGTGTCACTGATGTCTTAGCGCAGGAACAGAGGTCTAAACAGGAAACTGAGCAAACAAAGGGAAGCTTATGTGAGGAGCAGTCTATGGACATGGTCTTGTTCAGAGTTGCGTGGGACACAATGCAGGTAGGATTCTTCCCACTGGTGCTAGATGCTGAGAACCTGCTGAGAACAGTCACTGTCCCATTATCATGACTGTCTGCTCTGGGTGTGGAGTTGCTCTCTGGGACCCACAGGATCTCAGCAGCCGGCTTCACTGTCTCTGCCTCGCACACAAGGTTCCCATGGTCATCGCAGTACAGAGCCATTCTTGGGGAAACTGCAAAGCACCAGGAAGGGGGGAGATGCATGTGGATTGCTGCAATGGGATAGGAGGTTTTATTGACTACCCAAAAGGAGCATAATCCTTCTCAGAGGAGAGGTGGAAGTGCCATCTCATCACAACAGTGCGTTCCAAAGCCACAGGAGACAACGATGGTGTATCTTTTTTCATTTTGGACAATTCTCCTACAAGAATTCAAGTAAGCTACCATGGCCATGTGCCCTGAGAGGAGGTATCCCTGGACATGGAGGTAGGGAATTCTCCAGAATACAGGGCTGAATTAGACTTGTCCTATGCAGCCGTTACTGAGTGACTGCAGGATAACAGTGTGCTCATTCAGAGTCCTTCTTTAGAGTACTGGAAATTCACACTCATCACTTATAGCTCTACAGGGGAGAAAGAGGCAACAGAAGGAAAGAGAGTTTTGGCAAATAAGAAAAGGGATGAAACAGAGTTACTCTAAATGAAATGCACGACCCTTTCCCATGAGAAAGCTCCTCTTCTTACTGCACACTTCCTCCAGTGCACAAGGAGAGGAGCTTTGTAAGCCCAGGCCTGGACACGGTCTCTGGAGAGCAGTGAAATGAGGAAGGAGACTCTTACCTAGCACAGTCAGGTGATACAGGCGGTGGAAATTCCCATCCTCATTTACCACTTCGCAGGTGTAATTTCCCTCATCAGCCATTCCTACTTGCTGTATCATAAGCACCCAATCCCAGTCTGGTCTGGGTCTCCAGTTCATTCTATCACTGCAGTTGGTTCTTTCTGTTCTGTTCTGATCAATCAGGTATGCCAAGATGCATTGGCCTCCAGTCTTGGGGCTTATTTTCCATGTTACCATAGTTATATTTGTGTTGTTAGGGCAGGTCATCACAGTGCTGTGACCCAGGTCTGCTGACACTCTGTTAATTCCTGGAGGAGACAATAAAAGAGAAGGATGTATGAAAAGATGCCCAAGGATGTCACGTATGGCCTTGGAGTTCTTGTCTGTGCTTCACAGGGAAATGTCAGCACCATTACATTCTGAAGTGAGGTCCTGTCTCTGCCAGCCCGAGAGCTGTGTGTCTTGTTTTTGACAGAAACAAATTGCCAAATTCATGGCTGTGTTTGCTAAAGTTGGTTTTACTTCTGTCCTCTGTACAGCCCTTTCCCTAAACCAGTGGATAATTAACATGACTTGGAAGCAAAGGCTGGCTGAGCCCATTAGCGTGAGAAGGTCTCTTGCAGTTCTCTTCCCTCAGCATCACTGCCCAGTACAGGAGAAGAATGAATGAAGACAATGACCCCTGTTTCGTGGTAGATATGAGCAGCCCTCCTAATCAGGTCAAGCACAAGAGTCAAATTCTGTCCTGCCACTCCAAAACTTACCTGAACCAATTTCCCTGATTATAGTGCTGTCAAATGAAAAATGACAAAGTAGAAGAGTAAATACAACATTTAGCTGAAAAGAAAACACATGCTTGTTTTCTGACAGATGGAGAAACCCCTGATGGGCTCAAGATCACTGCCCCACAACCCTCTGTCCTACCTGGTCCCAACAAAAACCAACATGCAAAAAAACAAAACAACAACAACAAAAAAACCCCCATGAATTTGCATAGTTAATATATGGTAAGGAGGAGAAAGCTTATTGCTATATTTTCAGATCCCACATTTTTGGAACTTAGCTTTTTTAAGTGTTTAACTGAATTTGTGAAGGAGAAAGTACTTTCGTACCTTCACTGTAAATCTTAAACTCTTGCAGGTTATTGGTTTTCCATCAGAAATTCCCTTCGGCAATTTCTAAAGATCCCTTCCCTTAGTTGTTTGGGTTTTTTTCTGTCTGAAGAAGAATTGAGAAAAAGATCGTTGTGATGCACTGCTCCTTCCTCCTCAGCCCTTAATAGACACTTGATCCCTGCCGATACTACCTGTAGCTCCTGTGACTGCAGCACTGGTGAGCAGAACAATAGTCCATGTGGTGTTCCTGACCACTTCCAAAGCAGCTCTTGTGTTCATGGGTGACACAGGCTTCTTGCACCATCCAGCTTGCTTTGAGATCCCCATCTTCCCCTGCTAGGGATCTGCAGCAGTCAGAGCCACTGCTCTTACTGTTCTCATACAGACTGTAGCTACAGCTTGATGGTTATTCATATCAAGAAGCTTCTTCCTGTGCAGTGAATTGGTCAACGTAAAGGAAATGGTATTGGTATTTGCTTTCTGCTTTCCGGACTTTTGCATAGTGTTACTAAGAGAAGATAAAATCTGTAGCAGAACTTGCAAAGTATAAGCAGAATGATTTTTATGCCTGGCTCTGATCCAATAGTGAGGATTTTATCATTAAGAATGCGGGGAAGGTTATCCTTATCCTACTGCTTAAAGGATGCTCGGCATATTAAAAAGCCAAATAAAACCCTCATAAAACCCATTTCCCTTCCAGCCTACTCTATTTTCCCCTTGTACCAAACAGCCTAAGACCTTTTCTCTAAAATGTATTGCCAGTCCCTACTCCCCTCCAGGCAGGGAAGGTGGGTAGGTAGAGGCTGTCCATGTGATTAACCCTGCTGTCATACCAGCAAAGGTACCTCCCCTAGATATAAGATGTACCTCTCTGGAAATTAATGCAACAAATGAAGTTTTATCACCAAAGTGTTAGCCTTCACAACCTTGAAGCCACCAGGCTGTAATGAGGTGCTGCCTATTTGCCTGTTCATAAGGGGACAGAGCTTTTCACTCCACAGCAGTCACAGCTGTTTTATGGATGGCCATGGCTGTGCTGAGATGTGCCTGCCTGAAAGGGCTTTGGTCCTCTGGCCAAATAGGCACAAAGCATCCACAGATCACAGAATCACAGAATCACAGAATCATAGGGGTTGGAAGGGACCTCCAGAGATCATCGAGTCCAACCCCCCTGCCAAAGCAGGTTCCCTACACCAGGTCGCACAGGTGGGCGTCCAGGCGGGTCTTGAACATCTCCAGAGAAGGAGACTCCACAACCTCCCTGGGCAGCCTGTTACAGTACTCTGTCACCCTCACCGTAAAGAAGTTCTTGCGCACATTGGTGTGGAACTTCCTATGCTCCAGTTTCTGGCCGTTTCCCCTTGTCCTGTCTCCACACACTGCTGAAAAGAGTCTGGCCTAGCCACTTTGCCCCCCACACCTTAGGTATTTATAGACCTGGATCAGGTCCCCTCTCAGTATTCTTTTCTCAAGGCTAAACAGACCCAGTTCACTCAGCCTTTCTTCACAGGGGAGATGCTCCAGGCCCTTCACCATCTTTGTGGCCCTCCGCTGGACTCTTTCCAAGAGATCCCTGTCTTTTTTGTACTGGGGAGCCCAGAACTGGACACAGTACTCCAGATGAGGCCTTACCAGGGCAGAGTAGAGGGGGAGGATCACCTCCCTCGACCTGCTGGCCACGCTCTTTTTAATGCACCCCAGGATGCCATTGGCCTTTTTCGCCAAAAGGGCACACTGCTGGCTCATGGCCAACCTGTCGTCCAGCAGGACACCCAGGTCCCTCTCTGCAGAGCTCCTCTCCAGCAGCTCATCCCCCAACCTGTACCGCTGCATGCAATTATTCCTCCCTAGATGCAAGACTCTACACTTAGCTTTTGTTAAACCTCATCTGGTTTCTTACCACCCAGCTCTCCAGCCTGTCCAGGTCTCGCTGAATGGCAGCACAGCCTTCAGGCATGTCAGCCAATCCTCCCAACTTCGTATCATCAGCAAACTTGCTGAGGGTGGCCACTATCTCTCATCAAGGTCATTGATGAAGATGTTGAACAAGACCGGACCCAGCACTGACCCCTGGGGAACACCACTAGTTACAGGTATCCAACCAGACTCTGCACCACCAACAATGACCCTCTGTGCTCTGCCAGTCAGCTAGTTCTCAACCCACCTCACTGTCCACTCATCTATCCCATACTTCCTCAGCTTTGTTATAAGGATGTCGTGGGAAACAGTATCAAACGCCTTGCTGAAATCAAGGTAGACCAGTCCTCTGCTCTCCCCCCATCCACCCAGCCAGTGACGACATCATAGAAGGCTACCAGGTTGGTCAAGCATGACCTCCCCCTGGTGAACCCATGCTGGCTACTCCTGATAACCTCCTTTTTTTCCAATTGTCTGGAGATGGCATCCAGCACAAGCTGTTCCATCATCTTTCCAGGGACAGAGGTGAGGCTGACTGGCCTGTAATTACCTGGATCTTCCTTCTTGCCCTTTTTGAAGACCGAAGTGATATTAGCTATCCTCCAGTATTCAGGCACCTCCCCCATTCTCCAAGGCCTCTCAAAGATGATAGAGAGTGGTTCAACAATCACCTCAGCCAGCTCCCTCAGCACCCATGGATGCACCCCATTGGGTCCCATGGATTTATGAACATTGGTGTTGCCTAGGCACTCTCGGACCGCCTCTTCCCTGACTAAAGGGAAGTCTTCCATTCCCCAGACCCTCTCAGAAACCTCCAGGGTCTGGGATTCCTGAGGGAGAGCTTTTTCACTGAAGACAAGATGAGAGAACCATTGGCAGGAAGGCAGATATCTCATTGCCGTCCCCCCTCCAAATTGCAGGTAACAATTAGCTGAGAAGGGATATAGCACCCATTGATGACTCCTAGGTAAAGCTGGGTAAGTTCAAGAAGAAAGTTAGGCTTCCTGTGTTCACAGTTCCTATATTTAGAATAGCCAACGGTAGTGACATGCTGAAATTTTCATCTCTGCCATTGCTGCAGTTTTATTTACAAAATATTTGACAAGCAATTTCAGCTACCTTGGTCAATGCAGCCTCTGCTGTATGGTTTGGAGGTCATGTGCAAGAAGCATTTACTATGTTTAGACACGAGCCCAAGGTGAAAAGAACATATTTAACACTCTGACGCAGATATCCCTGTAGCATGGGATCTTCGGCCACCTCCTCTTGAGCGATAGAGCTTAGCACTAAAGGACAGAGGCAGAAAACATGGCCCAGGCCATGAAAACTGGAAACACTGAGGTTCATATTCTCCTAATTAGCGTTTTGTTTTTTTTCAGTTTGAATTACAAGCTGCTCACAGCACAGCAAGTTACTGCATGACTGTGATGAAGGGAAAGGCCATACAGGTGCAATATGGATGGGGTACGGGGGGGGTGGGGTGGCTGCTGTTTCTCAGTTTTGGGAGGTCAGCCTCAGTCATCCTTTAGCACTGGAGCCACACAGCATGGTAATATGGTAGCAAGAGCATCACTGGTGTGTCGCAGGCAGTTGCTCTGTGCAGCAGAGCTTCTGACCAGGCTGTTTTACATCTGCCTCTAACACAGCCTTGGAGCTGGTTCTACGTGTCCTTCAGCCTCAGATTGTTTCCTCTGCCTCAGCTCAGACTTCTGTGTTTTGGGAGACTGATTTACTCGTGGTAGCAGAGTATAGTGAATGACTGCAAGGTGCCCTGCTTCCTTTGTGTCATTTCTTCAAAGCTGCAGGAGTCCTGGGGGGAACTTTGTGCGTGCAGCATGCCTCTAGCAGTGGCCTTATCCTTCCCACTTCCTCAATAATTACTGATGTACCACGGGCTCTTTTTAGCTACCGGTGTTCCAAAGCGCACTGCAGAGCAGCTGCTCGGCGGCTGGCTAACATCCCCGGGCAGCAGTTGGCAAACGCCGCCTCGTGTCCGGGGGAACTCAGCGCCGTCCGTGTAAGGGCGTGTGCTCGTGCACACACTGCCTGCACCCTCGCCTCCATCTCGTGGGCATAGCGAGCAACAGCAACACCTTGGGAAGCTCCTCCTATTACATGGGAGTCCGACCTTCTGGATCGCCTGCGCTGCACGGAACGAAGGGGAATTGTTTCGGGCCACATTTACGTTGGTTGTTCCCAAAGTAATGGCTCCTAATTATATCCATGGAAACTACAACAGATACAAAGAGTACAATAACACTATTTGATTGAGCAAATTCTCAGCTACAAAACACTAGTTTTCAACATAGTCATGACCATTAGCTATGTATTGTTGCCAGCAGTGAACAAGAGCCTGCCCTGCATACCATGCTTGTCAAAACCTGCAACAGCGGAGGTGCCCCACTGTCATTACAACTGAAACACACCACCCACTGCCTCACTGTGCTCACATCCACTGTTTGATCTCCACAAACATTCAGCAAGCATCAACGAATGTCAGTGCGTGCCATTTTTTCTGCATGAAGTAACTCACTGACACAGCTTTGCTTCATCCACACTCCCATGTCAGACGCCATTTTGTCAGACTGCCCCTCTGCTGCCATCTGTTGCATGGCAACAAAACAAGGAAATATTGGCAGGAAGGTTCCACTTCTACTGCCATACCATCAACATCCATCTCTGATGTTGTTGGCCAACATAATAAAATAAGAAGCACTACTTTTGGAGAGCCCATCATAAAATATATAATATAATTAATGAATATAAGTAACAAAACTTATGTTAATTTTTAATGTTTCTCATTAGAACATATCAAAAAAGAGCAACAAAAGCATAAAACTAGTGGGATATGTGACCTTGTTTTTGTGAAACCAACACACTGGGCTGATTCGATGGCAGCGACTGCAATTCTCAGTGAGCTCTCAAGGTGTTTAACAGAGATTTTTGATGAAATTTTACTCTTCCCGTGCTTCATCCTTGAAAATAATTGTTTACAAATGTACGTGCTGCCAAAAGCAATGACATGAATAAGGTGTGACTGTGAAGAGAAAGGTAAATAGAAGTCTGGTAGTGAGATGTGATCAGATTTTTAGTTGCAACTCTGTACATTCCATTTGAAAATTCACTGGTAATGTATCCATGTTGACTGAAAATGGAATTGCAAATAAACCACAAAATGGATGATTTTTTCAGCAATCTTGAAACACATTCTCAAATCCCTGTATCAAAACAGAAGGCATAGCTGCATTCTCTGCTGTTCACAGGACCATGCTCGCCCAGTGTAACAAACCGCATAATCCCATTGGCCACCACTTGAGCTGGCACCGCACTGCGCCCCATGTCCTGGTCCCAGCCTGGATGGGGCCACAGCACACCGATGTCCCGTTGGTGCTGAGGGGCCGGGCCGCTCGGCAGGAAGAGCCGCCGCCATCATGGCACGGGGCAGGGAATGGCTGCAGGGAGAGCTGTGCCGGGCCGTGTGCGGGCTGCGGGTGGGACATGCCTGCTCTATCTGAATGAAAGGATAGTTGGTTTCAAAAACTCACTTCATTTTACTTTCAGAAATGGCCTTCGTTGCTTTCCAGTATTACTGGATTTATACATTTCCAAATAAGCGTTTGGCCTGGATCTCCATCTGATGTGTTTTCTGTCCAGATCGCTAGAGAATTCTGTATACAAAGCAACCACGTTGTAGATCTTCAAGGAACAGGAGCCAGCTCTTACAATGGAAACCTCAGAACTGTGACCAACGGAGCCTTCTTACAATGGAAACCTCAGAACTGTGACCAACGGAGCCTTCGGCATCACTGGATTATGTCACATGCAGCCTCTGGATGCCATGGCCACAGAAACTCCCAAATGCTAAGGGCAGTGTTGGACTGCTGCCTGTATGCCTACTACGAAAAGCAGCTGTCAGTGGCAGCCCACGGAGACTGTGATCACCTAAAGGCTGTTCCTTCATACCCACACATGGCCAGCCTGGTGAGCAGCCTCACCTTTTTATCTCTGTGTTAGTCTATGATTTTTTTGCATCACCGGGGACAACAGGAAAGAGGTATGCTCTCTACATATCTATTGTATGTATTGCATCTGTTGTAGTTTCCATGAATATAATTCGGAGGCATTACTTTGGGAGCAAGCGAAGTGTATGCAGCGCAAGACAACTCCCCTACACTCAGCGCGGCCCAGGCAAACCAAAAGCTCGGTCACCTACGGGTTAAACTCTGGGTAGCGCCGAGCCCGCCCCGCCCCGCCCCGCCCACCGCCTTCCGGGCAGCGCCGCCGCGATGCTGCTGCTGCGGGCGGCGCGGAGCCGGGCTGGGGGTCCGCATGGCCGCTTTCCTCCGCCGCTGGCCGCCCTCTCGCAGGTGTTGAAGCTGGAGCGGAGCCGCCGCGACGGCATCATGTTCCCGCTACAGCGGCTGGCGCGCAACCTGGCCCCCGGCGCCGAGGAGGCGGCCTTCAATCTCTTCCAGCCCGGGCTGTCCGCGCTGCAGCGCGCCGAGGTGCTCTTCACCTCCGGCCGCGGCCACGCCATCGATTACGTGAGCTCCGCCGTGCGCATGGAGCACGCCCCACCGCCCGCGCTGCCCGAGGTCAGGACGCGGCCGGAACAGCGGGGAGGCCGGGTGGAGTGGACTTGGCGCCCGCAGCGCTGTGGTTTTGCCCCTGCTGTGCCCCATGCGGCTGCAACAGCAGCGGTGGGTGTTGCCCGCCTCGTGCTGAGGGTCGGTGTGGAAGTGCTCGCTCTTTTCTACTGCAGGTGTGCTTCATCGGCCGGAGCAACGTGGGCAAGTCGTCGTTAATCCGGGCCTTGTTCTCGCTGGCTCCAGAAGTGGAGGTCAGAGTGTCAAAAACTCCAGTAAGTGCCGTTTATAACTTCTCTCCCTCTGGGCCAAAAGCTGCTGGTAACCCAGGCGGTGTGGCTGAGGAAGAGGCAAAGGCTCGAGTAACAGGAGAGCAGGCCAGTGCTGGCCTGGCTTTTGCAAAGAGAAAGGTGGAGAGCAATCAGCATAGCTCCTCAGCCTTAGTGCACAGCACACGTGGCAAATGGAATGGTTCCCTCTGGGGAAGAACCAACATACCTGCGAAGGTATTTTTAGTTGATTATTTTAAAGATAGAACCATAGAGGATTGTGAAAAAAGGAGGAGATGACAGCTTATGTATGGGGTATGGAACAGTGACCACTTCCAGGGTATCTTGTAGCTGCCCATCTTAGCATCTTTTTCTTCTTCTTTTCTAAATCCTCTCCCCAGGGCCACACAAAGAAGATGAATTTCTTCAACATAGGGAAGTACTTCACTTTGGTAGATATGCCAGGATATGGCTACCGTGCCCCAAAAGACTTCGTGGATATGGTGGAGGCTTATCTCCAGGTGCGGCACAAGTAAGGGACTTCACTATACCTCAATGCAGCAATGAGAGATGAATGCCTATATGCAGATTCATGTAATCAGATGATAAAATGCCACAGAGGTAGCAGCTTTCAGTGGTCATGTTGATGAGACTGAAGTTGTTCCTTGGGAATCTCTGTGGTGACCCTCCTTCAGTCACTCACTCATGCTTAGACAGATCAGAACAGCAGAAGAGATGGAGGTGCTGCTCCATGCTGAGCTCTCAGCTGCCATGCATGGCTTTTCTTGGTTTTTCTTTCTCCAAATTTTACACTTCTTGTTCTTGCTTATGAGTTTGGCAGTAGCACAGCAGGATAAAATAATGGTGTTGACTATTGTTGCCTGTATTTCTGACAGCTTGAAGAGGACTTTTCTATTAGTCGATGCTGTGGTAGGAATCCAGAGCACAGATCTTATTGCAGTAGAGATGCTGGAGGAGTTTGGGATTCCTTATGTGGTGAGTAATGCATCGTTCTTGAGAAGGTGGAAGCAGTACGAAAACTTGACTTGTGTTAGATTACCTTTAGCATATAACTATAAAGGAATGTACCTCCTACCTGAGCTTTTGCAAGCTGTCCTACCTGACTAGTAATACCATCCGCTCCACCTTCTTTATTGATAATAAAATAGATCCAAGGTTTGTTTGGGGGCACCTGAGGGATTTTTTTTTATTTATTGACATTTTTTCAGTGCTCAGCTCAAGGAACAAGAAAAGGTCTACAGCCTATGCAGGCTGTGGTAGTGTTCTGGTAAACTGTATTATACCACTTCTCCCAGTTAGCTGTGACCCAGAGTTTTCAGCCTGCCTTGCAAAATGCTCCAGGAACTCTTCCAGGTGTTCCAGGCTAGCAGCAAAATCATCTTCTTTTCCTCTCTCAGTTTTCTCTTTCTGGATCCATACAGATGGTGTTAACAAAAATTGACCGAGCTTCCAAGGGACTGTTGTTAAAGAATGTTCTGGGGATCCAAGAGTTTGTAAAGGAGAAAACTCAGGGATGCTTTCCTCAGCTATTCCTGGTCAGGTAATGCTCTTTTTTTCTTGCTGCTGTTCCTTGTGGATGATGATTTGCACTGACAAAGCTACCTTTGGAACTGTGTTAGCAGTATCAAGCTATAATTGATTACATTAGAAGTGCTTACTCTATTAATGTTGTATTGCACTGTGGGGATGTAATTTAATGCAGCCAGTGGTTGAGTTTGCTTGTCTTGCTTCAAGATAACTGCAGCATCAGGCACTGAACATACCTTTGTTTCCACAGTTCTGTGGAGTTTTCAGGAGTCCACTTGCTAAGGTGTTTTGTAGCCCATGTTACTGGAAACTTGCGTACTGTAGAGGACAGCTGAAAAGTCTGGATCCTGATCTGCTCAGCTCATCTGGACGAAAGGTACCAAAACTAGAGGTCTGGATTTTTGTTGTAAGAACCTGAGGCACCAAAATTATTTTTGGATAAACTTGTATCAATTTTTGGCTAAAGTAATGTTTGTAAAGATAAGCTTTTTGTTTAATAAACTCATTAATTCAGGACATTTGCACTGTGAATGAATCCTGGGTACTACACAAAACCTATGTATTTGTGTGTCAAGGAAGGAAAACAAAAATAATCAGAGAACCTCCAGAGAGAAGCCAGGTTTTAATAAAGTATTCCATCTCCCTCCAGGTAAACGTTCAAAAATTCACTGCTGCCTACCGAAGCTCTGCTGTATTTAGAATACTACAGATAATCTAGTAATCCCACTAATAAAAAAACACTTAGTTTAGGAATAAAAAATACATCCGTACGTTAAGTGAACTAAACTTGCCTTGTTGAGCTGAATGACACCTAGAAGTTTGAACTAGCACATGGACACCCTGCCTGCTCTAAGGCTATCCAGAGTGAAAACAGTCAAAGCTTTGTTTGCAAAAGGCTTTTTGGAAACTTTTATTTTTTCACCTTTGTAACTACTCTGCATTGTGCATTCCATAGGTTCAGCATGATAGCATGCCTCGCTTGTGTACATCCAGTTGTCCCTGTTCCTGGTGAATGCAGAAAAGGAAACCTACTTTATGGGATCTGCCTCCTGGTTGGCTGTTGGTTTGAATCAGTGGTGATAAATGAATAACACCTAGCGGAACTCTCTCCTCCTGCACTTTATCATCACTCAAGTGCTGCATCTACCTTCTGTTTTAAATCCCACGTAAAGTTCTGCAGCTGCCCTCAGCTGAGTTACCAGGGATGGGTCCATTACCTGCATCTGTCCTGCCCTGGGAGTTGAAGCACAACGTTGAGGTCCCGCAGCTGCCGTACCCGGCTAAGAGCACAATGCGGGGGGGAAACCAAAGCTGGTACAGACTCTACAAAAAGGACTGCCATTAAATAGCAGTAGTTGTATACAGGAATTTAGACCAAAGCTAGTAAGTGCCTGTGTCACACTCTGGCACTCATCTTGTCCTGTCTTAATTCTGCCGACTCTGTGTATACAGTTGTTGAAGTTAACTTACATTAAGTGTTTAAATCTCAAGAAAAGGTAATTCTTTCATAAACCACTCTGAGGCTTGAAGGTGGTATTTCTACTGTTTGTTACGTTAAGGAATTTCTTGTAACTCTCAGATTAGACTTGAAGTAAAGTTTGTTTCCAGTGGATATGTAGGAAGTGGCAAGGTGAGGAATACAGTAGAGAGATGTGGATCTCCAGTTCCTACATGTAAGCAGAGATCAAGCCTGTAATACCCTACTGTTTTGCTTCTAATCCCAAAATGCTCCAAAGCAAACTGGCCTGTGGGTGTCTGATTCTAGAAATAAATACAGTAGGATCTAGAGAGAGAGAATACATGCAAGTCAACATTTCAGGAATAACTGTGTGTTAGTATCTTAAAACCAGTGTCTTTCAAATGCATCAATACAGTCAAAGCTATAATCTTCAAGGCCTCAGTTTGTTATGTGCAAGAATTGGTGCCTCTGTGACAGGTATGACAGTAAATAAAATCAAGTTAAATTAAGCAGGACTTACATGTTCAAGCATTTTAGTGCATGGTTTGGCTAAACAGGTGTGACGCACTCGCAAGCAGACTTTCTTGCCAAGTTCTTAGGAATGTGCTGTGTTGCCGAATGAAGAACTGCATTTTCTGAGGCTGTGGACACAAAAGTTCTCTCTTTTGTCCACTCACTAATTAGTGGTGGGCCTGACAGCAAGCTGAAGAAGGAGAGGTCCTGAAACCAGTCCATGTAACATCTGTTTTATTGCCATCTAATGAATTTACAGCCAGCTGTATCAACACCAATAAGAAGTGTCCTTTCCTTATGTGCACAAGTGATTTTTAATACTGGGTTTGTTAACTACTATGTCTCTTACTGAATTAGCCAAAATGTTAAGCCTGTATGCACTCTTCTGTTTTAATACTAATTTAACACTGTTCAAGCGTTTGTTAAATTCTTGATTTCTAACTACCTCAGATATAGCTACTCAAATCTTCCATAAGCATAGAAAACTGTTGTGCTCAATAAGGTAATTATTGAGCAGCCATCAACTATTTAGTTAAATAGGAAAGATGATAATTCATGTTTTTGTATTCTAATAATCCACTGTGTCATTTGTGCACCTGTGGCTATTTGTGCCGAGGCTGTTCCCCACTGGTTCCTGTGCTGAACACAGTGCTGCTGGACTGCTGCCCTCATCTCTCAGGCAAGTGGTGTCTCCAGATGGCAGCAGCCACAGACTGCCTCGGGGAAGGCTGTTTAATCTCAGACACCTGAAAGCAATATATTCACTTCCTTTGAATTTACTTCTTGAGATCCTTCAGTGCTCCATCAAGACTCTTCTTGACTCTACTGTCCAGTAAGGTTTTGTTTCTCCAGTGTCTATACCTCAGCTGCACCTTTTTCTTCTTCAACTCCCTAAAGAAAAATCTTTTGAATAGCCTAAGTTACCAAGGCATTTATCACACTAGATGAGTAAGGCTCCTGCTACTGAATAGACATACAACTATTATGAGGAAAAAACTTCCTTTATGGCAACTTCTTAAGCCAAAATTTGAGGGCACAAGAAATTTAAATATTTCTCAAGCCTTGGCAAAAAAAATAGCTTAATCACGCACAACACCTCATACAGGATGTAAGCTGTTGTCCAATTCAGAGGTTCTGTTTAACAGAGCAAAAACAAATGCCCTCAGAACAAGATCCATGTTGATTCAGTAGCACTGCAGGATCACAGATGTCCTTGTGCTCAAAGATTACGAGGGGGGGGGGGGAGGCTGCACTAATATACTGAGATTCTTTCTAAGAAGTAGGAAATGTGGGAAGCCTACCAATCTGTCCCGAATTACAAGAACCATTTTAGAGATTTAGAAACTGATGATGGAAAAAATAAAGAACAGTACCAGTCCTTCTCCCATCCTGGATTTGAAGAGTCTGGAAGGTAGATGTGTAGATATCCCAAGTGTGATGACAGTTTGTACACTGGTAAGAGTTATTTCTATATCATGTTCTTTCTCAAATTGAAAATGTTGACTTCATGAAGAATACATTGTCTGCCTCATGCTATCTACTCTGCTACACAAATATGTTAGCAAGAATAGACAAAAGAGACCACACAGGACTTTCTTTACCCCCTTATTCTTCGTGAGGAAAGAACATGATGCAAACCAGCAGCCATTACTCTTTCCTAAGCTGTAACTGTTCTGTTAAGCACAACAGGTTGCCTGAAAGGTATCTCTAAGCACAAACACACACACCTAGCATATTTAGGATACCTAAAGCCACTTTGTGTATGTCATACTCAATAAAACAGTGGTAATATCCCACAAGATACTCCCTCATTTAGGCAAAGTCCCAAAGATGTTTTAAAGTGACATTCTCCATAAGAACTCACATCGTTTAGTGCTGAAATTCAAGTCACATGAAATTCAAGTAATCTGCTAAGCACGGATATGTTCTCCATGTACGTAGGATGAGGAATTTACCCAAAATCATTCTGAAAAACTGAGTCAAGAAGAAACAGCAGTGGATCTCTGCAGAGCCTCTTCCTGGCAGGGCACGGAACTACGTACTGTAACTGCAGCACTTAGCTTATATTGTCAAATTTCATCTTCAGCCTTTCCTGGACAGACCTAGGGATCAGCAAAAGCTTGTGTCTTCATGCCCAAGTCACTGACAAGCTGAAAGGGAATTTGGAGCATTTATTTAAGATCCTTTTTCCATAAACCTGCACTCTTTCAATGCCCCGCTACCAGCAAGAAAGCTCCACTGACATTCCAGCACTTTTCCTAAAATAAAAGCCAGAGACTGAAATTGATTTTGCGATTTGATTTAGCATATCCACTGCTCTTCTTATCTCCAGAATCCCTAGATTTATACTCATTAGGATAGTACAAGTGCACAGGAACTGTCAGCTTGTGACCTGAAAGTCACAAACCAACTGCTAACCAGAGGCAGATGCTCTATTAGCAGTCTCTTAATCACCCCCTGCAGTGATAAATGTGCCTTCTTTGCAAGCTTTGGGACAAGGGAACAGGCTAGTAAGAGTAGCACTGTGATAAGAGTGTTACAGATCATTCAATAAGGATCTTGCGGCTAAGGAGTGTAGCAGATCCTGGGCATAGAATCTATGACTTCAGCATACTGAGAAAACTCTACATGGGATCCCATGAAAAGTGTTTCTGAAGGGCAAAGACACTCAGGAAAGCTGGCAGGTCTTCAATGGGAGCATCCTCCAAGCACACGAACTGGACATACTCAGGTCAAGAGAAGGTGGCACTCTAGAATGGTTTGGCCGAGATGGGAACTCACAATGGAGCTCCCACACAAAAAGAAAGCATGTAACAGATGGAAATGGTTGAGCTGTGAAGGAGAAACTCAGAAACTTTCCCCAAATGTGTAGGGCTGGTGTGAGGAAAGGCAGAACCCAGCGGTGGCCAAGAGCCTGAGACTTGAAAAAGACATCAAGGGCAACCAGAATGTCTGTCGCTATCCAAGTAAAAGACAGACAGTATGACCCAGCTGCTCAGCGTGGTGGATCGTACATCCTCATTCACCCGCACGTCTTCGCCCAAGAGTTCTCCTGGGCCTTTGAAGTGCAGCAGGGCTCCCAGGCTCCTGAAAGCAGCAGAGAGCGGGCGGCAGGCAGCACCCCGAGAGTGACAGGGGAAAGGGAACCGTTACAGCGCTGACGGGGGGCAGCCACCCGCCCCCGAGCTAACGCAGAGCGGCAGGGCCACAACCGCCGCCGACGCTTTCGGGAGCGCTGGGCAGCGAGCCCGATGAGGCGGCCCCAGCCCCGCGGGCGGGAGACAGGGGCAGCGCCGTGAGGAACACAGCCTCTGAGCTACCGATGCGGCACAACTAGATGGCAGCCTCCGCGGGAAGCGTGACCGGGCACCCGGAAGGTCTTCCGCCCCGGCCGGAAGCAGTGGAGGGCTGTGGCGGCCATGGCTGACGAGGAGGAGGATGCGCCGGTGAGCGGCGGGGGTGGGGGGGATTATTTGCGTGGGGCGAGCGGCCACGCGTCCACCCCCAGGGCGGGAGGGGGCTCCCCGCCTAACGGCCTTCCTCCGCTTTGTTCCTCCAGTTCGAGGAGGACTCCGAGGAAGCCGGCGGCGGCCTAGACGGCGGGCAGGGCAAGAGGAAGAGGCTCTTCTCTAAAGAACGTGAGTCCAAGCGGGGGCTGCCGGGGCAGTGCGTTACCCGCCATGCCAGCTGCACCGTGGCCGGTAAAACGTTCGGTGCGGGGCCGGCCCAGCGCGCTGCTGTCTGACATCCCGTTCTGGGCGCGCTGCTGGGATTTTCTTGGGTTCTGCCTACATGTTCCCTGCACTCTCGCCTGCCAGGAGTGCGTACCGTCCTGCTGCGGGAACGCGGTGGCTAGGCGGGAGCTCAGGATGGGAGCGTTACTGATGTGCTTAGCAGACAGAGGCCTCACGCTGTGTGTCTTCCTGCAGTAAGATGCATGATGTACGGATTCGGGGATGACCAGAACCCTTACACAGAATCTGTGGACATTCTTGAGGACCTGGTGATAGAATTTATCACAGAAATGGTAAGTCAGCTGTAGGCGGTGTACTGAAGGCGGGTCTGTTCAGCCTTGAGAAAAGAAGACTGAGAGGGGATCTGATCAATGTCTATGAATATCTAAGGTATGGGAGACAAAGGGACAAGGCCAGACTCTTTTCAGCAGTACATGGCAATAGGACAAGGGGAAATGGCCATAAACTGGAGCATAGGAACTTCCACACAAATGTGCTCTTCTTCGCGGTGAGGGTGACGGAGCACTGGAACAGGCTGTGTGTGGAGTGGTTGTAGAGTCTGGAGATGTTCAAGACCTACCCAGACTCCTACCTGTGCAACCTGGTCTAGGGAACTTGCTTTGGCTCCCTCTGCTTCAATGACAGCGTTATCCCAGGCAAAAACTCAAGTGCTGCTAGGAAGAAATCTAAACTCAGATGTTGCTCTTCCAATATTAAGACAAAATTAATGCATTTTACTCCACGTGGATTTAGGGCAGCTTTTGGAGCCTTTAAGTAGCAGTTAGGGGGAAAAAATCCACAGCTGACTTTGAGATGCCCTGTGGCATCACTATGTGTTCTGCTGACAAATGGTTCAGCTTTGAAAGGTTGTCTGTTTCTTGTGTTCTCTCAGTGCATTTACACAGATGGGAATGCAATCCCATGCCATAAAAGAAATGCAGACATCTGGGCCCTAAGGGCCACTGCTGATCCAGACATTTGGATACGACTTGAGCACTTGTGTTTAAAAAAAAAAAAAAAAAAAAAAAAGGGGTATTGTTCATGGATCCCTTCTCATGAGAAATTAGCCTTGCCTATCCTCAACAGAACACTGTCCTCTGATGCAGGTATCGCATACTGCATGCAGATTCTGCTTGATACTGTTGTTCCTCAAGCACCTTGCAAATCAGGTGTCCCCTCCCCAGACCGGCTTCAGTTCCAAAGGCATTCCTGTTGTGTGTGTAGAGTGGTACCAGCGCATATGAGGTACTGCACTTGTAAGTAAGTTCTTCTGGGACTTGGATAGCAATGCCCAGATCCTGCACTTGCTGCCTTCTAGACTGTTAAAAATGACAGGAAATACAGTGGGATCGAGATCTGAAAAAAACTAAAAGGGGCAGAGGAACACTGATTTTTCTCTCTTGCAGACACACAAGGCCATGTCAATTGGACGGCAGGGCCGTGTACAGGTTGAGGACATTGTCTTCCTAATCCGCAAGGACCCCCGGAAGTTTGCCAGAGTTAAAGACCTTCTGACTATGAACGAAGAACTGAAACGTGCCAGAAAGGCCTTCGATGAAGCAAACTATGGATCCTGATTCTGTGTACAGGCTTCATGGGGGCATGCTGTGGGCTCCTGTTGCTCAAGAGGAAGAAATGTCATGTGTGTTGCTTTGAGAGGTTATTTGAGATGGAGATCATTGCTGCTGGCCCGTCTGCCCTGCCTCTCAGCCTCTTGTGGTAGGCACTGAAGCAGCTAGATGTTACCTGATTGCACATGGTATTCCTAACGTTTTTTTATACCATTCTGTGAATTTGAGAAATGAGCTCTAAGGATTCTTTAAAGGTGAGAAGTCTGTTTGCAGTAGGACTGTTGAATTGGGCATCTAGAAGGCCCATGACAAGTTCTTCTCTACTTTGGTTATTGCTAGGTATTCTGTTGACAGGAAACCTGGAAAATAGATGTTGGTTAACTGGACAAACAAAGTTTGCAAGCCCAAACTATTAAAACTTCTGCTCTGTATATAATCCTTGAATAAAGCAGCTCAAGTCTGTGCCCACTCTTTATAGACTAAACTTATATCGACCAATTAACACAGGGCACATAAAAAAGTGCGGGCTCTTCTAGCATCTCATGGGCTCTGAAGTGCTGTTTCTGTCCTAGACATCTCTCTACTGTTTTCTGCTGTACGCTTAGGGAACTGAAATTAACCTGTTCCAGATTTACTTGCACTTAGACCCCTTCCTTGCCCCTGTTGGGCAGATGCTCCACTATAAAGCTGATATGACTTCATTCAGAGAAGTTTTTCATATAAATAACAGGATCACCAGGTAATTACAAATAAGAGCCCTATGGAAAGCACTAAGCATGTGAAATAATGTTAGAGCAAGCAATAAATATGTGCTGGAATAGCTACACTTTGCTTTGCCAAGCAGGCAAAAATTGCACACTGAAAAGACTTCAGGACACTGGGGCACTTGTTCACAGGTAGGTTTACTCTTGCAGGCTCTGGCTGTGCTTTGCCCTGTTTCCAAAGCAGCAGGATTTGGTTAACTTCCTTTCAGGACAAAGGATAACAAGTGTAGAACGGTGATAACATTGCAAGTCAAGGCTGTTGTCCGTACAAGCAGCAAGAGAGGAGTATAACACTTTGTGGAGAAGGGGCAAATCTTTAGGCCTGAGCAGCAGCAAGTGATCAGCTGCAGCCTTCTGCCTTGGGTGGTAATTAAGTGCTGTCGAACGCACAGCACAAATAACAAGTGGTCCCAGCAGTAGAGAAAAGGCACCGAGTAGGAAGTAACTCAAAGCTGCCGTCCCTGGACAAGGCTAGGTAAAAGAATGAAGATTACTCATCTGTTTTGAACACTGTTCCATAAAAAAGAAAAAAAACCAACTTTTATAAAAATAAGATAGTTACTCCTTTGTTAGCAGAACTCGGTGTATGAGGTACCAAGACACTTAGAGGCATTCCAAGTTATACTTAGAAAAACAAGACACGTTTCTTCTTCCCAGTTCAGAATCAGACACCCATTGCTGCAAAAATAGAATCAATATCCACATTCTCAGAATCTTCGTGCACAGACCTGGGGCTTTCTTTTAACAGGAGCTGCTTAGGAGTCCCTGCTGTACTGTGTTTGACAGAGGCTGTATGAATGATGGGACATCCTTTCCGACTTGAAGGCCTCACGATGGGTAAAACACTGTTCACGTGGTCCCCAAAAAGCTCAGAATGTTTTTGCTGAACAGTCTTCAGAGTTCTCTTTGAGCACTTGGAGAATTTCACCCTCCTTCGAAAGAACCATTCCCCACGGTACTGCCTTGGCCAGCGCATGTTCTGTGAGCCATACAGGAGGTATTTACAGAGCGTTGTTTTGACACAGCACAGTTTCTTCTGCAAGCTTAAGGGAAGGAAGATGTACAAAAGAGAACTTTACAGCTATTACTATTACTTCTGGTGTTTTCAGAGATCTAGATGTGGGCATTCTCTACCATTTTATTTGTCATACTCAGGAAATGCAAGAGCATCTTGTAGAGTGGTAGCCATGGCATTCTGAAGAAATCTTATGCCATTTACATCATCTAACACCATTATACATGCACACAATCTAAGCTGCATTTTCATCCCCCCTCTTTATTACATATTCATGCATTTATTAACCTTTTAAATCCTCTCACAAGCAAAGCTGAACAGATATTCGTATCAGCAGTTCTAGTGACCTGAAGGTGTAATCGTGCTCAAGCTCAAAAAAAATAGGCTAGACCACAGCATTTCTCTACACTGTAGCAAAACATGTGAAGTTAAACTGTCAGATCCAGAACCCCCACACTCACGCAGAATACCTGCATCCTTGTGCCTCCACGTGGTGCAGCCGATTGCTTTTTAACAACTTGTTGCGCAGAAAATAAGCTTCTGATTTGAGTTTGTTGCCTTTGCACCACAGAATAGCTTTTCTGAGTGCCTCCGACAGCTCACCAAAAGATGCAGCTGTTTGAAACATCTGTACGAGAGGCCCAGCATGCTGCAATTTTGCCACAGAAGAGGAAAGTGACACTGATGTTTCTTTAAAACGTTTTGATGTCATGCATCTACCCTGAAACAAAGAATAACAAAAATAGCTGGCTTTCTAAAAACGTCATGTGCCGGATCCTCTGCTGGCGAAGAGGAAAGCACTGTGTTTTGCATTTCTTAAGGAGAGACACACAGTGAGCATTTATATTCCTGTCTACTGACTTCCTCTCTGGTCACTTCACTTGACATACCAATGCTTTCATAACAGAATGACCTGTTAGACGAGTAACAAAAGGCAAGGAAAGGAGACATTTTCCATCATATAGGTATCATGTTTCAAGTGCTAGGCTCTTTAGAGCAAGCAAAAAAAAAACCAGAAAAGCAAACTTGTGTAAAATGATGGCATACAAACCCCTTGTACTGGAGGTCTGGATGGTCTAAGCAAACTCTTCACATCAAACCATAGGTGGTTCCCTACAGAAAGAGAAGAGTTCCATTAAGCAAAGAGTTTTAAGTCCTTGGAGAAAGACACTGTAATGCTTTGCCCTGCTGAGCTCTCAGCTCTCCCGCTGTCTCAGCAGGCTCATGCCTGTACTCAGCACTTCCAAGCATTTCATCATCTTGTGTGGCAACTAGCAAGGGATAAAGAAGATGCAGATTTACAGATGGCTGTAAGGGTGAGCTTGCATGAATAAAAGCTTTATGCACATATCCAGATGCCTGACTGTCACTGTCAACCACAGGCCTGACTGCAAGAGAGGCTGCTAGTTCTGGGCTACATGCCCTCTATATTATAATGTTACATTCTCTTGTGTGGACTTTGCATCCCTTGCCATACTTGGGCCCCATCTATACAGAAGCAAGAAAATACAGGACCTGTACACTGCATTCATTACCTGCTTCTCTCTATGCTGTGTTGTTTAAAAACAATTCCCCTTCTTCTCCAGTACTGACATTATCTACAGCTTTATAAAATCAAGGGTGCATGCAGCATTCTCCTCCTCTTCCAAGGACAAGAGAGGGGAGTTTGTATCAGAACCATACTCCATGGGTAGCAGAAGTGCTTGGCTCTGTTGGACAAAGTTGGACAAAGCTGTAGCCAGTCTCAGATCTCAGAAACCAGTAGCGCTGTGGCAAAAGGCTTTACCTCTGCCGTCTCTGGTCGCCAGAACAGGCTCTCCAATGTCATCCGCAGGGATGCTGTGGTTTTCCACAGCACTCGCATAGGTCACAAAACCTCTCTTTTTCCCAGCCTTTGACACTGCCTCTGACACGGTTGGGAAGAGCTTCTTCAGCCAGCCAGTAGGTCTTTTTGCTGTAAGCATTTTAGCTTTTTGCTTCTTCACCTCAGAAGAAAGGTTAACTCCAAGAAAGCTACTGATATCAGAAGGGAAGGTAAATCTCTTGATGTAAGGCATCTGCTGGGTCTCAGACACTAGATGAAGTGATGTTGACAGCACGCCATACAGAGAGATGAGGCTCTGCAGTACACACCTGTACTGAATCCTGAAGGGAGAAGACAAAGGTGGAGACTCTCCCCTAGCAAGAACTTGTGCTTATACTCACTGAACAATTGCCTTGAACTCAAGGGGAAGAGCTGATAAAAAAAAAAAAAAATTTCAAACTGCCCTTTCCCTTTGTTCTCCCCTCAGTAGAGGCCCCTCTCTTTACATTCCATCACATTTTCCTTTAATACTAGCCTGAGCTCCTCCTGCCAAAACACCTTCCATCTTTCAGGCACATTCAAGACCACAGCATAGGACTGATGTGACTGGTGAAGCCCCGCTCAGGAGCTTCACCACTCCCCTACAGCTTTGTAGAGTGCAGGCTCTCACATCACGCACAAATGATTTCACAAGAGGTCTTCCTAATAAGCAGTGCATGTGGACTCAGGACACTTGTGCTAGCACTGATGCTCTGTATTTTCTGGGGAAGAAGAGATTTCTTGTGTGAAACACAATTTTAGTGAGTTCTTGTGCACAGTTCCTGTTACTTCCTCAGTTATAGGCAGCAGTCACTTTCTTAGTGCCGCTCTGAACAGAACAATGATTTTCCTGGAAAATTCAGCAGTATTAGTGAGCAACT
Organism: Pavo muticus; assembly: GCA_016647715.1. Taxonomy (NCBI): domain Eukaryota; kingdom Metazoa; phylum Chordata; class Aves; order Galliformes; family Phasianidae; genus Pavo; species Pavo muticus. Next base: position 3,518,103 of record JACDJE010000020.1, read on the forward strand.
TTATCACAGGTTTTCCATGTCAGCATGAGGCAGATGTACTGCTTGCTGCAAAGAGTACCAGATGTCAGTGTCTGGCAGGCAAGCAGTAATGCTGTGTTTTTATTAGCACTCCATAAAGCTTACGATGAACAAAGAACAAAGCCTTCCAAAACAGCACTCTCTCTCCTCTCACACAACTCTTCATGTGCTAGAATTGAGTCCAAAAGGATGGAGGGATCTCTGTTTTATAAGATCTTTTCATATTTTCCCCCTCTCCTCCTAGCTGAATAAAGCTCACTCAGCAGCAGTGCTCTAATCACAAGCTTTCTCCCTGACAGGCATGTCAAACAGACAGCAAACGATTCTCAAATACACAAACCATAGCCGGCTCAACAAGCCTGAAGCCACAGTGTTCAAAAGTATGAATTCTTCTGAACAGAGATGTTTAACAGACAAGCTGAACATTACACCAGTTAAGGTTAAAGAATAAACAGTATGTAATGAAACTTGCTGAGCACACCAACTACAGGCAATTCACAAGGCAATATCCTAAATAATTTGGGAGATATGTATCCAAACTTTGGGTTGCTCAAGGCTGGAACAGCAGCCAGGCAACAGCCTGGGGTTCCTACATAATAACTTGAAAATAAGATGTTTGGCTACGAAAGAATCTTCAAGATGCACAAATGAATTGCTGGTGGAGTCCACCAGCAACACAGAGCCTACAGCAGACCTTACTCTGGCCTCATGAAGTGCTGCCGGTGAATTGTAAGAATGTTTACATAGCGAAAAAAGGATACAGAAATGCTTTACAGCAACAGTCTAGCAGACGCAGTATGAGCTTACAGCCTCCCAGCACCTTCACAGCCACCGTTTCCAGGATAGGCTGGCTGGGAACTAAGCACTCTGCTTGGGCCTGTGCTTTATTTTTCCTGTGACAAGACAAGGGCAAGGAGATGTCTGTGGTCTAGCATCTCCTCCTTCAGTTCTGTAGGCTGATCAATGGGTAGTATTGCATACAGGGTCATGGCACTTACCTGGGAATCAGTTCTGCCAGGGTTTCAATGCAGCCCACCAAGTTCATTTTCCATAGGCGCTTCAAGCATTGTTCCACCTAGGCAAAAAAAAGTGGAAAAAAAAGAAGAAAAAAAAGGAAAGTCCTTCAGCTGGTGTTCTGAGAGACACTAATGCCCTTGTCTAAGAGCAGTCACTATTTTAAGTGACACCTTCCCCTTATTAGTTTAATAGCAAATTGCAGGTTTGCGTGATGCAGTGCTCTGGTCATGTTCCCATATCTGCACTGTGACGAAGAGAGCCCTTTATCACCTTACTATGAATAGGGAATTAAGAGCAGGAGCAGGTCACTGTTCATTGGCACTGTGTGGTTTCTCCTGCAGCATATAAATGGAGTTCAAAAAGCATTTAGACAATGCTCTGAGGCATACGGTCTGATTTTTGGGTGGTCCTGCGTGGAGAGCCAGGAGTTGGATTCAGTGATCTTTATGGGTCCCTTCCAACTCACGATATTCTATGACTCTGTGATAATGCAAAATGATGGGGATAAAGTACAGAGGTTTCTGAAATCTTAACAACGGATGTGTGGAATGTGTTTGGGATTTAACCAGTCTTTCAAAAACTATAAAGAACAAATGAATCAAGAAGGTAAGAACGACTGCTGTTTTATTTCAGCATAGTTATTTGAAGACTATGACAATCCCTTTACTACCAAACTGCTAAAGAGTTCAGCTTCTGCCTTAGGAGAGGCAGTGCTCGACAGAACAGCCTTCAGTTGTTCTTCCACACGCAAACCTCCCCCCTCCCAACTGAATCAAACAGCGATGAGGCTTCAAGACGCACCAGCTGAAATAAAGCCGTGCTTTGCACGATGTCCCCAGGCCTTTCCGGGACCGGTGCATGGCGTGCACAAACCACCCCAGCTGCCCGCCGCTCACCTGCTGCATGGCCAGGTAGGGCCGATGCCGCAGCAGCCTGCTGTGGAAGACGTAGAGCAGGGCTCGCAGGACGCGTCCCTCGGCGGTTAGGCCCTGCCCGGACAGCCACTTCAGGGCGCCAACGCAGCGCCGCCGCAGGGCCGGCAGGCAGCTCACTGCGAGCGGGAGGCACTCAGCGACCGCCGCGCGCACCGCCGTTCCCCACGCGCGCCCCCCATCCCGGACTCCGCGCGCCCGCGGTCGGCTTCCCCCTCCCCGACCCTCTCTGCGGNTACCTTACCCCATCCCATCCCATCCTACCCTATCTTACCCTACCCCATCCCATCCCATCCCATCCTATCCTATCCTATCCCGGCCGCGCGGCCCGGCAGCCAAGCCGGGGACCTGCGGGGTGCTGGGCAGCCACGGCCACCGCGCTGCTGCTAGCAGGCCACGGCACGTCCACGCGGTTCCACGCCGCCTCGGGCGCCGCCATCTTTCCCTGTGCGGGGCGGTGCTGCACGGGGCGGGACGTGCAGGCGGGGGTGCGGCCTGCACTCAGTCACCCCCAGCGTTCCCCGTGCGCATCGAGCGCTGCTGTTCGGAGCCGTGGCTGCAGCCGCTGATGGTCCCTGCGATGCACTGCGGCGGCAGCGGTGACACAAGCCCTGTGGCTGTTCCCTGCCATCACGCACTGCCCAGATCTCACAACAGAAAACACTGTGGGATGTGCTTCACGTGAACAGCAGGCAATTGGGACGGGGAAGAGGACTGTGTGCGCTCAGGTGCCTGGTCCCAGCCCAAGTCCCTGGTCCCCCTCATAGAGGCAAGCTAAAGGCTTGGGACAGAGCGATTGGAACACTGCTGCAGAAGAGGATTTGGAGGTGTTAGCTGACAACCAGCTGAACATAAGCCAGCAGTGTGCCCAGGTGGCTGAGGCCAGCTGCGCTCCTGGCTTGTAGCCAGGCTGCCATCCAGAAGCAGCAGGGAGGTGATCACCTCTCTGTATGCAACACTGATGAGGCCGCACCTCAAGACATATCGTAGAATCATTGAATGGCCTGGGTTGAAAAGGACCACAATGGTCATTTAGTTTCAACCTCTCTGCTATGTGCAGGGTCACCAACCGCTAGACCAGGCTGCCCAGAGCCACATCCAGCCTGGCCTTGAATGCCTCCAGGGATGGGGCATTCACAACCTCCTTGGGCAACCTGTTCCAGTGTGACACCACCCTCTGTGTGAAAAACTTCCTCCTAATATCTAACCTAAACCTCTCCTGCCTTAGTTTAAAACCATTCCCCCTTGTCCTATCTCTATTTCCTCATACTTCGACCAAAGATGAATGTTCTCTCACCTGCACCTACTAGTATTGCCATTAATATATTTGCTAGAGACAACTACATTAAACTGAGCACAACTTCTGCCCCATCTTGTTATTTTAGAATCCAATTTGTTACATACTTCCTGTTTTTCCTTCAAAGAGTTTTGTGCCAATGCAAATTAAAGTGGTGTCCCTTTAAAAAAGCTAGAGCAAAATTGGCATTAGTGTTCACACCTGTGTGGAGCAGTGTGTGTGAGGGAACAAACCTTGGGTCAGAACTGATAAAAGGCTGCTGCCTGAGCATTCTCTTGTCCTGGGAGCAAGGCTGTTAAGCTTCCTAGTCTAGCAGAGAGTTGTAAAAATGAACATGGAGTCTCCATGCTGTGAGCAGAGGGCTGTAAAGGTCTCTCTAGCTGAGATTCTGAGGTGCTTTGAGCACCCTATAAGCGAAGAGCAAGCCTGGGCTATTTGCTTTCAGTGCTGCTGCAGAATGAAAGAATTAGCCCAAGGGCTGAACCCATCACTCCATTCTGTATTCATAAAAGGTCCTGGGAGCATCTTTATTCGTGCTGATGGCACTGTTTCCTTCCGGGTGTATCATAAGTCTGGTAAGAGCTTAAGTAGCTGTGGGTGCCAGAGGTTGTTTCTGTAATTGGTTGAAATTTAGGGGCAAAGTGGAGAAAAACTTTTTTTTCCCCCTCCTTCTCTGTATGTTCAGGTTGTTCTCATTGTATAGGCTGTTCTTCTGTCTATGCTTTATTCTAAAGGTCTATATATAAGAGGTAATGCAGATATGCCTGCCAGTTTTTCTGATGATGCTTTAGTGTGTCACTTACTTCTAGGGAATAGCTGGAATTAAAATTCATTGCAGCTTCTGTTATTTGAAACAAATAATTTGAGGTTTTATTTTATGTCCTGCTCTGTTCATCTTCTAATCTGTTATTCCACTGTATTAACTCTCAAGGCAAATCTGTGACTTAGTTCTTTTTTTTTTTTTTTATTGCTCTGTGTAGCTAGCAAACAGCAACAAGCTTTGTCTTATGCATTTGCACTGCTGTGGAGTTCACTGCTAGGCTGACTCTGCAGAGACAAGAGTGGGTAGTAAAGAATGAAGACAAAGATCCATTGCCTTCCTTGTGGTTAGATATGTACTAACAAAGAAAAGAAACTAACCAGCGGTACTTAAATTGGGGCTAATGGTCACAGTAAATAAAGGGTATCTTGCATTGCTCAGCAGGATTCTCGAAAAGCAATCCTGTTTATCTAAAAACTGTTGATCAGTGCCTGTGCAGTTATCATCCTGCCCTACCTCTTCTTGCTTCCCTTTCAGATGCTGGCAGTATTCAGCAGTCCGAGGACAAGGTAAGCCTGTGTCTTCGCTTTTGTATATATGTGCAGATATAATTCTGCTGTGTAGAAAGCCATCGTGGGAGATGCAGGCATCTAGCTGCCTAAAACTGACAAGGTATTTACATTTACTGGGTACTGTGGGTGTGACTGTCCCCTACAATCTGAAAAACGAAATAAAATGTTAGGAGTGAGCCTCAGTAAGACTATGGGACTGGGAAACAAGCAGCGTGCACCAGTGCTGCTACTGTGGAATTGTGTATAGGCTTTTTGTCTTGGTAACATCATTTAGAGGTGCTAGATAAGGCCATTTAGAAGCTTAACATAGCTCACTGGGGAGTGTCCCAGGCTACTTGAGGAGCAGTCAGTTACTTTTTGAGCCCTTCTAGTTCTGAGAGATGTGCTCAACCCTGTGGGGCAGCAGCAATAGGAAAGTGAGGGCTGTGGAGTTGCACTGCTTCCTTTTCTTCTGTCTGCAGCTGCTGGAGTACTTGGGAGTGGTGATCTATGAAGCCCTGGACTGGGGAATTGACAGCCAAGTGGAACGAGAATTGAGTGATCCACTGGATAAACTGCTCTGCCTCATGTTGAAACTGGATGATGAGGGAATGAAGTCAACAGTCACTCTGCAGGATGTTATCAAGGTTTTCTTCTTGCTTAGTAAACACAGCTGCTTTAGAGGAGCTGTTGGCTAATCATTCTGTTAACCAGGATGACAGACTGTTTCTGGGGAGAAGCTGGGTAGTTTGTTGGATGGCATAGGGATGTGGCTTTTCTGTCAGAGGTGAAAGGCAAAAAAAATCTAAGGTGCACTCAAGTGTCTATGGAAAAGAACTAAGAAGGAATTCTGAACATGGCTCTCGCAGCTGTGCTTACGGGGTCCTTCAGCATGTAGTCTCCAACAGTAGTGTTAAATACCTAGAAGGCTACAGATATTGAAGCAAGTCACTTGTTCATAATATTTGGTTTTTGCAAGAGGATTTGAATGTCCTCTCAGCCATAATTTAAGAAAACAAAAAACTGTCTATGCCCTGGTCTAATCAGGGTGGGGACCAAGGGGGAAAATGACATGACAAGTGACTCTACCTGCTGTGTTTTGTTGTGGTTTGGAAGCTTTTCCTTCCAGGTTCTTACTTCAAAGCACAACTTGTGGAGATCAGGATATATAAATCTCACAACTACTGAAGTTATTGTAAATACAAGATTTGGCATCTTGCTTCTTTGCTCCTCTGCATCTACAATAGAACAAACAAAAAGATACAAAGGGGCAATGAGGAAAATGATTTTTAACCACAGATTGAGGGGGAAAAAATGTGTTTTGCTTTCTTCAACCTTCATTTGTTTTTATTTTGAGGAGATCTCTTTTAAACAGTTCCACTTCTTTCAGGCCTGTGAGGATCACCTGTCCATGCCTTCTGAGGCTACCAGTCATTACAAAATGACCTGTAAGAGTCTTTTTACTGAATTTATGGAACTTCAGAAGCTTGTGTCCATCATCCAGACCTCCAAAGAGGTATATTTGGCATCACCCCTTATCTACTATGCCTTCTACTTCCATAAATTGATCTAGTTATAATCTTCCCATTGCACTAGAAATGGAGTACCTAGCTGATGGTCTGTTTTCATAATACAAAACATCTGTCTGCACCACGGTAGCAGTTTATTGTAAATTGTGAATGTTTGGGTGTTTGGGGCTTCTAAGCTTTTCGAGTCAACATTAATAATTTATACTGGATAAATGGGAAAGCACTGGACAGTGCAATGTGATGACCTCTTGTGCTCACTTCTTAGAGTCTAAAAAAAATGGATGAGGAAGATTTGCTGGAAACCCACATGCAGAAGAAGGAAAAACAGTGGGTAAGGGATTTAATTCCTTCATTAGAGGAGGTTGGACTTGTTTGTCTACCCTTGCTCTCTGAGGCTTCCCAGTGACTCCTTTGTTTAAACAAACAAACAAAAATAGAGCTTGAACATCAATTACACTTGTTAGGTTGTTCAAGCACTTAAGTAGTTAAAGACTTGTCTGCAAAACAAGCTGGGAAGTGAACTTGAAGTTAAGCTATTTCTTGTGTTTACCTCATGTGGATGCTTTTTCTGCACAAAGAGCCTCCTTGTGGTTCAGCTTAAACCACTTCTAAAAGTGAAATTGGATGCATGCTTTGGAATAAGCCTCCACAAGTAGTTACTCATGCTGTTTCTTCCTGAAAATGAGCCCCACACTCCATCTCTTGGCAGGAATTGATACCTGTCAAAAGGAATCTATTCCTTTCTGTAGCTGGATTGACAACTCCCAGAAGACTTCCTGTTGGTGGTCAGAGTAAGGTGGACTAGATCATTTTTATCATGTGGAGTCTGTGTTAGTTCAGGATTGGAGGGGACTGAAAGTAACTCCATCTATCCTTATGGTTGTGGAGCTCCAGCAGTTCAACAAAGGCATGAAGGAGGGTGAGACTGGAGATGTAGCTCATTACCTTCTGTTTTCTGTGTTACTTGTCCTTCCATTCTGTTCTTCTGTAGATCTGGGAATATGTATTTGGGGCAGAGAAAGCAACTTATTCTACTCTTTTCCAAGGCCCTACACAGTCAGGGCTTGATCAGAAACAAATAGCTCTTCTGGCTGGCGCTCTGCCCAGCATAAACAAATGCTCTGTAGTCTGGAGTCTGTGGAGACAAACGACAAGCCCCGAGAGACTTGTGGACTTGCTCTCTTTGTCTAAATAGCACTCGCTTTGAAGCGTGCTCAAACTATTCGTATGAAAATGTTTGTGAAATGTGTGTTTGGGCATATTCTCAAATTTGTGATCTATTAAAATAAGCTGGCAAGCTATCTTAAACCACAAACTCATCAACTGCTGTAGTGCTTTTCTGCAGGGAATACATGAATAAATACATGGGCTTTGACATGTGGCCTGGAGGCCAGTGTATTTGGCCTCTGCTCCTTCAGGAGACTTGAATTCCAAAAGCAGGATGTCTGTTGCAAATCCTCTGCCTCTAGTTTCCAAGTCCCCAAGCATCAGTTCACTGCACCACTCTGACAAACTCTTGAGTTTAAAATAACCAGGGTGCCGACTTCACTGGGATTCCACAGATTGGAGCTGATGCCTTAAGTGGTGCCAAGCAGTTAATGCTGTCTGTGGACCACACTTTTCCATCTTGACTGCTATGAAATGGGCTTTCTGAAACGCATACCGCAACCTGATATCATGCAGGGTTGTTTTGCCTCAGCAGAGCTAATTCATAGGCGTCACAAGACAATCTTCTACTTGAAATCTAAGCACTAAGATCTCCTGGGAACAGCTATCTTACCACTTAAGATGTTGAACAGAATGGAAAGTATTTAGTGTTGAATAGGAGACAAACACCAATCTATTTGCCTAGCTCTTTCCTCACTAGAACTTTAAGAGATTTTGTGTGCGTTCTCCTACACAATAAATTATGATAGTCAAGCAGGTACGGCTAGTATATGGCTACCATTTGACTGCTTTTGTTTTCTGGAGTTGAGATACCACTGTTCAAAAGCTCAGCTAAAACAATCCAATTAAATGTATTTCTCCTTGAGGGCAGCCTATCAGTCAGAGTTTACATAAAATTTTTCTGCTATTATACCAAGATATCTGAAGGCACAATTTGAGAGAACGCACTTCATCTTGTAAATGGAAGATGGATAGGAATTTAAATCAGAAGTTCTGTTCTGAGGCAGTTTTCTAAAACATGTTGCTTCCCTCTTTACTGTTTATAATACAATCACTTTCATACTCGATTTGCCTTTGGGAACTAAATAAGCTGTTGACTTTGCACTTCCATTACAATGTTGTCTAAACAGGCTATTGAGTGGATTATGTTTTTTTTTCTGCCTTTAACTTTTGTTGTGCTATCCTACATGCCTGAGCATCCTGTGGAAACAGGTATTCATACAGGAACAGGATGAGAAGATATGAGTTATCAGCTTATGTCTCCAGGCTGAAACCACTAACATAAGTTGCTGTTAGAGATCGCTTTCCCTTTGTCTTCTAGTTTGTGGGCTCTTCAACCCTCGATTTCCAAAAGTTCAGAGGATTTTAATCATAAGACTTGGTTTTTCATTCTCAGTGTTTCCTAAAATGCAATAACATGAAGACAGGAAAGAGGAGAGGGAAACCAAAACAAAAACACTTCTGGTACATGGAATGCTTGCAGAAAGTACTACAAGAAAATGGGTCTTAAATAGCTGGTAACAAAATCTGTGTTTTGATGAAGTACGTTCATAAAGTCGATGACAAAAATCAAGGATAAACCTGGTACTATGCCCTAATCTTCAAGTGGGTTAAGGGGGACTGTTGAGAACACGCTTTGATGTGTCTGCAAGACTTCAGTTACTCAGTTTGCCCCATTAACAGGGAGGGAGAGAGCGCTCTTCCATGAGTTCTAGCCAGTTGTTGACTAGTTTCTCACTGGATTCTCCTAGGCATCCCTGTGGCCCAGTGTCATCTGTGAGCTGCAAAATGGTGTAAAGCTGCGGAAGGCCACTGAGCGACCACAGTGTCCTATCCCTCTGAAAGAATGTACCTACTCCCCTTATGAATTACTTCTAGATGATATTCGGCACAAGAGGTACAAACTTCGGAAGGTGAGTGACTACAGTCAGGGGACAATTTTGAAACCAGCTGGTTTCTAAACAATATTTGTTTTGACTGAAAGGCACTCTTCAGGTCTTTCTCAAAGGTACATCCAGTCCAAAAGTATTTAGAGCTCCCTCTCAGCTGCAGCACAATATTTGATTGCTATGTTTATCCAACCAAACACTTAATTACCAGTACCTTTCTAATTTGGGGCAGCCAAACTTTTATGAAGCTGGATGGCAAACTTGTTTCCCCTCCAGGGGTCAGTCAGTTCCTTCTCTGGTGCAATTAAGCTGCCTTGCACAAAACAACTCCATTAAACAAACTCTTGCCTGCTCATGCTTTTGTACTCAGACACTTGCCTTTACAGGCTGCTTGAGCTGTGCAGTGCTTGGCATCTCTTACTAGATCTCTTGCCTTAGCTGCTGTGAGATGTGTGAAAGTGTAAAATCACTGTGGAGTTAGTGCTCTGCTCAGCCTAAGGCAAAGGCCTGTAGGAGTGTATATGGACTACTGCAGGAGCTTAGGCAGGATGAAAAAAAAAAAACTGCTTCCAGGGGCAGCTGACTCAAGTGGTAAAGGCTTCCAGCAATGTTGATGTTGGTGAAGATGTGCAGATATAAAAATGACTGAGTGCCTCTGAAGGTTTGTGATGGTGTTTACTTGCTGCAGCGTGAGCTGGGAATGATGAGCAGATCTAAAACACTAGCATAAGGCTTTGTGGCATTGGTGTGTTTTGCAAACAGACATCTTGGCAGAAGATGAGAGACAACTCCACTTATAATAAAGACCAGTATTTTAAAAAGTGAAAAGTTTGCTTAGCATGCTAGACATCAACATTTTTTTTTCCTCCTTGCTGGCGCTCCTAGAGTGCAGGGGATTCAAATCTTCAGCTAAACCTTCATAAAACCCTAACTCTCACTTTTCTTGATTGTGGCACCAGCCTTCAGATAAGGCTCTACCACTTATCTGGAGACTAATTTGTTCAGAAATACATGAATAGTAATGGAAAGGAGAAAATACATCGCAACTACTCATTTCATTGATACTGGTATGTACTGTAAAGCGCTATGTAGTACAGAAACATAACCGAAGGTGGCAGGATGAACTGGTTCTTGATTTCTTTTTTCTTTTTTTATTCCCTGTGGTTGACAAGAAGCACAAGGTTCAATTTGAAGAGCATTTGTAAAAAATGCTGGGAGAAAGCAAGGAGTACTTACTGTTTCAGCCTTTGTTTGAGAAGTCTCTTAAACAAGGATTTCCCGATGCGCAAAGCTACTTTAAAGCTCCTGTAGCAAACAATGGTCTAATTTGCAAATTTATTAAAGCACAGCTAGTGGTGTTTTACCTACACTCTCATGTATTCTGCAATTGTATACACAGGGAAAGCAAATGGCATAGCCTCGAAGTAAGAATAAGTGGACAAGGCAGATAAAGGCATACATGTACAACTTGACTTTTTTTTCTGTCCTCTCTACAGCAAGCACAGGCCTTGATGAGAGAAACAATCTGCCTCACAAGAATACCTGCACTGCAGTTCTATCTTGCTATTGTTCCTAGTTTATGTAGAGCTGTAAACCAGTCTCTGGGACTCTAGCTTATGCATACAGCTGCCTGCTGCTACAGTTCTTGTTATGGTCTCGTTAACCCATTCAGTAACTCTCCTCCTTGAAGCTGAGTTATCACTGATGAATGTATTGTGATCAAGTCCTGACATTAAAATATGACTACAGCATTTTTTTTCAGTGGCTTCTTAGAGCATTTTGAGCTGCTAGGACTAGAATGCTGTCTGCTTCCTATGCATGCTCCAAAGGGCCGTGCAGGGCTTCTGATTATCTCTTGCCATAGGCAAAGCTGTCTCTACCAAAAACCTCTAAGCAAACTTCATCATTTTCCTACTCCTTTTTTTTTTTAGTTTCTTCTCCACATTCCTTATTCTCAGTTTTTTGAGTTATTCATTGTGCCACTGAATGGGAAGGTGTACAAGCTGTGGAGAAAGAAACTTACTGCTCAAGCACCATTTTTGCTTTTTCAGGTGATCATCGAACAAAAACACAGAACCCCCAGCAGTGCTGTAGCTGCTCCCAAGCCTCATCTAAAACCTGTAGGTGACTTTGTGCTGTATCTAATGGTAGCAAAGCATGATAACTTCAGAGTTGACAGGATGGTTTCTGGGAATATGGATTTAATGTTTTAACTACTGGTTTGGATTTAGGAAAGGGCTATATTGTAATTAAATGTTGGGCAGAACCCTCTGCCAGCTCATGGGATTAGGAAAATGGGAGGTGGCAAATCTTCAGAGAAAGACAATCAGTCTATTTCCACTGCTACTTCTCCCACCTGGAACACTTTGTGGTCCTGAAAGTACTCCTATACTACTTGATCAAGCCTTGTTTCAAATCTGAAAGTTGCTGAAGTGTTCTTTAACAAACACATTATCTAAAGCTTCTCTCATGTGCCTCAAAAAAAAAAACAAGAAATGAGGTATGGAAAGCACAGGTGTAGAGGGCTCAGTGCCCTCTTAAGTGAGAGGCACTTGTAAAGCAGTGCCATTGCTGAAGGTCTAGTTCTGTCACCACTGTCTCCCCACTTTAGCTACTGGCTCTTTGCAGTGCTATACTCTGCTTGCAGGTGCTGGAGCAGAAGCTGAAAGAGTATGTGCCATCAGAGTCTACTTTACACAAACAGCTCATGGCAGAAATTAAGCAACCACAGAAGCTTCAACCATCATCAGCAAGGGAAAGTGGGAGCAGGCCTAAAGGTATCTGCTACAAAGTGATGAATGATGATAATGGATGGTATATAATGTAAGGGAGGAGGGAATGCAAACTTTGTTTGTAAAGGATAAGAATATTTCTAGAAAAGCTCTTTGTGGTTTATTAAGTCTTGAAGATGTTTCAAATTGTTATTTTTTAAGTAGAGAGTTCAACTTGTCAACTGAATTAGAAAGCAGGATTTCAATAATCTCCTAAAACTAAAATATTAAATAACAGGGCAAATATCAAACTCTGGTTTGTGGGTATAAGATGTGTTACTTTCTTGCCTCTTATTGTGTGTGCATGTATTTTTTTTCTTTCTCTTCTCCCCCCCCCTACCCCCCCGAAATGTCTGTGATTCCAAACATTGCCTTGAAATCTCTGAATAATAGTTTTTTAACATCCCAAGATGCCAGTGCAGCATTTCAGATTGTCAACGCAATAGCACAGCATCCAAGATCAGGAGTTCAGGTAAGGCTTTAAATGAAAGGGCTGAATAAGTATAAACAGTCTATTCTAAGCATTGTACCTGTACAGATATGTACCTTAGAAAATCAAGTTCAAATCTTAGTGTGAGCAGTCTTGTCCCTCAAAAGTAAACAAACATGATACTGTTATGTTCACTGGAGTCCTTGATTCTACAGAAACTCATGTGATATTTAAACATTTCTTTTTATGACATGACTGTGGCCTATAACTCTAAGGTCTGCTGTTGTCACTAAAACTAGGTATTCTCAAAATCTTGATACATGTAGAAGAAATTTTGGGCCATATTAGCCACACTCCTACTTTTACCTTGCAGTGGGGCAACTGATGCTAGATGCATTTGCATTTCATGTGATTTAGTTTCAGGAAGCAACTTTCCTGGTGAATTGCCACTCTTCTGCCTGTGGAGCAATTAAAGGAGCACCATTTTTCAGTAAACTGGGCTATGCAGGCTTTGGGTTCTTTAATTCCATAGACTGATCTTGACTGTGTGGTTCTGGGATTCAGTCTGAGCGCAGCCAGAAATTCTATGGAACAGAACTGAAGCCCTAACACATTATGTCTAGCACAGATGCTCTGGCAAACAAACAGGGATCTGTTTTCTGTAAACATTTGTCTGAAATGCATTTGTTTAACTGAGGAAAACGGATATGAATTAATAAAAGCAGAAAATCTTAGCTATATTTGCACAAGAATGTGCTACTTGTAGGAATGTTCAGTGCTTGAGAACTATTGGTGTATTATTGTGAACTAGAAAGAGCTTCTCTATAGAGGCTGCAACTTTGCTCTACTTTTCTAGGGAAGCTAGAAACTATGCTCTCTACATACAGCATTGGGTTTGAACTAGGTTATTGGGACTCTTTTAACTCTTTTCCAGTGTTGCTACATGTGAGCCAGAACTAAGAAAAATGGCAAAGTACTCTGAAATCTGTGAAGGAGGAATCTAGTGAAGTTGGTTCCTGACCTGTTGAAAATTTAGGACTAAAATCAGCATTGAACTTTCTTGAGAGTGATAACAGATTACTCTGAAACTTAACCAGCTTGACTGGAGCTTCCTGTCTGGGGAAAATTTACTTGCAGTTGTCTCTTGGAACACTAAGTTTCTAAATATTCTACATTGTTTTCTTTCTTCCTTCTGCTTCTGACTAAGCCTTGTTCTTTTTCTGGTCGATTCTGAGTCCTGGGTTTTGTTTAGTAGTAGTTAGTCTGAGCAAGCTTAAGAGTACCTTGTCCTCTGGTCTACAGGAAATGACTCCAAAGCTGTGTTCCAGCACCCAGCTTGCCTCAGCCAGGTCATCAGTAGTGTCCTACAGCAGCACAGGTCAGTGCTGTTTTTGCTATATGTGTAAACCAGGTGGTGACAAAGTACAGTCAGTGTCAGTGGCCTGCTGGGCTGCCATAAACTTAAGTTAGGGCTTACTGTACTGCACCTCTTTGATCACTTGAAGATACTTGACAGAAGAAGCTCTAACACTACATGAGCCTGGGGAGGTGTCCTTAGAAAACCATTCCTCTGCAGTTGACTGATGCTTGTACGCCTCCTGCAGCTTCAAAACAATGATAGCATATCCCAAAAGGCATAATTGAATTCACAGTAAAAGCTTAATGAGCCTTTTGAATGTTCAAGTAGAACATTTGATTTTATTAAACTAAATGGTGCTAATGAAGACTCATCACTTCCTACTGACAAGCATAATTACAGTAATCTCTGCTTTTTGTGATCTGAATTAATGGGGTTTGAGAAGGAGACATGCAGGCCTAGCTGTCTTCAAGCCAGTGCCATGCTCTTGACTGTTGAGCTTTTTGGGGAGAACATTTAGAAGCTGCCAGCCCATCTTTTTTTCTGCAGTTTGAAACTTTCTTTCTACCCAGGTCTTGCTGCAGATCATACGCTTCCTCCCATGAGCACACCCATGCTAGGAAACCTTCAGCCTGACAGTGTCCTGAATGTTGGCCAGCAGCAGCTGCATCCTTACAGAGGAAGGTCCAAATCTTTAGACGCTGGCCTTCAAAGCAAGGAACTTGTAAGTCTGGCATATCAGTTGCCAAGCTGTTCTAATATATCTGATGATGATTCCAGTGTGCACCTTGAGCCTTGTGTGTATGCACTGAGCATGTTATGTTGGTTTTATTTAAGCCATATTGTATGCTCAGCTTAAGTTGGGATATTATTTTTTACTTGGAGGCGGTATAAAATTTATAGTGTCCTTGTGGGGATCTGCACTGCTCCTTCTCCCACCCCTGGATAAACTTCTAATCTTATAACCCTGACCTCTTTGTTCAGTAGCATAGTGGGGGATGCAGGTGGGCAAGGCTCCCCACCTAGATAAAAACTGGTGATCTTGTTGAAAAGGAAAGAAAAAATAGCTGCTATTTGTGTGGGGTCAGTGGGTCTTTTGGGGAAAGATAAGGCAAGAGCATTGTGCTATGGAAAGACAACCTGTACCATAGGTGAGGAGGGGAAAAGGTACCATCTGTGCTGTGTCTGTATCCAAGGGTAGTAGAGTTCCCTGGAGACTGGCTCTGGAGATGGGATTAAATGCTATGGGGGCCAAAGGACATGCTTCCAAAGGAAGTGCAGCTTCAGGAGACTACTTGAATTTTTAACTAAAATCTCAAAAACTAAAGCAGTATTCCCTGAAGTGTTCTCTACTTGGGACGTATGCAGCCCCTCAGCAGAAGTGAGTTCCAGATATAAATGCTGCTGAGCCTCTTGGGCTGAGTTTTGAGAACAGCTTTTCCAGTGTGTGTGTGTGTGTGTGTGTGTATTCACCTCCTTCTGATGCTTAACTTCTGTCTTTGGACAGGACTGTTATTTTCCTGCTACAAGGCCATCACCTACCATTGCTGAACTGATTGGAACCAGATATGCAATGATAGTGCTGAAAAGGGAAGGCTTTTCCCAAGGAGGTAGTGATGGTGTCTTTCCAAGAGCAAAGGTATCTTTCTTTCTTGTAGAGTGCTGTCCTTGCCTTGATAAAAGCTGCCTGGTTTCATGTCTTAGTGTTGAACTGCTGAGGTACTTTGCCTCAGTTCTTCCTGTTCATGCAGCTGATCTGAGTTTGTCCCTAGGCTGTATAGGATCTCTTAATACTTGTGCTGTGATGGCTTCTAATCAAGCTTAGGCTGTGTAAATTACCTAAGTAGCAGCCTACCCTTCACTCAATATTTCGTCTGTTATTTCTATGCTAGTACAGGCAATTGCTGTTTTCTAGCTCTGAATTCACAAAGATATAGATTGAAATTTGGTACGCAGAGAAGCAAAGGCTTTTAATTCAGACTCTTACCATTTGAGTTGTGCTGACCTAAGCCATCCTGCTGAGGGATGAATGTAAAGGCTGGAGAGATGAGGGAGGTAGAGAATGCTATAGCACAGGACTGCTGCCTGTCCACTCTGCTTACTTATTCACAGCCTATTCTAGAGGGCCTGCTCTCACCAGCCCCTCAAGAGCAGATGTCTTCAGAGCAAGCCCTTTGCAACACAGATGTGAGGAGTTTCATGCTGCTAGGCTTTGGGGTCAGCTTCTTGTACTCACTTATGTAGCAGTATACACAGAGCCAAAGAGTTCTGCTAGCGCAGCTATGATAATTCCACTCCTGTCTCATGAATCCTTGTTTCCTTCTCACCTTACTTACCAATGTTGCTTTAATTTGCTTTCTCTCTGCTTATTCTAAAATGGCTCTCTTACTCCCTTTGTGTTCTCACTGTTGAAGTTTTTTTTAGCTTTCTCCAGCTCTGCTTCTCAAGATAATATCACTTCTGACTGCCAGCTGTGTATGAATGTTCTTTTTATAAAGTTCAAGAGACTCATCAGCTTCCTTATGACTCATTTATTGCTTCAGGATTGGATTCAAAGTTGCCCTGACTTAATCTCTTTGGGATTGTTGTAGTCTACCTCAAAGAATGTCTCTCTTCTTCCCTCTCTTAACTAGCTACTGTTACGCTCTTGCACAATACAGCCATTGTTTGTCCAAGAGCCTTTTTTTAAACTCCTGTTGTCTGGCAGCTGTCGCAAACCTCTGCATCATAAAAACACAGACTTACAAATAAGACCTCTTTTGCCTTTTTAGCTTTCAATTCCTGTGTCTCTGCTATCCTTCAATGGATCTGTTATTCTATGTGGATCTAAAGCCTTTAAAAGGTTAGCTTACATGCTTGCTCTTTGGCAGGCAGTGGATACTATTGGTAGAAAGATATTTCCTGTTGGCATTCACAAGTAACTTTCCATTCCACAGATCTGTTTCAGCTGCCATAAGCAGATGTTTCTTAAGTGGCCTTACAGCTGTTACCTCTGCAGCAGGTGAGTGGGTATAAAAGGACTGAATGAGGATGGAGAAAAGAGCGAAAGAATAGCAGTGAAAATACTCAGAATTCATATGGTAGCAGTCCTTGGATTGGAACGGGTTCCTTAGTCTTCCAGCTCTGCCCTACTACACAAGCTAGGCTGAAGAACACGGGAAAACTTACGTCTGAAGTGGTATCTCAATATTAACTCTTAGTAGTAAGATAGCAATGTCCAAATTTATGTGCAGGCATAATGCTCAATTGTTCTCAGCAATTACTGTCTTCATTTTGCTCTGTAGGTTGGATTTTACTTCAGTAAAGGGCTTGAGCAGGTTCTGGGAGAGCCTTTTCAACAGGACTTTCTATTCAGGACTGGAAAAGTGGAATTTAGACCTTGTGACTGGGAAAGGAATTGGACCCAGTATTATCCACTGATTTGTCAGAGTTCTTCTCTTTATAGGAGAGGAAAAGAGAAATTTCAGGCTCATCGAGGCTCATTTAAATCTATTTGAAGAAGCTGCCAAGTGCTGCATTGAATACAAGCAATAACTAAACAACCAGTGGTAGTTCAGTAACTGCTGTTAGTGAAAGCTAATGGGCACTTGCATTTAAAGCCTTCAAGCTACAAATGATGATGTGCTTCAGATGACCTAAAGTACTATAAATACTATAGGAGGGCTGGCAAACTGAACAGAGAACTCAAGACTTGTTCACTTTGCCTTCAAGTGACTTTGCTGCAGTCACAAACTAAGACTCTGGATAAGTCATCCTTAAGTACAGCATCTGTATCTACTGAGCTTTTCTCAAGCATAATGCTGTGTATTTCTTTTTCTTAGTGTCGTCTGCTGTGACTGCTGCATCAAGGCAAGTCCAGTCTTTACAACAAATGTTTTTTTCTTTTCTGTTTTCTCTGCACTTCACTTAGTCATAGGAAGCTTTCCTTCATCCCACTGGTACCTCAAATCTACCCTCTAGCTTCTTTCTAAGAAAAGAGGCAGTAATAGAAGATGCAAAAACAACTAGGAAAGAAAGGATGTCAGCTGAAACAGCTCTGGCTCCTCTTCCTTTGATCTTGTGTAAAGTTGTTGGGATTACTCTGTGCTCTATTTATGCGAGGGTCAGGGAGTTCACTGCATTAATGCTTATCTTCTAAGTGCAGTAATAAATCAACTACATGCCATGCAATCTTTCCTGCTAAGAAGGAGGGTTTCCCTGAGAACTCAGGTGACTTGTGTTGTGATTCTAGATGTCCATGCCCTTCAGAATGTGTGTACATCTCCCACTTCACTTCTTAAAACTTTTGAGACTCGCCAGAGAAGAAGACCCAGCTGCTCAAGAGCAGAAGAGCTCAGAGTTGCTGCATGAAATAGAGCAATGGAAGTGTTATAGGTAAGCTAGGACAGATGTATTATGCTTTTACCTTGAAAGGTGTTACCAGATACTTGTCAGCAGGTTTGTTTACCTGTGCATACAGCTGCATTAAGTAGTCTCATTCTGGTCAACGGAATTTTATACTGAATGACTGGTCTAACTGATCTACAGTTCATAGAAATTATTGCACTCAGATGCAGAACGTTCTTAGTGAAAGACTCATTCGTATGAGAATTTCCCAAATTCTCACTGTGTTCTATATCCACAACAGCTGGGGGTGTTTCCCTACAATCAAAGAGTACCCTATCTATACCTAGAACAGAAATATGTGAAAGGTCTAAGGTGTAACTGACTGAAGAGTAATGCAATAGATGGTTTTCTCAGTCTTCCTCCCAGCATTCAGACACCTTTTCTATTTTTTTTTTTGTCCCTGGAAGGGGAATTATTGCCAAATGAGTTTTTGACAGATCTGAGTGGAAAATACCTTGTGAGTATAAGTGCAATATCTAGAACTGGAAGCGCATGTTCTGTTCTCCTATTTCCAGACCTATATTTGTGTATGTTGTACTGGTTGAACAGGTATCTACTTTCTCTGATACTGTTCTCTAATATAGCCAAAATAGTCACAGCAGCTTCTGGTTCAAATGCTTGTACTTTGGTGTCCAAAAATCAGGCCAGTGTTCACTACAGATGTTAGTAATGACAGTATCTTGGTCTGGCTCACAGTGCAGATAGTGCAGAAGAGTTCTGAGTGACTGCATTACTACCATACTTCCAGATGTCAAAGAAACATTGTACAGCATATACTGTTAGTCATAACCTTGGATCAATCACAGATATCTGTTAGCTAGCCCTTCTGTTGAAATACTATTAGTCAATAGAGAAGTCTCAGTGAATGAAGTTGTTCTGGTGCCTCATAACTTTCCCAAGTGTGAAACTGACTGCTCCATTGAACCCATCCACTTAGCTAAAATCATTTAGCAATGTCGGATCAGGTCTTGGGGAAGGGTGGAAAAAGTTCTGTACCCTCCAACAGATGCCTAGGTTGATTTACTTGCCTGCCTTCTTTTCCTTTCCTCTCCTGCTCCAGTGTACCTGTTGTTTTGGAGCCCCATGGCCTAGCACAGCCTCTGTGCTGTCACACAAGGACCATAGCAAACTGGCTGACTGCAGACATCTGTACTCAATGTGAGCATTATCTGTTGAATGTGGCTTCCAACCAGCAGCAGAGCATCCCACTCAGGAGAATTTCCCAGTCTTGGACTAAACTGGAATGACTCCACTTTATATTTTTCCTGCCACCTGTTCTGTACCTGAATTAAATTAAACAGCTTTATGCACTTTACTGACATAAAGGCCTGAGTGAAAGACTTTCCTGCTGCTTAGTCGAAGTGGGAAGTACAGTTAATATTTATGTATTGTAAAGCATTAGAAAGCATTGCAGTTTTTAGAATTGTTTTAATCCTTTTATGTTTCTTTGGGGGAAAATAAATGTTGAAGCACTATCATGCCTCTAGCATTCCTCCTTTGCACCTGCAGTTGTCATTGTTCTGTGGCACTGTTTGCATTCATTATTAAGCAGACTTTGTCCTGTGTCATGAATATAGGGAACTCTTAAGCTAAAACCTCTGTTTGTGAGTGTTTTAGAAGTGGAATTCTCAGTTATGTGATCACAACACTGTACATTTTGTAAATACTTCTTCCTGATAACTCACTACAAAGCACCTGAACTCATTCCTGTGATACGTATGTTGTCGTAGTGATGACTGTCAAGCAGTCTGCACAATCAGCTTGCTCTGGAATTTCTCCTGATTTGATTTTTCTTTGTGCCAGCTGTGCCTTGCCAGCAAAGTTTTCCAGGTTGCTGAAGTACCTGGTCTATCTTGATGCCATCATCGCCTGAGGGAGGACAGCTGTTTTGTACAGAATCTTGATATTTTTTTTGTACTGACCTACTGCTTTGCCCTAAGCTAAGTGGAACTAATGCAACCTGCATAACACAGGAAGAATTTTGGTGAAATCTTTATGTGGTTAAAACCAGAAATGATTTGATAGTATGTTTCTCCCCAAGAATTGCCAATGTGGGAGGGGATGTAGGTGTTCCGATTTGTTTTCCACAGGATCCTACCTGGTGTGGTTTGCAGAGCCTGGAAAAGACAGTGCTGAAGGATACAATGGGCTTGTAGTTGGAATGAGTCATACCTAAGAAAATAATGGTTGAGAAGGGGAAAAGAAGGGCCAGCTCCCCTAGAGAGGGGAAGAAAGACATGTTTAAGCTGAGCTCAAGGTGTGCCTCCAAAGTGCCAGAAGGGTCAATATCTCCAACTGACTTGTGCTGGCCTGACTCTGTTTCCTCTAAACTACTTGTCTGCAAGCTGCTGCCTACATGCGGGTTTGGACAAGCTCAGCAAGTAAACGAATGTAGAGAGGCTGAAGCTTGCGCTTCCTTTTGGACCAAGTTCAAGTGTTCTTCTTTCAGTCAATTAGGAGGGGTGCAGCCTGCCTGTCCAGGTCCTCTACTGCATCTGCTAATTGCTGCTGCTGGGAGGGACATCCCTATCAGGCAGGTGGGCTCCTTGCGGGCTGCAAGGAATGGCAGCCAAGCCACAGCTGTGCTTGCTGGCAGGATGGGCATAGAGTGCGGCTGGGGGCATGAGGTACTCTTGGATGCCTGCTGAGTGAGGTAGTTAAGCAGAGCAAGAAATGAGCTGAGATCAGCCTGTTTTGATTAATCTGCAAGCTCAAAGAATCTCTCAGAGCCTGGGTGTGGGGAAAAAGCATCCATTACACTGATGCAGATGACTTATCAGGAGAGCAAAGGCAGTGCTGAGTTCTGTCTCTTGTATGTCTGCTTCAGCACCATCTGTGCTCTTTTTACTGACTTACCCTTTTACTACATTGTGATCATGAGCATCGTGAAATGCTCTTGGCAGAGCAAAGGGGCAAAGGAGGAGGAGGATTGATGCTGCATGGTAGCCTGACCTTTGCTGCTCAACCCCGATCTACTGAACTGTCAGAAAGGCCTGAGTTTTTATCGCTCCTCTACTTTTGTGGTTGTGTTTCCCCCAGAAAGGCTAGTAAAGCCCCTCTCCCCTGCACAGGAGTGACCTCTACCCCTCCATGAACTTTGGCTTTCAACCACTGTTCTTGTCAATGACAAAATTTTACTTCTAGTAAGCATGCTCCCACAAGATATGTCCTTTTTTTTTTTTTTTTTTTTTTTTCAAACATCAGGAGGAGACTGTCCATCCCCTCTGTACTTCTTCCTTTCCCTGAACAAGGCAGCCCTTTGGAGGGAATGCTGACTTGGCTTTACCTGGGAGCTACAGGGTGGAGCACACAGGGAGCCTGAAGCCAGTGGGAGACACCTGGGTGAAACAGGTCTGGCACCCAACCTTAAGGGCATTAAGAGCAGCGCTTCTGAGGGAGATGGAGGCGACATCACAGAAGCCATTCTTTTTGGGAGCCCTGGAATTTGATGGTTTGGAGGAATGTATTCCTGTGAGAACAAGGCAGGACTTCATCTGTTTTCTAGTCTCTTACTGGTTCCTCTCAGTGTATGGACTAGAGCTTTCTTTCCCTGCTCACAGTTAATGATACTGGTTGTTAGTGTTCTGTACCAGTGACACGTACCTTTGGACATGGGGACCTTTTGGTGCTTACACACTGCTGCAGAAAGCACTCTGTCTCCAAGCTTTGACATTGGGTCCCTTCATGCATTCCCCTAAAGCACAGCTGCAGCCCTTAGTCCCATCCCAAAGTGGGGAAAGAGATCCTATTACGACACCTAGCAAAGGCAGGAAGCTTTTTTTAAAGACATAAAGTATGGTTAGCGCTGAATGCAGCCAGCCAGTGACGCTTCAGGCCCAGTTAGCCAAGGCACAGGGCTTCTGAGGCTGAAGGCGGCAGTTAGCTTCTAGCAACGGCCGGGCTCGCCCTTGGGCCCCGCTGCCTCGCCAGGGGGCAGCGTTGGGCCGTGCCGGCCGTTCCGGCGCGGGAGTGGGCGCTGCGGGCCTCGCAGGGTGATGTTCAGCTGGGTTCGGCTTAAGCTTTATTCTTCTGTCAGAAAGGATAAGGGGGGATATTTTTATGTATAAAGCAAAACTGGATACGGTGTTGGACTGGATTAGAATTAAAAATTATTTGGACAAACTGGGGAAACAGTCTGCAAGAAGCAGGCGGTCATTCACTGGGTGAGTGGAAAGTCTTATGCTGCAGCAGCAATGCGGCTCCTCAAGGACCAAATGTTGGGTTAACGAGCAGTTCTTCAGGAAAAGGATCAAACGCTGAGTGCGAGTCGGCTATGTCATGGTGTTGAGGTGATGGAAAATGAGAAGAGATGCGGTGTAATTGGATCCAGCCCAGAGGAGAGCAGGGAGAACAGCTGGAAACCGAGGAACCATTACCTGCCATGAGGGCTTGAAAGAACTGAAAGGAGGGGAGAACTGAACTCTACAAGCACATAAAAGCACACAATCTTTACTCCTCGTCTGTGGCAGAGGAGAAAAAAAAAAAAAAACTGAAAAAAAAAACCAAGGCTTAAATCACAGCAGGAAAGGCTCAATTTAGATGTTAGGAAAAACTTTCTAATGACAGGGGTAATAAAGAATAGAGTGCCTGGGGAGTGGAGAGCTCTAAGATCAAGTTCGGCAACATCTGTCAGAGATGCCCGAGCCCTAGGTGATCCTGCCTTGGGTGAGAGGGATGGACTGGTCTGACCTTTCGAGGTCCCTTTCAGCCCTAATTTTTCAGTGGTTCTGCGGGCTGACATTAATCTTCTTAATGGTATTCAAACAGTCAGCAGCTTCTCTTAAGTAACTGCTAGCAAGTCTCTTCTCTTGCCTGCAGTTTAAAATTAGCTTCATTTCCATGCATCACTTTCACCCTGCAGCTCCCAAAGTCCTGCACAGCCAACCAGCATCTGAATTCACTGACTGCTTGTCAGTACTTTGCTCGTAGCTCTATATGTATCCAAAAAGAAAAGGAAGGAATGGAAATGCCCAGTAGGTACCTGTGCCTTCAGTGGGAGGGCAGCCTCCTTTCCTGTCTCTGTACGTGGGACACACAGTCCCTGTCTTGTGGCAGCCTGAACTTGTGTGCGGTCATTTCAGTGCCTGTCCTGTGCCCTTCCATGTCACCCACAGCTTTTTTAGGGAGATTCTTCTGCCGTGTTCTGGCACTGGACAAGGAAGGTACTGCCTCTGGCAATGGCTGGCTTCTTCCTGAAAGGAGCTGTGTTGGGCATAGTTTAGTGGGCGAGATGGTGATGGGTTGATGGTTGGACTAGATGATCTCAGTGATTTTTTTCCAGCCTTAATGTTTCTATGACTATCGGCCTTTGCTGTTCATTTTTCACAGAGGAAGTGTCCAACCCCAGGTGCTGCCCAACATGTGTAGGCACCTGTGTGTAGTGATCCTAACTTGTACAACAATAGGTGTTATAATTGGTATATTTGATATATTTTCTGTAGGTGATCTCTGCCCAAATGGAGGAAGGTATCTAGAGAGGAGCTGGCCATCTGTCTGAGAGTGTGTCCTTACTATGTATGAAAGTGACTGAAGTTTTTCATCAGTCAGCAACAGAGCAAGAGGAGGAGAAAACGCTAAAGCCCTGCAATCCCGCACAGTCCTTGGAAATCAGAAGAACCTGTCCTGAAGGCAGGGATGCTTGCAAGATTGTTAGTTATTTGCTTAAAACAGAAAATATGATGTTTCTATAGCTAAGGAAAAACCGTCTCTAATTAAAGGAGGAACCACAGGTATCTTATCTGCCCACAGAGAAACAGTCACAGCTTTTACCACTAATTTTCTTCAGTGGTTTTCACCAGCTGAGATAATTATGGAGCTGATACCCTGGTCTTTACATTTGCTTTTGTTAACAGACCAGGGGCTGTGCTCTATCCCGGCTACTGGTAAGTCTTAAGAGTGTTATTTTATACGTGGGAGTAGTGTACAAAGAATTGGAGCAGCCACTGCAGTAGCAGGTTGGAACACAGGATCTTTCACTCAGCCCTGAGCACCTTCTTCCAGACTGTGTTGCCAGCTTGGAGATGTGGTGGGGAGGGCTTGTTATTTATATGCATAATAAAACACCACCTGAATGCACCTGGAATTCAACCTTTGAGCAACATTAACACTCCAGTGACTTCATTTACAGTTATTTTACTTTGCTTCTCTTGATGCTCGGAATGAGAGTTTCAGGCATGTTTCCCTTTAACAAAAAATACTCTGAAATATGCATATTTTACAGTGGGTTGTGCTTTTGTAGAGTCTGTATCCTGAACTATATAATAGAGTCTCTGTGCACAAATTGTACTAAGTCAGCTCCACTCCAGTGAAAATGTATTTATCAGAACCGTGTCAGTTTGAAGGGAAATTTCTAAATGAGACTTTAAATTTTTAAGAGAATTTTTGAAACAATACAAATACAGCAAGCTCCAAAGTTCCTCACAGGTTAAGGGCAAAGCAAGCTTCTTCCATGCTGTGGCTTGGGAAAGCTTTTTCGAAGTGCAGTAAGTATCATAAGCTTTCGTGAGATATTCTGAACACAGCAGTATCCCAGAAGATTTGTAAGTAGGATGAGATTAGCCCCCTAAAATGCAAGTTTATTTGAATGAAGCAATTTATATAAAGTGCAGTGGGATATTCCAAGAGGGAATTGGGAAATTCTATTTTCTGAGCAGACACTAGCACCACCTGAGGAGCCCCTGTCCAGATACAGCTGAGCATGCTGCATTTTGGGTGCTGCAGACTCCAAAGTTTTCTGTTTCTGCCCTGCTGCCAGTTGTAGCAAGCTTGATCTCTGCTTTGCTCCAGAGCTGGAGCCAGACTGCATGCTAACGCAGCATGGCTGCAGGCCTTTTTGGTGTTTTTACTCTGTGGACTTTTTATGAGACCATATCTGTCAAACGTATGTGTGAAGATAAATCAAACAAGCACAGCCACAGCTATTAAATAAATGTGAAATCTGAGTGGCTTCCACCAGCCCCTCGGTCCCTCCCCCCCAGCTGCCGTGTGTGCTGAGTGTTTTACAGAAACGGAGGGGTGAAGGATGGCTGGTTATGGGAAAAGGAAAGCAGAGGGGAGGCAACTCCTGGGGAAAGGGCTGGTTTCCTTGCAGGGGGAAGCAGAGTTACAAGATGAATTTGGGGCTCACACTTCTGAAAGATTTCGATCTGGAAAGACCCTGTTTGGGATTTTTTATGACTTTTGGAGAATTAGGGGCTCAACATTCCATCGAGGATGTTGTCTGACTGCTCTCACGACATCCACAGTGCAGAGAAGAGGGGCTCTCAGCAGAGGAGGCGGGAAGGTGCTCTGAGCACAACTGTGATGAGTCAGTCAGTCTCAGACCGTGTCTGGAGATTGTGTGTGAGTGTCAAAGCATGAGAAGGACACCCAGCTTCTACATGCCTCACAGACTGTCCTCTCCTGTGGAATAAGATTATCTTGACTTGATCCCTACTCAATTTTTTTCCTCATTCCCAAATCCGTGCTTCTGCCAGAAGAAGGGTGGTCTTTCCAAGGTCAGGGCTGAGGTTGCTGTCAAGTCAGAGAGGGCAAGGTCAGACTCGAAGCTGGCTGGCTGTACCAAAGCTGTCCCATGTAGGGAGAGGGCCTTGCAGTTTCCAAAGCCATCAATCTCCTCCCCACTTTCACCAGCTATTCACCTCTTCCAGTTTTAAGTGGAAGAAAATACAGCCGAGCTCTTCAAGCCCTTGTGTTGAGCCTCCGAGAGCTGCATTCTTGCTCTCAAGTGGTCAGTCACTGAAAGAAAATAGCCAATATATCACTCTCAGTGTCTTTATTTGGGAGTTGAAGTTAGATCAACAATGTATCTGAAGGCTACTGTAACCGGGAAATGATTCTTCTGATTTCTGACAGTGGGGCCACTTCTGCCACAAAGAGAGCGTTTGTCATTTCCCCCTGGATGCACTGCAGTTTGGCTGAATGTGCTTGTTTATAGGAACACTTGGTACACAGGGAGAGAGCATCCTTGCAGGGGAGACAAGGCCCGACAGGAGCCAAGGCCAATAACTTGTGTAGTAATGCAGCATGCTGTGCTCGTGCCCAAGGTGAAACGGAAGGTGCAGCACTGTGATACGCTCTGGATGTGGCCTATGATGCAGAAGTGGGAGAAAAAGGGTATTTGAGCTAGCTCCTACGTATGTGAAACCATTGCACCTCTATGGAACTGGAGTGCTGGTTAATGCTGAAAGAGGATTTGACCTATAGGAATATAATCTGCTGCACATATTGTGTTGTGAAGTCCCTTGGTTATCGTGGTCTGTACACATCACCAGTATTCAGTCAAATGAAAGTAAATATTCAGAGATGGTGGTTTTTTTGCCAATGAAAACATAAAAGGAAAGAGAAGACTCTTGTGCTTTCATGTGCATTTCTGATGAGTTGCTAATGCGAGGCAAAATTATTAGTAGTAATAATTAGCAACAAATGTGAGACAACCATTCAACAAATGATCTGTTAACACCCAGAAGGCCAGGAAAACACTTAAAACCAATCTTCCTTTCATTGAAGGCAAACTATTTAGTTTGAGCTCAGTGTGCTTGTAGGGCCAGGTTGCTCAGCTGACGTACATTCTTAGTTGATGTGCTGGTACTTTTGCCTTCAATGAAACCTAAATCAGACAATTTAGGTGAGCTGAACATCTTACCTTACATTTTCTGTTGGTCATTATTGATGTTAAATGTTTAAGGGGCTAGCTTCTCATTTAATGTTGGGGTTGAGTTTATTGTTTTCTTTTAAGAGTGTGTTGTAGCTCTCAGTTAAAAGAGATTCAGCTATCACTTACCATCTGAAATGCTGAGTCTCTACAATCATGTCAGTGGGGAACAATTTCCTTTTGATCACAAATAGCAGAAAACACAATTTAGAGGTCCTGAAGTGCTTGGCTGTCAGGGCAGAGTATAGACTGCAGTTCAAATTTGGAATGGGAATACAGAAAAATAAGTGGTGGTCATCTGATTGCACTGATATGCCTGCAGCTTACCTTTGCATATGAACACTTAGTAACCTCTAATCTGCCATCTGAGAATGATATGCAGGTTTATAATATGTTTTAATCTTGAAAGCGTGGTTCCCTGTAGTGCAATTCTGAACTTATACATGCAGGTATTTCTTGGAACAGAAGTAACACAGCGGTGCATGCAGGCCAGGATAACTTTTAGTTCTCTGGCTCTTAGTTTATTCTGCCTGTCTCTCCTTGTGGTCACCAGTAATCTTCTGTTTACATTGATGCCCTGTAACCAGTGCAAGAACCTTGTAAAGATCAGACCAGAGATGCAGATTGTCTTTGACATATACTGTAATGCCTGTTGTGAGAAAGAAATAAAAACAAACACCTCACACTGGGATCTGCACAATGCTGTAAGGAGCATGCAACATAGATGCTTGCCTTGGGTTCCAGACTTGCCGCCTTTCCTCTTGCTTCATCCAGAGGAGATGGGTGTTGGTTACTGGGAAAATGTGAATTCAAACCACTGGTTTCTCACCTCCTGTGGGCATAAACCACTGCTTCTGTCACCGCTTGCGATTCTGACTATGGGGAACTTCTTTTTGCAGCAGCAAGAGCTTTTTCACCCACCTCATCACACGCAATGGCACTGGAAGCAGCAGGCCCTACTTTCCAGCTTCCACAGTGCTCTCAGGCCTGCCCTTGCCTCCTTTACCTCCCTGTAGTCTGGGCTGGCTCTCCCCACTCTTCAGATGCGCAAAAAGGTCTGAGGCACCTACTGCAGTGATGTGACTATGCAGGGAGAAAGTGCAGAGGGGGAAGGATGTTTATGGAGAGCAGGCTGAGGAAGGGCAAAGAAAAACTTCTTGGAGTACTTCTCTACCTGCCTGCCCCACTGAATGCTTGTAGCAAGGTCCTCCATTCTGTATGGGCCCTTCTCAGCCCTTGTTCTCATCCTCCCCCAGAAGAGGCATTGACTAGCACCAAATCTCTGTTCCCCCTCCAGATCCCCGAGGCAGGACACTTATGTCATTCCTGTCAGCTATCCAGACTGTTCTTCAAGCATTCCACTCACAGAGGCTTCACAGCTGGATACTTCATGCATTGCTTCCATCTATTTGCCCCCATTTAGTTTCATAACATCAACCCTGAATCCTTCTTACAGTTTAAGCCTGTTATGGTTTCTTAACATCTCCATTATAGGCCACTTGAACTGACTAGCACGTTTCCCCCTTTGTGTCAACCTTAAGACATCTTGTGCTTCTTGTTGGTCTTATTTTCTTAAGGCTAAACTTCAACAGTTCTTTCAGGTTTTCCTCACAGATTATATTCTCTAGACCTCTGATTATTCTTCTTGTTTTCTTCTGGACTATATCTAATTAGTCCACATCTTTTTTTTTGTCTTTTCCGAGAGTATAGCAATGATGACAAACAGTTCAGATTTTAATCTGCTCTAAACCTCAGCTCCAGTAGTTCCATATCCAGTATAGTAGTTGTGTAGCCAGTTATTCCTTAGTGTAGAGTCTTTCATGGATTCCTACTGTGTCCTTTCTTTTATCTTCCGACTCTCTAATTCATCAAACTGCTTTTAAAAAAAGTTCTGTTCCTGTCTTCAATGTACTTGCAGATCCTTTCAGCTTTGGGTGAATTTAATCATCTTTCTTCTAGTTCAGAGTCCATAGCACTAACTGGTGAGAGTCAGACTCAGAGAGAAACCTGTGGATGTCTATTCAATGTGTTCCTGTACTGGAGAGCAAAGTCCTATTCTCAACCATCTGGGTACCAATACTGCGTTTGCTCCACAATCAATAGACCACACGTTCCTTGCTGGTTTATGAGAATTTCAGGCAAGCTAGTGTCTAAAGACTTAACAAATAAAGATACTGACATCTGCTTCTTCTTACTTGCCTATGAGGTCTGTCTCCTTGTTTTAAAAGGAAACTAGATGGGTTTGTCAAGACTAGACTGTGAAGCTAATATTGGTTTTTACTCATCTTGTTACATTCCAGTTTCTTACAAATAGATTTTTTATTATTCATTCCAGAGTTATTTCCTGTAAATGAAATTCAATTCATTCGTCTATAATTCCTCAGCTCCTTTTATTTTTTCCATAGACTTTCTGATTTTGGCTGTCCTTGCTTTTGCTATAATTGTATACTAATTCTTAATAATCTAGCTTGGATTCCACTCTCTATGCATAACCTTCTTCTTCTTGAGGTCAACAGCAGCATTCTAGTCAAGCTGGCCTTTTCTTGTAGTCCTTTTCCTTTCTCCAAACTGGTGTAGAGCTTGCTACTTTCCTGTTCCAGGAACAAGCTGGCTGCAAAAGATCTCCCCTTACTATTAAACCCTGGGCTGTGGTTGGAATCTGCTGTTGCTTCCTGGCTTGATGGTTTGCAGGAGACTTGTCAATGGGAGGCAACCTACATCTGGTGACCTGTGAACCACTCTATACTGTTCATGCCCGTGTTTTCTCCCTGAGTTATATTAACGACAGTATTTCATCTGGCAAATGCTCTGGGTGAGGGTCACCACCGAGCGGAAAGGTGATGGAACAACTTATTCTGGATGCCATTTCCAAGCAATTGGAAGAGATGAAGGTTATCAGGAGTAGTCAACACGTATTCATCAAGGGGAAATCATACTTGACCAACCTAATAGCCTTCTATGATGTCATCACTGGCTGGGTAGATGGGGGGAGAGTAGTGGATGTTCAGTGGATGTTGTATACCTTGACTTCAGCAAGGTGTTTGACACCATCTCCCACAACACCCTTGTTATGAAACTTAGAAAATGTGGGATAGATGAGGGGACAGTGAGGTGGATTGAGAAGTGGCTGACTGGCAGAGCTCAGAGGGCTGTCATCAGTGGTGCAGAGTCTGGTTGGAGACTTTTAACTAGCAGTGTTCCCCAGGGGTCAGTGCTGGGTCCAGTCTTGTTCAACATTTTCATCAACGACCTGGAAGCAAGTTTGCTGATGATACAAAGCTGGAAGGATTGGCTGACACATTGGAAGGCTATGCTGCCATTCAATCTGTCTCCTGGACGGACTGGACAGTTGGGCAGGGAGGAACCTGATGAGGTTTAACAAGAGCAAATGTAGAGTCTTGCACCTGGGGAGGAACAACTGCATGCATCAGTACAGGTTAGGGGCTGACCTGCTGGAGAGGAGCTCTGTGCGGAAGCACTTGGGGGTCCTGGTGAACAACAGGTTGGCCATGAGCCAGCAGTGTACCCTTATGGCCAAGAAGGCCAATGTTATCCTGGGGGTGCATTAAAAAGAGCATGACCAGCAGGTCAAGGGAGGTGATCCTCCCCCTCTACTCTGCCCTGGTGAGGCCACAGTTAGAATACTGTGTCCAGTTCTGGGGTCCCCAGTACAAAAAAGACAGGGATCTCCTGGAAGAAATCCAGCAGAAGGCCATAAAGATGATTAAGGGCCTGGAGCATCTCCCGTATGAGGACAGGCTGAGTAATCTGGGTCTGTTCAGCCTGGGGAAAAGAAAACTGAGAGGGGATCTGATAAATGTTTATAAATATCTAAAGGGAGATAGAAGGCAAATTGATGAGGCCAGGCTCTTCGTGGTGGTGCACTGCAATAGGACAAGGAGTATAGCCTAAAACTTGAACATAGGAAGTTCTGTACTAACATGCAGAAGAACTACTTTATGGTGACGGAGCACTGGAACAGGTTACCCAGAGAGGATGTGATGTCTCCTTCTATGGAGATATTCAGGACTCAGATGGATGCCTACCTGTGTGATCTATTATAGACTACCAGCTTTAGCAGGGAGGTTGGACTCCATGATCTCTTGAGGTCCCTTCTAACCCCTGCAATTCTGTGATTCTGTGAGCTGGGCCACCCCCCTCAGCACTGGTGATACCTCATTTCTTTCCTTTTTTTTTTTTTTTTTTTTTGGTTAAAAATGCAGGAATGAAATGGTTGTATCTTCAGCAATGCCCAGCAGCTATCCATTTGAGGTACTCTGCAAGGGATGGGATTGATACTGAGCACCAGTGGCAAGCCAGTTCCTCCCCTGCAATTACTTTTCTTAGCCTTTGAAGTGAAGGCTAGATCTGCATTGCCACAGTGGCGATGAAGTCCTAACTCAGGCCATCTTTGGATAATGTTTGCTCAGGTGTGGTATGTTGGAAGTAGAATCACCACTGTTCCTTTCCCAGAAAAAATAGTCATTGTTTGCCACATTTAATTAAGTTTTTCCCTTTCGCGCAGCCTCCCCCATCCAGATCTGAAGTTAGTTTTATAGTTTCCTCTCAGCCTTTTCCTTTGATCCTAAAGTAGCTGTCACCCCTGTACCTACAGCTCTTCCTGTCTCACCTTGGCCAGCATAAAATGTGTTTTTGTGTTATGGCTTTCTTTTTGGGGGCTGCTGACTCTCTTTCGCAGTCAGCTGGATGCTAGATGAAATCATTCTCTCTGCTGTTTCAAATATGTCACATATATATTTCCCCGCCTGTGCTTTATATTCTGTCCCAAATTTGTTCATAGGAAATGATTCTGTTTTAGTTCATTTTGTTTTGGAAAGTGAATCTGTTGCCAGGGGAATGCACGAAGTTTCCAGGCGTGGGGTCCAAGCTTGGCGCAGGAAGGTGCTGCGCAGCACAGACCTTGCCACACACAGCCTGGAGCTCCTCGCTCCAGCCCTGTGAGCAGATCTTCCCTCCTCGGCGCTGGCTGTGCTCAT
Organism: Pavo muticus; assembly: GCA_016647715.1. Classification (NCBI taxonomy): domain Eukaryota; kingdom Metazoa; phylum Chordata; class Aves; order Galliformes; family Phasianidae; genus Pavo; species Pavo muticus. Next base: position 3,549,857 of record JACDJE010000020.1, read on the forward strand.
GCCAAAGCTGTGTCGGCTCTCTGCCTTGGTCAGCCTGCCTGCGACCTGCTCTCTCTGCCTAATCTGACTCTGGTAAGCTCATTTGCCTCTATCTGAACTACAACTGAGGCATGAACTGTTGGGTCTGCGCTGGTGAAAACCTATGTCAGTAAACCAAGCTGTAATGCGGTAACCAAAGCAGGGCAGGAGTGAGCAGCTTGACACGTGCATGACAAAATAACCCCGTGCTGCAAGATGTAAGTGCCATTATAAGAAGTGCCATATTTAGACTGTTTGTTAAATTTCTCTAACAAAAGTATTAATAAAATGTTTTACCGAGAGTGTTGCTTCCATAGCTTGACTTGGAAGCCTCAGCCCAGAAACAGCTTGTCTGTTGCAGAGCCTACTTTAGATGCTACGTTCTGCCATGCCACAGCAAGGAGATTCAAAGTGCTCAGTTAGGGTGGTTAAACCGAAGTGTAAAGTAGACTGCACATTTTCTCCAGTATGGCATCAACCAATGCTCCTTAGCTCTGACGCTGGGATGAGAACACAGGATCCATCTCACAGGCGTGGTGTACGTGAGAGGGTAATGGGAAGAGGGCTGATGTGAGGGTTTCTGGAAGAGCAGATCTAGAAGGAAGGAGTGATGCCAAGAGGAGTGAAATTCCAGCAGAGAAATGTGTGCAGTTAGATGCAGGGACCTCAGCCTACTCCCGCTCTGCTCCACAGAGGTGAAACCTTATGCTGCTGTAATCAGTGACAGATGCCAGCTGCTGAATAGAACCAGAGGGAACTGGAGATGAGGGTACATAGAGATGTGTGGTACAGTGGTCCATGAGGAACAATTGCAGATTTTTGTCTCAGAAATGAATATATGTTGTTCTCCAGCGTTTGCTAAAGATTAATTTATAAATGAAACCCCCACATATATCTGTAGATAAGGTCTAGAGAAAAGGTCTGTGATTTTTGCTTTTTTTTTTTTTCTTGGCACATTACTATGTGAGTAAGCTTATTAAATCTTTCTTCTGCAGATCATTTTCAAATGTATTACATTATGACCAAAAAAAAAAAAAAAAAAAAAAGAAGGAAAAAAATACCTCTGTCCAAAAAAATGGCTGGCAGAGGATGAAAAATGTCTGCTTTGGAAATGAACACTGTCTCTCCTTCTCATTCAACACACGCATACCCTCAGCGGGCAGATCACCGTTGATCAAGGTTACCAACAAGAGTTAAAGCCAAATCTGGAACAAGGGAGAACTCTGTGTGTAGAAACAGCACAGCAGATGCACATTTATTAAATTAAATGCAGCAGAAAAGAAAAAAAAAACAACAAAACATTTCTTGTTGCTTGTGTCTGATTTGCCTGCAGTGACCTCTCTTTCCATCAAGCCAAGTCCTTTCCTTCTGCAGATCTCCATGTATGGTTGGCATTCCGCAATTAGGGAGGCATCAATAAATCAGTGACAGACAAGCAAGGGCTTCAGCATTCCCTCGAATTTGCACTGTCAAAAGTTCATCTCTGAGTGCTCCTCCTCCATTCTGAGCAGTGCTCAGAATGCCTGGGGTTTGCAGGCAGGAGCAGCTTGGGCTCAGAGCCGACCAAGCTCTGGAGCTGGAGTCGGAGGGGGTGGGGATTCAGATAATATTGGGCTGAACTTAATGCTGTTAGATATTGGCCTGCGCCCTGAGCCAAGAACTTGGGTGGTAGCTATTGTTGGGAATCATGATCAAGAAATGTTGTTATTACATAGTACTTTACAATGGGTTGGAGCCTGATGCAAGCAGTGGGGATCCAGCTTTGCAGAACATAAAGACCAAAGAAAGGCTCATGGGCCAAATGTCCGTGTGAAGAAAGACAGGCGTGGTGGAGAGGGTACTGCATGAAGCATCAGTGGCAAGGTGCAGTTGCAGTTGCCAATGGCATAGGTGCCATTTGGAATACTCTTAGTATTCCTGTTCACGTGAGACAGGACCTCTACAGGGCTCTACCCTTGAGCCCCTGCTAAATGCAACACTACCTTCAAAAATAGATCATAGTGTCCAGTACTCTGTTCAGCTGAGTTCTAAAAGCCTCCAAGCCTGGGGATTTCACCATCTTTCTGTGAAATCTATGCCAATGCTGAGCCAGACAGGATTTTTTTCTTTCACTCCAGAAGCATTTCTCTTGTTGCAACCTATGCCTGCTGCCTCTTGTCTCACCCTGCACCTCCCAGTGGAGCCTGTCTCTTGCCTTCTCTGCAGCCTCCTTTAGGTAACTGAAGGCTGCAAGCAGGTCCTCCTGAGCTGTCTCTACTCCAGGTCCATTTCTCTCACTGGCACCTGACAGGTCCTCTCTAGCCCCAAGACGTGGGAAGTAATTTGCCTCTGCCTTGTCTGTTTAGACAGGATGGTCTTTGTGACAGGTGTTGTTATTTGGTACATGCATGGCAGTTTGAGACCTCCTCTGGATCTCACTGCAAGGGTCTTGCAAGTCCATTGCAGATAAATAGAGAGTGCAAATCAGTTTTGGAAGCCTTCCAAGAAACAAGTGTGCAGAGGGCTTGAGGAGGTGATGAGTTAGAGCAAGGAGACAAAGGCAACGGGCGACCACTTTATGAACAACTTCTGGGGGTCACCTTATTCCCTTGCCTTGCTGGAAGTCAGAGAGGGGCTGTAAGTAAAGCTGCAAGGTCAAGTAGGGAGCAGGAAAGAGAAGTAGCACACCTCTGGGTATTTGGTAGTGGTCCATAGATGTCCTCTCCTAAAGTGTGCTTTTGAAGGAGAGTCTGCAGTATCCATAGTTCCAAAGACTCGCTATTACTGCTCAGTTGACCTAGTACTTGCTGCAAAACCAGTCCTCCTCATGCTTCTCCTTTAGACTCTGTAGTCCTTAGCACAAGCCTTTATGTACTAAAAGACTGTTATGTTCCCACTTAGTTGTCTCTTCACTAGACTAAACAAACTCAATTCTTTCAATCTTCTCTGAAAGACTGTTTTCTAAGGCTTTTATCATGCTTGCTGTTGCATCTCAGAGCACTCCCCAGTTTGTTTACCCTTGGAGAGTGCTGTGCCCAGCATCCAGCTGAAGCATCTTCTGGTGCCAACTGTAGCATGGTTGTTTTCTCCCATGCCTGTCCTATGAATCTCTTATTCATGGATCCCATCAAGAGACTTGTCTATTTTGAAACAGTATGACAGCATTGGCTAAGTTTTTGTCTGTGGTACTGGAAGCACGTTCCTCAGCAGTGCTCTTTATCCAATTAGTTCCTGCTTTGCACTGGCATCCCAGCACGTTGCTGTGGCATTCTGTGCTTGCTCTGCCATGATTTCCATCCCACTGATTTCAGACTAATTCTCTAATTTATCTGGACAGTTTTGTAATCCACAGCTACCTTCCCCTCTGCACACCCTGTGGCTGCAGCTCCTGCATGCCATGCACATGCAGATCTCTGTCACATGAGGCAGGAGTTTGGGGGGCTCGTGTGTCTGAGGACAACCCTTGGAGCTGGTCTGCTGTCTTTTCTGTTTTCATCCCAAAATTACGTAAATTTTTGAATATGCTTTGCTGCAGAAATGAAGAACTGTTAAGCTGAGCTGAAAGAGTTGTTTATACTAAAGGTAGAAAACGTGCAATGACTTATGTTCCCTGCACGGGTAATATCCGTAAGTCTGTCATAATGAGTTTTTAGCATGTATCCTAAATCATGTCAACCCTGGTAATTCAAAGGGAATTAAGAGAAGTGAAATCTTTGACCTCTAGCCTCTCTTTGGAATGAGCACCCAGGTCCTAATTGTGGCACCACACCCTGTAGTGCCCAACAAGACACCCTGGCTCTTCAGAGTTACTAGTCCAGCACCTGCCACGCAGCCTGGTTAATTTGTATTTACAGCAGTATAAATGTTCTGGATCTGAACTGACAGCTTGGTTAGTTATTTAAGAGTATGCAGAATGGATATTGTTCCAACAATAAAATGCGTAAAATAAGACCACACAGCTCTTTGTCCTTCCTTGGGTAGCTATGTAGAGTCAACCAAGTTGATGGGTCCATCTTTATGCAGCAAGAAATGCAGATTTTCATTCCTCTTCATTAAAGGCGGAACCATGAACAGCTTCCTGAAAGGGTTCCTTGCCAATGAGCTGCTCTTCCATCTCACTTTGGTAACATCTTCCATTTGCCCTCCTCAGGTGCAAGGCCTCTATTTTGCAGAGCCCCTGAGCATAGCATGGTTTAGGTTGGAAGGGACCTCTAAGCCCACTGAGTTCCAACCCCCCTGCTGTGGGCAGGGCTGCCACCTACCAGCTCAGGTTGCCCAGGGCCCCATCCAGCCTGGCCTTGAATGCCTCCAGGGATGGGGCACCCACAGCTTCTCGGGGCAGCCTGTGCCAGGGCCTCTGTTTCACAGACATGAGCTGATGGCAGGGGAGGGAGGTTGGGATTCCCTCAGTGCCGGCTCCCATTGGCCTAGGTGGAGTGAAAAGAGTGGGCTGCCCAGTTGAGGTTTGCTGGGGACATGAGGTGGGGAAAGGTTTGCTTGGGTTTTGTTTCACCAGGCACGCGAGGGCCAGGAAGCCCTCCTGCAGCCGCCTTGTCGCCTTGGAAAATGAGCACTGTCTCTGTTTAATTTTAATGCAGCCCTTTAACTAAGCTGCCTTGCTGCACTTTGTCCATCTGCGTTGCCCTGTGTGCGGCAGCGTTTCCCTTTCACATTATTCCCCCTGTGACTCACCCCCCTCTCCCCATTGCATTGACATTGTTCTGGGCAGCGAGTTGCCCATGTTCCCTCATGCAAAGATGCTGACATGCCCAAAGATAAACAGCATGCATATAGCAAAAACAACTTTTAAAGTATCCTTATTTCATGAGAAAGGGAATAAATGTGATGGAGGATGAGGCCACGACTACCAGAAAAAAAGAAAAGGGTAGGGAGGAGGAGGATGGAGGAGCTGGGGGCGAGGGAGTCAGCCAGACAAGCGGGGTCCCTCCGCTGCAGCCATCAATTACAGGGCCTGTGGCTTGGTTGCTGCTGTTGTCAGCAGCGTGGAGGGTTGTTTTCTCTCTTTTTTTTCTTTTTTGTGAGGTCTGGGTGAGCAGCCGGGGGCGGGGAAGGAGGGTGAATGCGGGATTTTGCCCAACCCAGTGATTCTCAATGGAGGCTCTGGGCGATGCTGGAAGAAAGGCACTCGCGGGGCTGTGGCATCCCTTGCTGATGAGATGGCCGTTCTGAGGCAGGGGATGCTGCAGATATTTTGGAACCCCAAAGGAATCCAAGTCCAGTCCATACACTTGTGCATTGTTGTAAAACTGAGGTGGGTAAACAAATAAGCTATGCTGCACTACAGCTTTGGCTTAGGGTGATGCTGGCCTGTACCCATTGGGATTTTGTGCGTGTACAGCTACACATACATGTGCACATATATATATATATATATACGCATATACAAAACACATTCCTGTGCGGAGCGTGGGCTTTATAGCCAGCATTGGAGACCACTGGGACTCTTCCCCTTGTAGTTTGAGCAGTCTCTGGCTAGGTGATATCATCTTTTCCAGAAAAACATCTGGTCCTGATTTACTGGCTGCCCTTATGGGTAATGTGCTCCTCGGATTAATTATTTTCACAGTTAAAAAAGTGCACCTTGACTTCACAGTCTGAAGCTGTCTGGCCTCGGCTCCCTGCAGCTGGTCCTCATCATGCCCCTTTTCTGCCAGATTAAAGGGCTCTTTGATATTGGGAATCCCTCCTCCCCTTGAAGTGCTGGTAGATCAAATCACTCCTTGGATGTACCAAGGAGACTGCTTTTTAAATTGCACACAATAGGGTAGGTTGTCCAGACTTCAAATCCCACCTCCCTGGCAGCTCACGCCAAAACCTTTCCCAATTGAACTGTGCAGAGTTAAATATCCTATGACATCTGCACCTGCTCCTGCCTGCTCACCTGCGGCTGAGGCAGGCGTGGTCACAGTCATACACCCGCTGATGGAAGAACCAAGTGGTGGGGAACTCTGGTGGTCATTGCGAGTCCTGGGCATGCTGCTTCTTGATATAAATGACCAGTTAAAACAAAATTCACTGCCCTTTGTGCTGCAGAGAAAGTAATGGCACACCAAGTGAGTCACAGCAAGTGATGTTAGTGGCCAGCGTGTTTTTTGCTACCAGTCTTTGAGGAACAGAGTGAACTCTTGGAACAAAGGTTGTTTAGTCACAATAATTTGTATGTGGGAAAAAAGGTTTATTTTTATGAGGGCTACTCCAGAAGTAATGCTTCTTTTTTTTTATCATGTTGCCTCACAATGTCAGAGGAGGATGTTGGTGGTATGGCAGTAGAGGCTAAACCTTCCCACCAATTTTCCCTTACATGTTGTTGCTGTGTGACAGACAACAGCAGAGGGGCAGTCTGACAAAATAGCATCTGACATGGGAGTGCAGATGAAGCAAAGGTGCGTCACTGAATTCCTCCATGCAGAGAAAATGGCACCCGTTGACATTCGTTGATGCTTGCTGAACGTTTATGGAGACCAAACAGTGGATGTGAGCACAGTGAAGCGATGGGTGGTGCATTTCAGCAGCGGCGACAGCATCATGGAAGACCAACCATGTTTCAAATGGTCATGTAGATTTTTATGAGTGTGGCATGCAGGCTCTTGTTCATTACTGGCAAAAATGTATAGCTAATGGTAGTGACTATGTTGAAAAATTGTGTTTTATAGCTGAGAATTTGTTCTATCAAATACTGCTATTGTACTCTTTGTTTCTGTTGTAGTTTCCATGACAATAAATAGGAGGCATTATTTTCAGATCAACCTATGCAGAAACCTTATACTCTTTGGAGGTTTGGTTTGCAACAACATGCTTTCAGAATTTCACTTTTTGTCACAGTAATGCAAACAGAGCAAAGCTTTTCAGTGAAGCCTCAAGATCACCAAGTGTGAAGGTATCTCTTCACCCAGTTCTGCAGTAAGTAGGTGTCTATGGCAGAGAGAGAACCATGTTATTTTCCTATACTATTACATTTTACAGCTTTTTTAAAAAAATTTTGTTATAAGCTCTGCAGCATGGTATTGTTTCTGCATTTATTAAGCTCAAGACTCATGCAGAATGGCACGTGCGTTTCCATTCAGATTTGATCACTTTTCTACTGTCAGTGTTCAGGCAGGTCTTGACTTCTGTCCTTGCCGTGTTTCAGTGAGTCTGAGTTCCTTCTCCATGATGTTTATAAAACTAGGAGTAATTTCATCTCTTTGGAAAAAGTTGGCTAGGGAAACTGTCTGGGGGACCTAAAACTTTTTTTCCAGCTCTGCCTCTTCATTATTGAGCCATCTCCCAGGAGTAGCCATTCCTCAAGAGCTTTCAGGTCAGGCAGAAAGACAAACTGCCTGAGCAGCCTTTCCTGCAAAACTCCATATCTAAAACAAGCACAGTTGTATGTTTTATGCAGAGCTACAAGTCTTAAGGAGGGCAAAGATCTTTATTCCCCATCTTCTGAACTCAGGTGGTAAATCCACTGTGTGTCCCAGGAGGGAGCACAGCAACCCCTGGTAAATACAGACCACAAAACTTTTCTCCAAAGACGTGTTAAAATCCACGTTTCAGAAGGATTTCATTCCTTTACGGGCTCTGTAAAATCTCCAATTCAGCCTCTACCCAGTGCAAATTCAAGTTAATTGAAAAAATCTCTTCAATCTGCCCAAGCAAGGCAAGTGAGGAACTCCATCCCCCCTGGCATGTCAGCTGGTGGGATATATCCACCAAGCTTGTATCTCCATCAGCAAAAGCAGGGAGAGCAGTTGGCTCTTCAGACATTCTCCTTCCTGTGTGGCACTCAGTGCTAATGGGAATAGAAAGCAGAAGAAAGATCTCCTTTCTTGCCTCAAATCCTCCTACCCCACATCCCAGTCCCAAGGGCCCCTTGTGATATGAGAACGTGTTTTCCTTTCATCTCTGCTCAAGCAACTCATGTTTCTGCATTAGCATGCAAGATGGAAGAGAGCCAGCTGTTTGGTGGGCCTACTCTGGGAGGATTTCATCCTGCAGACTGCTTTTACCTTTTTGTTGTAGCATTGTCCACAGCAGGAAACTCCTGTCAGTTTGTTCCCCACTGACTCCTAGAGGTGTTGAGCTGAGCCTCTTGCCCCTGTCAGCAATACACTTGGAAATGGTGACGAGCACATCTCACCAGAGGCTGTTTTCAGTACAAGGCGCCCTATGGAGCTGGCAGCGGAGGAGTGGAGAAGGAAGGTGGCTTCTTGTCTCATTGGTTGTAGAGATGATAAAGTGGCTAATTTGACTTTTCTGACTCTCTTTGTCATCTCTTTCAGCCAACTAGGCTTCATGTGACCAAAGCAGTCTCCCAGCCAGCGCCGTGCGAGACCAGCTCTCCTCGCTGGCCAGCCATTGTCTCCTGCCCCATTCCAACCTTGTGTCACCAGTGCATTTCCTTTATTTACGAGACATCTCTGGGCAAAAAAATGGCATTTCCAATTCAATCATTCTTGTTCTGCCTCTGACTGCTTTCTAGCCTTTGCTTGGCGCTCTTAGGTCCATGGCATAAGTGTCACTACAGTTCAATACTCAGGTACCAAACACAGAATCTTTTCAGCTCTTCCTTTCTGGCAAGGTACATTTTCAGAGAAGTTTCAAAAGGGTGAAATGTGATCACTGTATGTGGTTGCTTGAAAAAAAAACAAAGGTGAAAAGTTGGGGATTGACACTCCTGAAAACCAGTGACTGCTTGTGCTAGATGTAAGCATACAACTTACTGGCAGCAGCCACATGGGCCAGAATCCCGACCCAGTGAGAAAAGTGAGTTCACATTTTCAGGTGTGTTACTGTCTTTTCTGATGGTCTGCCAATGAGACCACCAGCTGGTGCCCATCATGGTAAGTCTGCCCTGATATGCAGGAGGAAGTACTGTGGGATGTAATTTTATTCATTTCCCATATGCCAACATCTGTCAAATATTTGACCATCATTGATCCCCTGCTCAGGTTCCAGAGCATATTGTTACTAAGAAGAATGAAACCTACTTATCCTGTAGCATAAAGTTCACTCGTTGCAGTGGGAAATGGTGAATATATTGTTCGTTTTTATTAGGCCTACAATTGCTTGCTGAGAGAGGAGGCCCCGAGAGAGGAATGCTTCCCAACCAGACACCAGCCAGACCTTAACTGTGTGACCCTATGGCTTGTAGACAGCAGTTGTGCTAGCACATCCAAAATAAACCTCTCCTTTGTCCAGATGCAGAAAATGCACAGAGGCTGTTTCATTTAGAAGCTCTTCTCCGGACAGCTTATTCCTCTGGTGGCCCAACAAGGCTGTCAGCCTCCTCTCTTGCGAACTATTTACCACCTCTGCCCTTTGTAAGACCGAGACTTTCTGCTGCCTTGCTTGCTCCCCAGGACCAACAGCATGAAAACAATAACGCTCACCCAATTTAAGCAATGTGTGACTCCCTCAGTGCTCTGCCTTCATTATAAATAAGCCACTTGGGCCTGGCCAGCACTTCACAGACATCCATGAATTTTTCCATTCCCAGGGACGCTTTAAGTTTCTGCGTTCCCCCTGAGATAGCCCAGAGCTTGCTGTCTTGATCTGATTTGGAATGGGGTAGGGGTTCATGGCTCCATGCTGACACCAAGCCATGGGTGGGAGTGGGGAGGAAAGGCTCTTTCCTTGGGACTTGAAATCTCTCCTTAATTTCTGAAAGATTTCATCTCTCCAGGAAGCAGTGCTCTCCCAAGACGGGCTGTTTGTGCAAGGCTCGGCCCTGTGGGCTCGCGCTAAACACTTCAGATGTAGCCAGACCAAAAGCCTGCTGCTCTTTTTCTGGGTTTGGTCCAGTCAGAATCCAAATTTCAGCAGAGACTTTCTGTCCAAGAAACTGAATCTGAGCTGCCTTTATCTCCAAGTGGGAAGTGTGTCAGCCGAAAGAACAGCTTTAGCCCAAAGGGGCATGTGAAACGCTGTCGCTCTGGTGTCGCTTTCCCTCCAGACAGAAGGCAACAAGGCTGTGGGCCCGTGGGCTCTTAACTGGGGTGGGTGGGTGACGAGGGGACTTAACAAAGGGCATGCCAAATGGCTGCAGCAGGGACAAGGGAACAATCGCCATGCTCTTCTGTTATCCCTCTCTGACCCACAGGGACTGGTTTGCAAAGTTAGATGTAGACCAGAGCCTCCATGCTCAGCAAAAAAACTGACTGTAAAAACACAGATAACAGAGATCAAGTTAGGAGAGTGCAGAGCCCATTTCCAAGCACTTTCAGCAGAGCTGCCAGAGTTGGGGTGCACTTGAAACACAGCAGAGGCTTTAGGCAACGAAAGCCAGCACTTGAGGTGGATTTTCTCCCAAGGCTGGAAGTGTGGGAATGCCTTCTCCTGAGGTATATCTTATTTCCGTGGTCTGGATAATGAGCCCTCTTGTTCCCAAACCGTTGCAGCCACTGTTTCTTTCCCAAATATCCTAGCACAAATGCTTGCCTCCAGATCACTGGATCAGCTTCCCGCTCCTGCTAGCTCCGTGTGTTGTGTTCAGACCCTACATCCCAAGAGGAGCTGTGTTTTGGACCCTACATCCTGAGAGGAAACGTGTTTCAGAGAAGAGCCATGCTTTGCTTGCACCCTGCAGAAGCATCCCTCCTGCTTTCACAAAGCCAGTGCGGGTGGGGACGGTGGGGGGGGGAAATAAGATGTCATGCTAGTCCCGGGCAGAGAGACAGGGACTTGTCACTGGAGATGGAGGGGGCCGGGGGGAGAGCAAGGCGGTGCTGACAGACCCTCCTGGGACGTCCCTGACCCCTGCCCGGGCTTTCCTCGGTGCCTCCGTGCATGCGCCGGCCAGCGGCGCGGGGGGCCCGTAAAAAGCCTTGCTGAGAAAGGTATCTCTTGTGGGGGGCGGAAAAAAATAAAAAGGCCGGGGGGGGGGAGGGGGGGAGAAGAGAGAGGGCAGGCCCCCTCGCTCCCCACTGAGCCCATTTCTCCTGCTTTGCCGGAGCTGTCAGCCTTGAATCCCGGCGGCGTCCCGTAACGAATTGGCAGCAATGGGGGCTTTGGGAGCCGAGCGAGCGCGGGCGCGGGGGCTGCGCGGGCGGCGCTGGGGATAAAGGCGCCTGTCAGCGCCATTGTGCCTGCCCGCGGGGCCGTGCGCCCGCGCTGCGGCGGGCCTGGCCGGGGGGCGAGGGGACGGGGCAGGAGGGAGATGCTCCGGAGGGACGGGGCGCGGGGGGCTGCCGTGCTGGGGACGTAGAGACCTACACTCAGATCCCTGTTTTACTTCTGCTGGGCCTTCTCCTCCGTTGTGAAGGCAGTTGTGCAACAACATTGCAGACAAAATATTGTCTGGGCGACGTTTTTAATGCCATGGTTTGAGTAACCAAAACAGTCAAGCAGGGCAAATGTAGGAAAAACAGGCACTGATGCCTTGGGCAAAAAGCAGCCATCCAGTGCTCACAGCACAGTATGTGGGGACTGTGGGACATCTGTGCTTTGTACTCGGCCCTTGGGAGAGAAAATGAGTGTCTGAAGATGGGGCATGAGTTCATAGGTTTGAAGGACTGAAGAGATCATTAGACCATCCAGTCTGATCTTTCTGTGTTCCAAAGGCCTCTGATGACAAACAATTACTCTCATTTTGAGTTTGGATCTGACCAGTAGCTACTGGTGTGGGTTTTTTTTTTTGTTTGTTTGTTTTTTTTATTGCAATCACTTATCTGCAGAGTTCAAGTTAGACCCTATGCAAAAAGGATGGGCTTAGCCAGCTTGGCAAAATATGTTTACTGTATTGGCCTCACCTCGCTGAAGCTGCTGCTGGATTGCCTTCTTGTGCTCAAGACATCCAAGAGCTATTGCAGCTCTGCCTGCATATCCAGTGCTACTAGCTCCAGCCTGAGCTACCCATGAGCTCATTGAAAAGATGGTCAAGGCTCAACTCAGAAAGGAATGTGCCCTGGTTCTGTGCTTCAGAAATGCCAGTGTGGCTGCAGGCTGCACCCACCTGTTGCCACTCGTAATGGTAGCACTGAGGCCTCTGCAGAGCACAGACCTCGTGTGGTACAGTATTAATGTGTAATATTAATTACCTCAGCACACATGTAATGCCAACCCCCTCCTGTGAGGGTGCAAATTGGGCTGGCACTGCTTTGCAGCTTGCAGCTGGGCACTGCTCTGCCATGAAGAAAGAGATAGAGACATCAGCCCAAACCTCCTATTTGCTCTCTCTCAACTGACAGTAAAAAATAATGTGGTTTCAGACAATAAGTTCTTTCCATGTGGAAAAACTGGAAAGGCATGCAAGATTGTCCCTCTTTTTTTTTTTTCCCCCTACTAATTGCCTTGATTTCTGCCTTCCCGCTCCCAGCTGCCGCTCCTCTCCAAGTTGCCCTTTCTGACTCCTCGATTAACTTCTTTGTCCACCCATTTACCACTCAGGACGTGGTGACCTCGGGATGTAAATCTGCACTGACGTCCCTGCCACTTGCCTGCTTTTGTGGGGGCTGACTCCTGGGCCCCTTCCCAAAGCCAAGAGCCTTGTTCTGGGATAAAAACCCAACAGCAAGCCGCCTTCTGATGTCGATCTCCAACTACCAGGTACAGCATGAGCTGGGATGGGGTCTACACCCTCTGTTTTTTGCTGGCTCACCAGCTTACCTGGCTTGCCATCAGCTCATCTAGCCGTAGGCTTGTATTAATTTAGGCAGGCTTTCTTGGTAAGACTTGGATTAATTGGTTGTGTAGGTCAAACTTTCACAAGGTCTACTTTGGAGCTAAACAATACTTTCATGACAGCATCTTGAGAGACACTATTAGGGTAGAAACAAAGACAGATACGGGCTTTGCTTTGAGCCATCATGATATGCCAGAGTTGTTTTTTTCAGTGGAGCAGAAGCTTGCAAAAGGGCCCAGCCCAGGACACGTGTGATGTCCTTCACTGAGCACTGGAGGTGCTGCTGTTTGAAATTGGAGGTTTTGGGGTGCACCTCCACAGCCAGGGCAACTGGTTTGCTCCTAGTGGCACCTCAGGGTAAAGAAGATCCTCCATGTACAAGTGTCACAACTTTGGGGGGGGGGGGGAAGGGGAGGGGCAGCAACATAACAGAGCACAACAGTGCATCCCAGACCAGACTAATAACAAGGGTGTCCACAGAATGGTTTTCCAGGGGCATGGCCCTATAAACTCTTGAAGGAGATATACAGCTCTTTCCTAAATGAGGTCCTAGGCTACAACATAAGGGCACTATCTGCCCAGATGTGGGCTTTATTCTGCATTCAATCTGACTCCTGGGTCACCACAATCTTCAGTGTTATTTCCTGAATTCTCCTCTGAAGCCTTCAGAGGCCTAGGTCCTGAGCCTCCATTGGAGCTGCCAGTTAACACTCAGCTTCCCAGCACCACCCAGGGTTTTCAGCTTTAATTACCCATGTGGAGCCCCCCCTTCACCCAGCACAATGAGGTCAGGCACCTGCAAGCCCCCAGATTGGGCACAGTCACGGCAGTGCAGGACGAAGGTGGGAGGCAGGCAGCTGCAGCAGAGGAAGCCCAGCTGGAGCCCAGGTCTTGTTCCTCCTGCTTTGTGCCTCATTTGTGGGCAGCAGGGCCCCACACTGCTCCTCCTGGCCCTCTTTAGATTTGTCAGCAGCAAGCAATGTGCTTCTCACCTGCTGCACCGCTGCTGCCAGGCGGGGGACAAGCTCCTTGCTGAAAGCCTTTCTGAGCAGTTGAGGGAAAGGGTCTTATTTGATGTTTATGCATTGAGACCTTTTTCTTCTGCTCAGCGTTATCCAAATTGAGCAAGATGACTTTGAGGGGGGTTGAAATAAATGAGTTATTCGTGTTGGCCCTAGAGGCAGTAAAAATGGTCAAGGTAAAAATCCCAGCTTTGATACACTTGGATCACAGTTTTCCTTGCTTCACTGGGGAGTGTGCTCAGATGGCATTGCCATCCTGTGTCCAGCTGCTTGAATGATTCTAATTTCTTTCATCTACTGTAGCTCCCCTTAACACAAAAGAAACCACAAACATCACAGCTGTGCAAAGTGATACAAAGCTGGACCTACGTGCTCAAGAGGCGTGTGAGCCTTACAGCACACAGGAGGCAAATGTTTTTTGATGAAATCATATATGAGTTGAGTTTCACCAATGTTTTCATCCGTCTCTTCGCACTCAAATGAAAGGAAATAAAAGGACATGCTCTTTCTTAAAAAAAAAAAGAGTTTTAAGAGTTTGGAAAGCAGCAGAGAGGAAAGAAAGCAGGACTAACAGGTGGCTTATGTTCTGCCTGGCATGCTCCCATGGATGAGCTGTTTGGTTTTGTTCAGGTCCCAGCACCGCTCTGCTCCTCTGTGTCACTGTGTGTAGAATGGCAAGAAGGACAATAAGCAGACAAGCAAAATGAGATCACAGACAGGGAGGAGTAGGTGGATCATGAGAGAAAAGGACTAAAAGTGCCATCAAATGTCATGGTCAATATTAATATACTGTCAGGAGCTCTGGGGAGCTGTTTCATATAGCAACTGGCACTTGCCCATTGACACTGGACAAGTGGATCGTAGGGCTGACCCAGCCAAGCCTTTCCTGTGCTACTAACAGTGCCCACTTTGACAAAATCCTCTATATAGGTAAATCGGAAGCACTGTACGAGTGTTATTATGGATGAATGGCTTGAAGGACCAAGAGAAGTCTCCACCCCACCATGACCTACAATGGGGCAATTACAAGGCAGCAAGTTAAGCATGAACTTTGGTCACCACAGGTCTGAGCTCTTCCAGCTCATGCTCCCTCTGCTTTCAAAGGGGTCTACAGGTACCCAGGGAGGATGGGTGCTGGGTCTGCCATCACCAAACCCTCAGTGTGGTGGGAATGCTGCTGTGTGCTGAGGGTTCCGCACCTCCCCTCAGCTCTGAGGCTGGGGAATGAAGGAGCTGGTGGAGAGGGGAAAGGAAGCAACTTTTTAAATAAAAAAAAATAAGTGATGAATAGATCGACTAATCCCGGGAAAGCTTGAGAATATAGAGCAGCGTCTGTGGGGCCTCCCTTTTTTCTTTTCTTTTTTTAATTTTCTTTTCTTTAATTTCGCTGCAGCACGTATAATCAATTATGGCCTGAATCGGGGATAAGGGGAGGGAAAGTACTTCAATTCATAAATCAATTTTATACGGTCATCAGTCAGGTTGTGAATGCAAATACCTCTGTCGGTTTAGGTTATTCAGAATTAATTGACTCCCACCGGGCTGGGCTGCAGATGGAGAGGAGCTTTCTCACAAAGTCTGCTTGGGCTCAGCATGGGGGCAGGCAGGCGGGCCCGCTTCCTCCTCCTCCTCCTCTTCCTCCGCTTTCCTCTCCCGGAGCATTATGCTGCTGGCGCTGAGGAGAGTTTTGTGTGCATGTGAGTGTCTGTGAGAGGGAGCGGGAGAGATGCTTGAAGAAAGAAAGGGATATGCAAAGATTAAAGTCACAAGCCCCCTCTTCAGCCTTGGCCTGTGCAGACACTTTTATGTGATTAGGAATGCTTTGCTTTCAAGGGTTTGCTTTTAAGCCTTGAGCTTCTCTTGAACTTCTCCAATAAGAAAACAAACAGCAGTGTCAAAGCTTCCCCCTGTGCCTGGAATTTGAGCGAGAATCGTGTCATTAAAAAGCCACTTTGCTACTGGGACTTTGGCATCTGAGCCACTGTTTCAAAGCCTGTCTAGGGCAGGGGAGATCGAAAGTCATTAAACATCTAGTGGTTGTTTTGATGGCCTATTGAAAAAATGAGTTTTGGAGGGTTTTGGGCCACCAGGAGGATGCAAGACACACACCACCACCTGGATGCCCCCTCCCTGCATCTCCTGGCTGTGTTGACGAAGTTATCTTGAAGCCCAGAGAGAGCCCAAGGGATGGTTTAGCACTGAGGGTGAAGATGAGTGAAACCCATAGCCCTCTTTTCAGTCCCCTGTAGTGCTGCTGTGTTTGCTGAGTCATACGGCAGGAATGGGTGCAAACACCTGGGCGCACACTTGCCCATCATTATCCTGGATTGGCACAGTTAGGACTTCTTAGATATGGTCCTCTCCACTTCAAACTCAAGAAAATCCTCTCAGCTCTATAAAACTCTAGAAAAGGAGTCCCACAGTTCTGCCCAAGTAAATAGCTAACTCCTTCCATTAGCAGACTGAGATCAGTTGCCAAAAGAGTTGGCATATATAACCCTCTTTTACATGTGAGTAGACTGGCAGAAGTGATGTGACTTGATCCAAAATGTCATCCTTTAAAACCTGGCCTAGCTGGAAATAAAGCTTAGGTCCTGTGGTCTCCACTCCATTACTGTATCCACTAGGACACAGCGGATCACCAGAGAGTTGAACATACACCTCCACCTATTGCGAAGTGAAAGATGTTGAAGCTGGCCCAATGGAACTGACCCACATGATCTCATGGAAACAACATCTCAGCAAGTCTTGACAATTCAGAGGAGGCCTTGGAGGTAACAACCATCACTGAGGCTTGACTATGCTCAAAGGCTGCATAAGAAGATGGAAGGAGCTGTTTGTAGCTAAGTGAGGAGGTGGAAAACTGCCTTGCAGTCCTTCAGCAGGAGCAGTACAGAGCAGTTCTTGGCAAAGGGAAGCGGGAGGGAGCAGCAGAACAAAAGAGCCATGCAACTTCCCCTCAATGCTTTCCTCTGTTTTGAGCAAAGCTGCTATTCTAGTGATACCCAAAGAGCCAGGTGCCCCGGACAGCCTTCTGCAAGGCTCTGCCAACTTCACCGTACTCCTTATCTACGAAATCCTCTGCTGTTTTTCACATATGCTATTTTGTTAAAACCTCATTTTTTTTCAAATATCGTAGTCTATAGATGGGTGTTCACAGAGCTGTTGAGTCGCTCAGGCTGAAAATGAGAACTGTGCAGACACATCCAGATCCCTTCTGCTGGCCTTGGTGTGTCTGACTCTTCCTTCCTCTTCAAAAGCTGCCTGGACATGAACCTGCACAGCCTGTTCTGGTTGGCCCTGCTTGAGCAGGGGTTGAACCTCCAGAGGTCCCTTCCCACCTCAGCCACTCTAGGCTTCTGGGATTCTGTTTGCTGTGGTCACTATGGTTTCTTCTGCAGCAGACCCAACTAGATATCGTACTTGCAGCTGTCATTGCAAGACCTCGCTCAGAGGTACCCTCCTTCAGTGTACTGAGCCTTGGGCACAGCTAGCCCCTGGATGCAGCTCAGGCTGCCCCACGTCAGCCTCACATGTGCCCAATGAGCTGTAGCAGTGTGTGGTACAAGAGGTGTTTTGGAGGGAGCAGGAGGCAGGAGTGTCTGGTGAGTTCGGCCTGTGCGGCTCCTGACACGGCAGCTAGGTGCTCTCTCTTCCCATGCCCATTGCCAGAAAATTCATGCCTTAGATAATAAGTGCTGTTGTGGCCTGTTCTGCTCCAGCGCTCTGCTCTTTGAGGACTTTGTCTGGGTCCCATCTCTCTGCTGGCCTGGCAGTAACCAGGTCTGACTCTTAGGAAACACAGACCCCTGGGGCTGGAATATTTGCCAAACCTCAGCTGAATCCCCACCTAGCAGCCCTTGAGATTATCTGCTTGGGACTCGCCAGGTTGGAAAGCAGTTAAAAAAGTCTTTCAGCTCTTGATCAAGCGAATCTGTCATGTGCAAGAGAGAGCCATTTTAGCACGCTGCCGCTCTCCCTCGTTGCTTCATCCTTCAGCGCCTGACAATGCTCTGTGTGTTTCTGTTTGCTCAGTGTGCAGTGAGGAGGCCTCCCCCTCGCCAGAGCTTTCTTAGCATTTGTAATCATGTTTATAAAGTCAAATACCTAAGTGACCAAGAGCTACCGGAGCTGCTTCTCTGCCTAGTGGGGTACCTGAAATCTCTCCTTGAAGTCCGCGGGGAGAGCCACGCTCTCCTGAAACACTGAGCGGAGCCAGGGCACAGGCAGCAGGAGGAGTGAGCCCCTTGTCTGACTCACACAGCCCCTTTCATTGGGGCCCGGGGAAGGAGGGGGGGAATCTTTACACCAGCGATGGGACTTCTGAAGAATTTACAGTCGTCTTTTTTGGAGACACGAAAGGTTTTACGGCCCTGGTACCAGCGGTTACAATGCCCTATGGAGCACGGGGCTGAGCGTGTGCCAGGGACCCCTTCATCTCGCCAGAGTCTGGCCAGTGGCCAGGGCCTTTGCATGGGGCTGTGCCTCTTGGTGAGGGAAGGAGTGAGGCTGGTAGAGAGGCCAGAGCAGGGGAGAGGCCGAGTGGAGGGGGCAAGGAGGGGAACAAAGGACTGTGTTACAGGAGATGGGGCAGTGGGAAGCAGAGGGAGATGAGGATGGAGGGGAGGCCAGTGTGGGAGGACAGAGAGCCGGGTACATGGACTGGGAGTGGGGAAGGAGAGAGAGAGAGGAGAGGCGCAAAGAGCGGTGGAGAAAGGAAACATGAGATGAAAGAATAACAAAAAGGGAGCCAGGAAGAAGGAAAGGAGGGAACAGCAAATAAGGACTGAGTGAAGTTATAAAGCAAACAGGGTCTTCAAGCAGATATAGCAGGGAGGCCCAGAAAGAGCTCATAGCCCAGTATGCGGGAAGTCTCAGCACAGAAAATGAGGCTTGGCAGGGACCCTCGCCAGGCCTCAACACTCGCAGAAGAGCTCTTCTGCATGCCCTGCTTTGCATCAACCTGCACCCCAGGCAGCTCTCAGGCAAATGTTCACCACGATGAATGTGGTGTTGCACACCTTTATGCACACATGCAAGTGTGTCACACACCCCAATGTCCTACATTCAAGCTGTGCACCTGCTGTCACAGGCTGCTCTCCCCTGACCCCGCAGCACCTGCACGCCCCAATCAAGCTCCTCTCCCTCCTCAGCTGGCTGCAACGCAAGGCCTGTGCTCTGTGAAGAATGTTGAAGTTTGGCTGTTGGGGTTCACTCTGTGGTGGGGAGAAAATGAGCCTGTAAGGTCTTTTTTTTTTTTTTTTCCTTCACTGGGGGAAATGTCCAACAGAAAAAAATGAGTATGTGAGGTAATTCCTGAATGCTGCATCTGCTTGGTTTGCAAATGGGAAATTTGCCATGGGCCCCACACACTGGTATACCTCCTGCTAGTGGAGCCACAGCAGACATGTTGCTCTTGGGCCAAAGGGGTTGTACAGAACTACTGCCAACGGTATGTGCCTGATCCACTGTGTTTTTAAAGCATGATACGCCAACCTATCCTCAGGGAGGGTCAGCCACACTCATAAAAGTCCCTTGTAGTGAACATTGCACTCAACATACTTCTCTCTGGTTACAATGGACAGAAAATGGCTCACAGCAGAGATTTTCTAGACTCTTATATGTGTTGCCATAGCCCAGAAAGGGTAGGGAACCAAAGGGTGAGAGGCCTAGTGACTGCATGTTGGGATGAAGAAGCAACAGTGGTTTAATTTTCTATTAAAATCCCTCCATGCAAGCTGTGCAAACTTTTTCTTGCTAGACAAACATTGTGCAAAGGGCAACACATTATTAGTGGGACTCTCCCATATGAACAACATGAGCTGCAGGGCCCAGCCAGCAGCCAATGGAAGTGGGTTTGTGCACCTGGCCTCCTTGGAAGCATGTTCTGACACCTGGGTACCACAGTAGTGACAGAAGGACCTCAGGAGAGCATCCTGTGCAGAACAGCACCAGTGCCAGGCCTTGTACTTGAGCACTCCAGGCCCAGTGACACAACTCCTGGGAAGAAGCTGTAGAGATGGGTTCTGTTATTTCCAGGCCTGCCCCATAGCACAGCTCCTTCAGCATGTTAACCGGCATTTTGGGAATGCCCACCTATTGCCACTGGCTTGTACTGCCTCTTGTTGAAACACCATTGATTTAGGAATGCCCTGTTTTCCCTTCTCTACATGTTTTCCTTGATTTTTTTTTTCTTTCCCTAGAGTATTGAAGACATGCATGTGGTATGGTGTTATCTTTTCCACCCAGTTTGCTTTGATTTGATGATCCTTGAGGTTGCTTCCAACCCAAGCCAGTCTATGATTCTGTGATCCTATTTTGGAGTTCGATCAGTATAGATGAAGTGAAATGGAAACAAGAATTATTGTTTCATCAATAGCTGAACACTTTTGTTCATGATTTTACCTCATTATCAGAAGTATGAGGAAACCAGTGCCTAAGACTCAATTACGATAATGGAAAATATAGGGAAGCCAGAATGTATCAGGATTAGAGAACATGCTGCACAGTCAGAGGTTCATGGGTTAAGAGACCATGATCTCTGGAACGAGCAGTGCTGGTTGAATTTGTTGTGTTTTCACTCTTCAGCCTGTTCTTGAGTGGTCATTGCAGGTGGCAGTTAAGCCACGGCAGCACTCTGGATGCATGTGGTCACGTTGCTAGGAAAGCACACGAAGAGCTTACATGTCAGGGCAGGAGTAGAAAGAAGCTGGCTCTTGTGCTGAGATTCTCTTGTTAATCCAAGAAATTCACCCACAGAAAACCACTAATGACTTCAAACCATAGTCCAGTGGCGCCCTGGCGTCCTCAAACTGTAAACAGAAGAGAGAAAAATAGATCTGATAAAGAGCAGCTTGGCTTGTAGGCTTGGAGGAATGTTAAGTGCGTAGTCCATGGCAGCAGGAACCAGCATGGCTGAGCACAGATCTTGGCTCCAGGACTGATACAGCATCAATTGCGTATATCTTTCTCCCCTGCTGGTGATTAGTTGTCTGCCCAGCTGGTGGGAAGCTGGTTCCTCCTCCGGCCCAACCTGGCCTTCAGCTATGACACTCAATCCAAATGTTTCAAGGCTGCCCTTGGAAGCAGAGGAGCTTAGCACCTTGGGAGGTGTGGCCCACGGCCTTCATTCCTGATGTTATTTGGTTCCCTAATTTTGGAAAGAGCAGTGGAAACAATTAGGTCTCTTAATTTCTCCGAGGCAAGATCCAAATACAGAAAAGAATACATCTCCCAGGCAGGGAGAAGTGGGGAATTAACTGCCTTCTTTTGGATGAGATCAGAGAAAGCAGATTTATGAAGCAAAGAGAAAGCAAAGTGCTTTTATGGGTAAAATGTTCCCTGCTTATTTCCTTTCTGTCAGACTACGTTCCTCCCACGCTTCTGGCTGCAAGCTTGCTCCTTGGAAGCCTGTTTAAGCATTTCAGCATGTGCTGATTTAACTGGGCAAGGATTCTGACAGATCTTTGCAGAAAACTTCACAGGAGTTGCTAGAGGTGACTGCCTAATGCTGACCTGGGGCACATGGAGGAGGACCAGGCTGGCAAGTGTTGATCTTTGTGCTCTTGCAGCTCTCTCAGAGCACCAGGCTCTCCAAAGATGCTCCTCATGGTCTGCTGGGCTGGGGTGCATCTCCCCACCTGCTTTTTCTCCTCCCTTGAGGAGTTATGGGGCTCTGATCCATGGAGAGATGCTGAGAGCTGAAGCCTCACCAAGGCCGGAGGCGTTTGGTTACTGCTCAGCCAGGGCAAGCGAAAGCAGAACGGGAGAGAAATTCAAGAGGGTGGGTGTGGAATGAGAAAGCTTCTGTGAGTGAGTTTCCACACACGGGGCTTTCAGCTCCTGCCAACGTACATGCAAGATGGATGAACTCAGGGGAACTCAGAGAGGCTTGCGTCTGCTAAAGGAGGCCATGGCAACTAACATTGAGTTATGGGGTACCAGCTGGGACACCTGAAGCACCAATGGTCTGGCCCTGCTGCCTG
Source organism: Pavo muticus (assembly GCA_016647715.1). Lineage (NCBI taxonomy): Eukaryota > Metazoa > Chordata > Aves > Galliformes > Phasianidae > Pavo > Pavo muticus. The sequence continues at coordinate 3,571,483 of JACDJE010000020.1, forward strand.
CTCTGCTTCATGATTCTTCCTGACAAAGATGTCTTAGATGTTGGTTCTGACAGGCCTACTGCAAAGGTGCATAGAATCATGGAATCATAGAATCATTAAAGTTGGCAAAGAACGCTAAGATCATTGAGCCCATCATCACCATGCCCACTAACCATGTCCCTCAGTGCCGCATCCATACAGCTCTTGAACACTACCAGGGATGGTGATTCCACCACTTCCCTGGGCAGCCTGTGCCAGTGCTTGAGCACTCTTTCAGATAATAAGTTTTTCCTAATATCCAACCTGAACGTCTCCTGGTGCAACTTGAAGCCATCGCCTCTCATCCCATCCATCTCCTGCATCTTCCCACCACACCCAAAATCACAGCTCTTGCTTAGGTAGGCAGCCCAGGCACCAGCACAGTCTTAGGCCTTGCTGGAGGGAATCCAAACAGAGCAGTGCTGCTGTATGGGCCAGGTTCGGAAGCAGCCCCATGCTCAGTAAACCCTCACAGAATAACATCAGCAAAGGGGATGGAGTTTTGCCTTGTGAAGCTGGGCAAAAGAGGAGAATATAGTTTTATCATAACAACAGTGATGTTGAGGAGAACCCTCGCTCAGACCTCAAGCTGCGGTAGGTTTACAGGCAGGCGACGCAGGCGGGGGGGAGGCTAGGGAAGAGAAAGCCCCACAAATTGACCTCTCTCCCCCCTGTCCCTGCCTCTTTCTTTCAATCCCCACCTAGTCAGGAGTGCTCATTAAGGATGGCTCTCGTTTCCCTAATTAGGCTGCCTCCTTCTTTTCACGGGGCTCCAGACCTCTGCCATTCAGCAATAACAAGAATAACAAGAAACTTGTTATTTTACAACCTGGGCTAAGGAGGGGAGGGGTGAAGGGGAGAACATGATAGCTTTGTGATGGGTTGCTCAGAGCAGCTTGGAGCAACCTGGGGGCTGTGGGAGGGCAGAGGGAAGTGATATGAAGTGGAAAGGGACTTATAGGTAAAGGGAGTTGTGTCAGCCCTGGAGGCGTGGTGCAGCCAAAGGACCAGGCAGAGATCTCTGCTTTGCCTTCATGTAGTATCCTGCCCCAGGAGCACACAGCCATGCTGGCATGGCTCTGTGTGTATTTCAGTGTTTTTCTGGATGAGAGGGAAAAAAAAAACCAAGAACAACAACAAAAAAAACCACTCACCACCTTGCAAAACCAGCCCTCCCTTGCCATTTGGAATGAATTTGTCAAGAATAGCTTATCGTCTCCGTAAATTGTCACAGATCCATGCTATTTTGCAGAGTTAAACATTTCAACATTTTATCCACATTACCAATTAAACCATCTTTGCTCAATTTATGCCTCATTTAAATAACTTAATACATCAGATATAGCTTTTTTATAGTTTGGTTTTAAGTCTCTTTCTCATACTCTCTTTAAGACTTGTCTAAGTCTTTCAAGATGTTCTTTAAAGCCCTCAGACCAAATTAAAACATCATTCGCTAGAGCTTTGGCACTTAGCAGTTTCTCACAGATCTGGCAGTTACCCTTTGAAATACCTCGGGAGCAGAACAAATGCCAAATGGTGTCTGCCCCGACTTATACACGAACATTTTCAAGCACGAATGTCCAGAGTTAAATAGGTGCAGACATGCAAGCCAGTGGCCCTGATTTTTCTGAGGTGACAAACATCCTGCAACAATGTCCTGAAGGATTTATGGTATCAGTCACTTGGATTTTGCCTCTGAGCCTTTCTTACAATGACGGGTCATATTGTTTTCTAAATTCATGTTCATGCCTTAACTCAGTTGCATCTGCTAATGGGTTCAGATTGTCCTGATTGTAAATAGACAAACAAATATGTATCTGCTGGGACCAAGATTGACTGTGCCAAACCCTTGTTAAACCCTCTTCTCTTCCTCCCATAAAGAAAGAGAGAAAAGAAATCAGCCAGAAACCCAAACAAAAAAAATAACCCTCCCAAAAACCCAGTCCTCTCAGATTTAGACCAAGGCAAATTGGTTCAGCTGCTACATGGCTTTCTCATGGAAGATGTTTTTGTGTCCTCCATCCTCCCAAATTTTGGTCACCTGAAACATTCAGCAAACTCACATCAATTTTGTTGAATTACTCTGACTGAAAGAAAAGAAGCCTTGTGTGCCAGGAGGAGAAACTCTCATCCTCTTGCTTGACCCTCAGCCATGTTTCTGCAAGGTTTCTCCATAGATCCACCAGGCTTGGACAACACTGTTGTTCTGCCTTTGGCTGTAACCAGTTTTCTCCTGCTAAGAAACATTTGGTGAGGACTTGGGCTGCAGAGAAGACATCTTTCAGCTTTGTGGACAGCCTGAGCTGTTGGAGCCCGATCCAGCACATTCAGGTTTTGCCTTTTCCTGATGGTAAAATACGGCTTTCCTTTCCCAGGTATCCTGGCCACCCTCCCCAGAGAAGCACTTGGATGTGTTGTTGATGCTGACCCCCAGCCAGAGCTGGGAGATGTCTTGACCATAGCAGATTGGAAGAGACTACCCTGAATCACCTATCTGGTTTTACATCTCCTCTCACTCCACCATTCCAAGCAGAAACATATAGCAGGTATCTTCATAAGTGCAGTGTTATCTGTGCTGCACTTGGAGAGGAGCCCAAAAGTTACTTTCAGTGTCAGGTTTGCTGTCTGTAGCAGTAGTGGACAAGGGGAGGTGGGAAGTCCTGGTGTGCCCCAGCACACATACAGCTGAAGGGACAGGCAGACGAGCTCATGCATGGAGGTGGAGGTGAAGGTGGAGGTAGAAGAGATCTTGGCTCCAGGCAACTGAGTCGCTTCTCCGAGATCACACATGGAACAAAGAAATAGAGCTGTGCATGGTCGCTTTTGTCTTGCACCTTGGGGACAACATAGGCTCCTGTATTTGCCGAGAAGAGCAATGGAGAAAGAAGCCCCATTTTTATTCCCTTCTCTGCTCAGTCCCTGTTGCCCCAGGTGCACGGTCCCCCTTTGTCCCCAAGGAACACATGTGTCCAGGAGGACCACAGTAATTCTTAGGACACCTTGGCCAGCGTCCATGCTGGTGGTGGCTCTGGTGAGCTGGGAGCAGCCGACTTTTCTCTCTGCCTTTCAATGTTTGGAAACAGTGAGGCTGCCAAGGGAGCTTGTCTCCTGCACTGCACTTCCAGCCTCTGGAAAGCGAGAGTGAGCCCTGAAAAGCCTGGCAGGATGGCCGGGTGAGCGTGCCAGGGAGCCGGCTGCACGGTGCCAACACCATCGACTCCTCTGTGTGACCAGCGAGAGAAAGATGGGGCCAGGGAAAGGGGGTGTGAACGGGAAGCAGAGGAGGAGGGAGAGGCTGGAAAAATTGCACAAGGCTCCTCTGGGAGAGGCTTTTCATTTCCTGCATTTCTGCATTGGATATGAAGGTGGCCAGGGAGGGGGCCACTGCTGTGGGGCTCAGCCCACACCAACATGGAAGATAGAGCAGGGAGCTGGAACTGCAGGATCAATGGGGCTTCCCCCAAAATGGTTCCCTTGGCCTCCTGGTGCCTGCTGAGAAGGTGTGGAGGCATCCCTAGGTGAGTCAGCAGTAAGTACTGAGGGGCCCTGGTGTGTGGGTTTTGTACCTGGGATGTCCCTGGTGAAGCAAAGAGCAAGTCTGGCACAGCTGGTAGTCTGTTCAGCCAGCCCATGCTGCCGGAGCTGTTTTTGCCCCAGCCATTCCAATCTCACCTCTGAATGAAAGAAGTAATTAAAAAAAATCCCAATAAAGAGAAGCAGGAGGCCTATCTTTGTACCAGAAGCATTGCAGATACCCCATGCCATGCCAGCAGCAGTGGCAGGAAGATGGGTCCTGCACTATGCCTGGCTCTGTGCTGTGCTGCTGCTGAAAAGGTGAGGAGCTCCAGCACACGCTGTTATTTTAGACAAAGTGGGTGAGTGTTCACTGAAGATGCTGCTCCCATCTTGCTCTCCTGCCTGCTCTCTTCCTCCTTCTCCGTTCCCATGTTTCGGTTCCCTCCCACCCCTCTCTCCTTCACTCCTCCATACAGCGGGATTAATCCATCAGCCCGGCCGGGAAGGAGGAGGGGCGAGGAGCCCGCACTCCACTGAGCACTGGAGAGGCTCCCATTCATGGGCCAACAAAACCGGGGAGGACTCTTGGGCTTAATCAGCCAAGGAGGGCTCCAGCCCTGCAGACAATTAACATCAAAGCAAGGCAGGAGAAAGGGGAGACGAGGCAGAGAGAAAGCCTGGAAACCCACGTAGGAATTCTGACTGACAGAGAAGGAAGCTGGGATGGGAGGACAAGAGGGAGGACCCAGCGTAGGAGGAGCTGACCTACAGTAAGACAGCTGACATGCAAGGAGATGGCCTGACTCTGACAAGATCCCAGCCTACCCACTCTGCCCCAAGCCTCCTGCTGAGGCCAAGCTTGCATGGCTGTTTCCAACAGTCCCATCACAATCCATGTAGTGAGAATTATTCATTCATACTTCGCAAACAGAGAGCAGCTCCTGCCTCTGTGGTATAGTGAGCACGGCGAACCCAACAAAGCAGGGCAACGTGTTTGTGAGGGGAAGGGGCTGCTGGAGGGGCTGAGGGGCTGCTTTCTGAACATCCAGCCACATGCCTCCCCCTTGGTGGGCCTCACTCTGCAGAGAGCTCTCCACACTTTGCGAGCACCACGAGGAAATGTTAGGCTGCTAGTGAGCTGTTTCAGTGATGGTTTACCATCTTCTGAGTTGCTACATGGATATCGAATGGGAAATCATACCCACATCACCTCTTACTGGTGTGTCCCCTCTCCTTGGCCTCAGGCTGCTCAGACTTCTCCTCCCCCAAGCTTCATAGAATCACAGAATCATAAAATAACTAAAGTTTGAAAAGACCACTAAGGTCATAAAATCATAGAATCACAGAATGGCCTGGGTTGAAAAGGACCACAATGATCATCTAGTTTCAAGCCCCCTGCTATGTGCAGGCTTGCCAACCGCTAGGTCACCTAGTCCAACCTTCAAACCATTGCTACTTCGTCACCTGACACTTTGTGACAGCTGCCACTGCCACCGGGCTGCAGCTACAGCCAGTGCTGTGCTGAGATTTTGCACTTCACACAACAGCTTCACCTACGATGGACGTGGCATTGCCTCCCCTACCACCTCTTTAGCTCTGCTGACAGCTGGATCTGTAGGACTTTCTACTGCACTAATCCTTGCTGCTCAGAAGTTTGCACCATAGCCCCCACTGGTTTGGAATATATTTAGGGATTTAGGGGTGTATATATCATGGTGGTTAGGATGAACTCATCAGTGGGGGAATTGGGGAATGCTGACTCATGGGTTTTGAGGAAACCATGTAGAGATAAAACTCCATTATAGACTGTAAGCAGAAATCAGGGACAAAGATAAGGAAAAGCTGGGCAAAAACACAGTCAATGTGAGCTACCTCTTCTAGTTGAAAGGTGACCTTCATATAAAGAAAAAGGGAAGAAGCAACTGTCTCTGAATTGCTAGATAGCCAGTGAAGCACCGTTTCCATACCAGTATCTATGCCACAATACATTGCCCAACACAAAGTAACATCTGTTTTCATATGGTGGATGCTGTCCCTGGAGATGTTCAAGGTCAGGCTGGACAGGACTCTGAGCAACCTGATCTAGCTGTAGGTGTCCCTGTTCATTGCAGGGGTGTTGGACTGGATGATATGTAAGGGTCCCTTCTACCTCAAACAATTCTATGGTTCTATGATCTGGAGCATTTTTCTTAAAGCTTTTATCTTTTTCACTGTGAAAATGGTAGCTCCAGCCCTCTGCACATCCCAAGCAGTGAACAGCACAAAGCCCGCTGTTCAGGGTCAGGTAGCTGGCAAGCTTTCTGTTCTCTATCAGTCATGATGTTGGTCTCCAACCTGTGAGCTGGGCATGGAGAAGCATGACAAGGACCGGGCTACATGCATCCCCGAAAGAGCAGGACCTCAAGGGTGGGAAGGGGACAGGGTGATGTCCATCCCACACTGGGCATTGCTGTGCACAGGTGGTTTGCACCGGGGCAGTACCAGTGTTGGACAGGCAGGCACAGGAGCAGCTCTCAGTGTATCAGTTACATCTTAATTGTGGCTGTCTGGCTGTGAGGAAGGATGGGAAAGGGAGTGCAAGGCCAGCCTTAGCTTTTGTTTCACGTGCTGAAATTTCAGACCCCTCTTTCCTTTCTCCCACCCACCCCTTTTGCACAGATAGAGCCACCCACATGCTCACACCATGCGTACTCCCGCTGCGTCCCATTGTGGCTCTTCTCCAAGAGCTGCTTCTTGGAAGAGAGGGGGGAGCCAGGGTTGCACTGAGGTAAAACAGTGTAAAACCAGTCATTTCTGTAAATTCCTCCTCCTTCTCCTTTGCACCATCTCTTGAGCATCCCTCTCTCTTCCTCAGCAGGTACATGTGAAAAGTGACCCTGTCAACAAAACCCCAGCAGGACCGGCTTTTGGTCTCACTCCGGCAGCTGGTTCCCATTAACTGTTCTCAATCATGGAGAATTCTTTCTCATTTGAAATATTTTATTATTGCTTTTCCTTTCTCTCAGTTCCTAAGGAGAAGAGGGGGAGTGTGAGTGCAGTGAACTAAAGAAATGGAATTTAGAGCTTGATCTTATCACTCCTGTGTGGAGTGCCTGTAAGTTATCAAGCAGCTGGAACATTTATTCCCTCCCCAAAGTGCCCAAGGAGTTACTCCTCATCTTTTCATCCCCCCCCACTGCCTCAGGTAGGATCTGCACGGATGAGAAAGGCAACTGTTTTCCCCCACCATCCCTCTCCATCTACTTAGTTACAATTAAATGAGCCCAGGAGTTAAAATGGCCTGGTTACCCAAGGCGGGAAGCTAAGGGGAGCAAACATGAACACTCTGGTTTTCACTCCTGAGTCCTTAGGTGGGATCATCAAAGTTTGCACAGTTCTGTTTCCATTAGAAGATGCTGAAATGAGCAGAGAGTGGTAAAAAAGGAGGACGTGGTTTTGGCTGGCTAGTAACCAGGATGGGAGTGCTTCTCCTTGCAGAGAGACGGAGGTGTATGACTGCATAAAACCACCATTTTGCTAGGACTGATTCTGGGCTTTAACAGGTGAGGTGGTCCTAGTGCTTGGATCTGCCACAATCCCAAATGGCAGAAATGGACACGAACATTTTCTTTTATAGGTCATTTTGCAACCTCTGCTGCCTTTGAGGAGACAAAGGGGACATGAAATCACATGCTCTCCTATGAGAAAATGCCTGCACTTGGTCTTCTCTGGAATTCCAGCCATTTGTCTCTGCTGCTCGTTTTTATCTTTTTGACGGATTGTGGCCTTGGCCTTGTGCAGTGTCTGCAATGCTCCTCTTGGGGCAAGAGACACGTTTCTCTTCACAGCTTGTTAGTAGGAACTGTCATATCATCTTCAGCCATCTGAGGAAGTGTCCTCCTTGTCCTCTGGCTTGCAGCTGGCTTGTGAACAGCTTCCCTGAAGGGCTGGATGGCAAGGAATCCTGCAGCTCTCCTGCCTTAGCATGGACACATGAGAAAGAAATCAATCCTGAGTGCTTCACAGTAGGGATGTAGTGCTGGAAGGGATCTCCTATTTTACCACATCTCGTCCCTTGCTATTGTCAGCAATCACATAATACAATCTTTCTCACAAATATGAAGCTCCAAACAATCCTAACAAGTTTTAAGATTTCACCCACTACCCCAATTAGGAGGCTACTCCAGAGCTTGACAGCTCTGAGGCTTAAACCATTCTTATTTCCAGTCTCAATTTATTCCTGGCTAGAGCATGCCCACTTGTTCTGCTGCCAACATTGTTCCAAGGCTTAAATAGCTCTGCTCCCTCCCTGGTGCTCATCCCTCTGATGTGTTTACCAAGAACAATCATATCCATTCTCAGCCTGAGTTTTGCTGGGCAAAATAAATCAACAGTCTCCTACCCTGTGATAGGCACTCTCTTCCATGACCATCCAGCTAGCCTTGGTTTGCGTCTTCTCCGTTTTCTCTTCCTAGCACGGATGGGGAGAACCGTAGACACTTCTCCACAGCCTGTGCCCGGGAAAGAGTTCTGAGTAGCACTGTGGTTTTTGCTGGTGCCAAAGCAGCTAGAACGTCCAACATGGAGCTTTTCATAAGCACAGACTGCTTTTCCCAGCAGAGTCAGTTTTCAACCCCCTAGTGCTGTGTGGGATGCAACCGTAACTTGGAGTGGTTTCTCTCTACAGAGTCAGCTGCCCTGCTCAGCTCTGAAGCTATTGTTGCTTTCTGTAACACATGCAGTACTTGCTTGCAGAACTGTAGGTATAAAGTTACTCCTGAGGTTTTGACTCATTTGGTAGCACTGTTAGAGCTGGATCTCTGATTTCCCAGTTCAGTGAGGCACTTTGAGCTGTATCACGGGATAGCTTTAGCAGAAGGTTTTGTTTATCTGGTGGTATTTTTACAGAGCAAGAGATCCAAGTGCATTTTTCCTGCGATGCTTTCATGGACACTCTGAGTTCCTGTCAACAGGATATTGAGAGGCTCAAATAAAACTATGTACGTGCTTTTTCTCTAATTTAATAGGTATCTGACCCTCTCTCTCTTCTATAACACTCCATTTTTTCTCTTGTGAAAGGTGTCTTGAGTGGAGATGACAGATTTTAGACTTGGATATGTTGCAGCAGAAAGAAACAAATAGACGTACTTTTCAGTTAAGACAAATCTAGGCTTCAGGGAAACAAACAAAAAAACACACCCCAAACAAACAAACAAACAAACAATGTGTAGGAATATAGCCAGGCTCCTCATTACTTTATTGCTCTGTAACTCATCCTTTACATCCAGGGTGCCCTACTAGTACCATGCCCTTTGGATCTGGGGAAGGCAAGCTACTGTGGAAATGCACTGCAATGCTATTTTAGGAACTGGAGTTAGGAGTAGTGACTAGCTGGAAGGGAGATGTGCACAGGCTTGGGGCAGAGTCCTTGCAGTCCTTGGGGCAGAGCCTGCCTCTGGGTGCCTGTCACCCACTCTCACTTGTGTCTTCCTCCTGTTACATGAGTGACAGAAAGATATCTAGGTTTTGCCTTATGTATCTTCTGGCCTGCAGTGGACTTTTCTGAGCAGATATCCCGAGAACTGTGAATTTGTGCAGATGTTTCACCATGACCGTGGTAATTCAGAAATAACAGTGTGTGATTCTGGGACAGAGGTGTTGAAAGGCAACCCTTGTTCTGCACGCTTTCTGCAATGTTAGAAGTGATGGGTTACAGAAGTCTGCCCATACTGACAGCTGTCCATCACATTCGTTCACAGTTTTGTACATTGGTAACACCACTGCTTGGGTGTGTTGTCAAAATCCTATATTGTGACTCTGAGGGATCTCAGCAAATACCCTGCTGTACAGAAGCAGTACAGCACAGAGATCTGAGGTTTTGAAGGATTCACTCTGCGCTTGAGAAAACAGGTATCTCTAAGCAATCACTGGTGGCACAGACTGAATTGGGTTCTTCCCAGTGCTACACCAGTGCAGGTTTTGCACAATGGCATGTTTTCTATCTGCACAGGGAGGCTGAGGTATAACGAGAAAGAACTGCTAAAAAACCTGAATGGCTTCTTTTTTCCCTCTGAAGTCTTTTGTTCCTGAAACCAAAGCATAGTAAATCAAGGGGTTCTGCCTTCCATGCAATTGAAGTGCTCTTTAAAAAATAAAACAACCCCCAAAACTACCAAATCCCTAAGTCCCTGAAAGGAAGAGGAGGAGGAGAAGATGAGACCTCAGAGTGGATTCATAAATCACATTGCAATGGACCTGGTGCAGATGTTTCTTCATTCAACCCACCAGGCAAAGTGCAGCACCATAGTGGGACTGAACAGCCACATGTGAAAGCAGACAGAAGACAGCTGACTTGGAGGAGACGTGCTTTTTCCAGCACATGTAACACATGCTCAGTCCCTACCCTGGCCTCTTTTGGTCCCTCCTGCCAAAAAATAAACAAGCCAGATCAAACCTGTCATGGTCTGGAAGTCTTCAGCTATCCCTTTTATTTTAATGTGGTGTGCGTAGTCTGGTTTCCTAGTGCTTAATACCTTGGCACGGCACTGAAATACTGCTGGATCTTCAGTTCTTGGGCTGCAGCATTACACCTGGCTGTCCAGGGAGCGCCCGGTCTTAGGGCAGCAAGACGCAACAAGGAGTGAAAAGAAAGAGATGGCTCCACAGCCAGACCTTTCCCAGCCAGACCTTTCCCCAGCAGGGACTCCTGCTGAGTTGCCTAGGAAGACCCAGCCCTGCAGCACGTACTTTCTCCTGGAGAGTACTGAAAAGGGCCCAGGTGCCCCAAAATAGGTGGCCAAGGGCTGAGGTGAGTACCTGGGACGTGGGACACAGCCAGCCAGGAGAGGCTGGTGGCTATGGGGCTGGGGACCAGCAAACCCAGCCCCTCCTGGAGGAGGGGGCTGCCTGATGCCGCTGCCACCAGCTGCACAAGCAAGAGCATAGTCAGTCCCCAAATCCTCGATCCCAAACACCCTCATTCACATCAATGAGCTTCACAGCTCCTTCCCTTGTTCTCCAAGTGACCAGGTCACAATCGGTAGGAGAAAAGTTCACACATCACCAAGCTGACTTGAATCCAGGAAATGGGAATTAAGTGCAAGATGAAGTTTAAAACCAAGTTTTTCTGAGAGTAGCCTTGGAAAACAGCATGTCCTATTGTCTGGAGAAGCCTGAAATTTCACTGTTAGAAACAGTCTCAGGAAGCATGCTAGCATTTCCCTCAGCATATTCTGGTGGGTGTCACATCGGAAAGGAACTAAATCTAGGACTTCTTTGTGCTGCATGGTGATTTTGCTTTTGTTTTTGGTGTACCCCGGTACCCATCTGACAGCGTCCCAAGATCACGGCAAGTGCAGAGATAGGCAGCCACCTTGTCTCCTGCAGGCAGAGAAGCAGACACACATCATATGAAGCAGGCGTGCCACTGGGGATAAGTTATTTTTCCCTGACATTTTTTTTCTTTGACTTGTTCTTGTTTCAAGAAGCGGGAATCATTCTTGTTGGGTTTTGTCCTTTGTGTAAGGGAAGGAAAAGACATGTCGAGAATTCCAGCAGGCTTTGGGGCAGCCAGCACCTGGGAGGTGCATTGTTTTTAAAATGGTCTCCAAAAATAACCAGGACCGCAAAATGGGAAAAATTAATAATGATAATTAACTGGTTTCCATCTCCAAATGCTTTGGAGACATGAGCTAATCAGCCTGTAGACACATACAAACATACACAATGTCTGTAATTTATTTGCTCTTCTACTGCCTTACCTCTTCCCCCAGCAGATTGCCCACCAAGATCCCTATCAGACAGAACAGGTCTCTTTCTGCCCCTTCTGCAGAGGCCTGACAGCCTTGCCTCTGCTCATATTGTGCTGCGTCTCTGTCAGTCTGTCTGTCTGTCTGCTTCCCTCCCCTGCTGGCCAAGATCAGATTTCACCAAATGAATCACAGTCTCGTGGAAACTCCCTCTGATCTTTGCCAAGAATTGCAAAGTTGATGAAAATGAGACTCACAGCCAAATGGAATTTAGCACGGTTCCTTACTGGTTCCAACCAACTGGGTTCTCATTGCAGTTGGTTGCTTCTGGTTGCCCTGTTTCCATCTTCAGCCTGGCACATCTCCTCCACCCAGAGAGTCGTTCCCAGGATTATCAAGTTCATTACCAGATGCCGCACTGCATCTCCAGGGCCCTCCTGGGAGCTGCACACTGACTGTTTCCTTTCACATAGGTTTGCTTTTTTTGCAGTGAAGAGAACTCATTAAGACCAAGTGCCCATCCATCCAGATCACCAGTGTGGGTTTAAGCATCTTCTCTGTCCTCAGCAGGCAATTTTTTATCTGGTACAGTTCTGCCCTTGAACCTTAATTCCTTCTCCAATGACTTCATGGCTCTGCTGGTTTCAACACTTGGTCTAGCAGTGAAGGTAGCCACTAGCTGAGAGCCACAAGTCCTCTCTCATGGGAAGCCCAGACTCCGCATGGGACCTACACAATGTTACTTTGCTTCTGAACCTCATTTTCTCCACCTGTAAAGTGAGTGTAATAAATTCCCTTTCCTAAAACGCTTTAGGGAAGACACTGGGCTTAGTGTTGAAGGGGAACCTTGTGTTGGAGAAAAAACATTGTGTGGTCTCCTGGGTCCTGCAGCACACAGAAAAGATGCTGCTTCATGCCATTCTCAAGCTAACCTCCGAAGACTTAGTAACGAACTTTCCCCAGCCCCAGGCTGTGATGCAGAAATGGAGGTTCTGAGGGGTGCAGCCTTCATATAGTCTGTCCAGACAAAGCAGAGGTGGCAGACATTTTGAAGAATTACTGAGAGAGGAAAGTCCCAGTGTCATCAGCCTTAGCACTTCTCTACAAGATGGTCAGGAATGTGCTATGGAGTGCCACCAGGGACCTGCAGGAGAGGCCCTATCCTACTTCCCGGCTGCTTGTGCACTTTGCTCAAATGTCCTTGTGTTGTGTTGTCTGCACATCCAGAAACTAAGCTGCGCCTCAGGTAGCTCCTGAGAAGCCACTGAAGAAGAAACCCTTAAGGTACATAATTGATAGGAAAGTCTTCATCCCCAGCGCTCCCAGGTGCTCCAGCATCTCCAGCCCGGTGTGGAGCAGCTCTGCCTCCACAAACAGGTGTCTTCCCTTGGAGTGGGCAGCAGTCAGGGCAGGCAGTGTGTTTCCTCAAGGAGAAGGCAGCTTGGCTCTGCTGCAATCCCCTCGCCTGAGGAGAACCGCAGACCCTTATCAGAATTCAGCCCCTCACTGTGAGGAGGAGCGATTGTTTTCCTTTCTAGGTCTCCCAGCTCTCCCTCTAATGCTCTGCTCTCTTTCTCTCTCATCTATTTCCTTTGACACGGGTCCCAGGCCCACTGCCAAGTCTCAGATCCATTAGCGAGGTGCCTCGCTGACTGAAGCTCAAATCAGGATGGATCCGGGCGCAATTAGCAGCTTCTAGCACCTCATCTGGAAGGCATTAGCTTGGCTTTTGGGGGAGGGGGTTATGAGTTGGGAGGGGAAGAGAGAAATAAGAGGGAGTGGATATAGATGCCAAACAGAAGAAATAAACTATTTCTACCCCTCTTAGGAACCACCATCTAGCAACTGACACAACCAGATGTACAGATGCCATAAGTTGCCAGCACACAACCAGATGTACAGTTGCCATAAGCAGGGAGCTCAGCTGCTGTACCAGGATGGTATGCCTCACAGACCTGTCCTGCCAGGAGGATGAGGCTATGAGGTCCAAGAAGAGGCCAAGACAGCACAGAAGTGAGCAGTCTGACACAGTCTATGAGTGCTGACTCTCTTGGCTTTCCCTCACACCTGTAAGCGCACTTTGTCCTAACTTGTCCTCATCTTCCTGTAGTGCTCTGTTCCACCTGGCTCTGAGTGTACTAAAATCCCACAGCATGATGCTGTGGTGTCTCTCTTACACTCGGGGAGCCAAGACAGACCAGCACATGTTGGTTATGATGGCCCATAGGTGTGTTGTAGACCCAGAAGCCACAGATAACAGTTCGTGTCTGTACAAAATGTACTGGTCTCAGTATTCTTCCCCCAGCCTCGTACATAACTTTGAAGAAAGCCCTGGTATGGCTCTCAGCAGAGGCAAAGGCCAGTCCTACTCCTCACCAGCTTTCTTTGGGTAGATGGATGCACAGGAGGCTGTGGCCTTCAGACTGCCTCAGCCCTAAGCTGAAGGGACAGGGCAAGAGTACTTACAGTGGAGCCGTCATGCTCTCAGAAAGGGCACTCTGTTTTCTGAAATGGCGCGTGTCAAGCTGGGGGAAAACCAAACACTGTTCACTCTCTCATGCTGCAGAGCTGCTGGTCTGCAAGGCCAGGGGCCTGGATTCTATTTACTCACCTGGGTGTGATCCCACCACCCGGGCGCCAGATAGCCCATGCCATAGCTCATAGGCTTTTCCCCTTCCAGGGCCACCTGCTGATGGCCAGGGGCTGGGAAGCCAAGGCGTCCTCTGAGACAGTGATCTCATGTTATTCCTGCACAGGCAGCAGCTGGAGGTGGCTGAACACATACCTCAGAGCAATTTTTCTTAGGCTGGTTGCTGCCAAATGGAGCCCTGCTGGTTGGTGAGCTCATGGAAAGTGATCTGCACCTGGGCTCAGGGGCCGTCAGCCGAAACGGTGGTGACAGAGGTGTGGGGCCACGTGGGGGGAAGCGCAGGGGGCTGATATTTGTTGGTTCAAGGAGTTCGTGATGTGTTGGTACAGCCAGTGTGCTTTGTTGTTTCAATGCCAGCAAAGACACGTATGGCAAGTTGGTGAGATGGCAGCAGGGGATGCGCAGAGCAGGATCATGCCTTACTGTGTGCAGAGCAGGCTCACCCTCTGGCTGCACGCATCCCCTGTGCTCCCGACTGGGATGGAGGAAGAAGGCCTGGTTTCGGTTAAGCCTTCGGTCACACAAAGATGCCTTTCCTATTACTCTTTTGTTTCCCTTCCCAGTAACATTCCCATTTAACTCTTCCAATGCTCCCTTGGGGTGTTGCTTGCCATGCCTAGGTACTGGCCCTGGGCAGGGACAATTCAGGAGCAAGGAGTTGCTGTGGGGTTCAGGGCTGGAGGCCCCCATTCTGCAGTACGCTTGGGGAACATGGGCACACAGGGGGGATGGCAGTGTTGAAAAGGTCTGTAGAGGCAGGAGGACAATACACCAATGGCACAGTGCTGAGTGTGGTGGAAATACCTAAAGAGTCAGTCATGGCGTTATCATGGCTGAATTTGGCTTCAAACTTCAGATCTGTGAAGGGGTAGTCGGAGGAGTGGGGGGGGTGGAAAAGAAAACATGTGAAGGCCTTTTCAAAACCAAAGACCACAAGAAAAAACTTCCTATAAACAAATCAAATGGAAATATTTTTTTAGTTCTATAAACATTTCCCCTTGAAGCGTTCAACCCAAATATTGCATCACTGTGCTAAGACATAAACAAAGCTTACAGTGAAAGAGATGCACACCAACAATAGACTGTTTGCCTTGTCCGGGCTGTGAGAAGTGCAAAAAATAAACAAACAGGGTGAAGAGTGACAAGCAGAAAAGAGAGATGTCTGAGGAGTGCTTCTTTGAGTATGCGAGGAAGGGAAGAGCCCCCTCCTCAGTTCCCACTGAGTTTCAATGAGGAAATTCAGCTGCTTCAGGGTCCTTAGGAAATCCCAGCAAGTCACAGGACAGCAGCCAGAGCTGTCTATCAGAACAGGTAGCCTCCAGGTTTTCCCAATATATTAACCCTTTGTAAGGGTGTTTAAAAAAAGACTTTGACACCGATATCTCTTGGGTAGAAAAGTATTTATTTTTGCAGTGGTTGAAATGGGGGTAGCAAGAACAAAACTGGCCAGGCATTGTTTGATACCAGTGTCATGCTTCTCTACAGGAAGCCCAGCCACTTGCCCACAGAAAGGTTGTTGCCTTTTGAGCAGCGCTGAATGGGCATTCAGACTGGGGCAGGAGCTGGGGGCTGGCTGTTGGTTTAGAGGCACCCTAGGAGGAAGGATTTGGCACCAGATGAGAAAATGTGACATTCCACATCCTAGAGACACACACCTGAGGCAGTAGTGTTAGGAGAAGCTGGCTACCTCAGGGCTGTCTTTTGCTCTGTTTTCCTGGGGCACAGGTATCCCTAATCTGGCACTGGTACATTTCTCATGTTTTGGAGACATGCTGTAACCCCTCCTCTGTACTGGGAGGCCAAGAGAACAGGCAAGGAGCTGCACAAGCCATGCTGGTGAGAGGGGGATCCGCTGTTATTGCAGCTCATGCAAGAGACATGGGTGGCTTAATGCCCTCCCTCTATGAGTACTCAGAGACCTACCACTCAGTGACCCTGGCCAAGAAGCCTGCAGGGCTGTGTGGAGCAGAAAACCTGTGGAGGCCATTCCATCTGCCCAGCCTCACTGCTTAAGCTTCTTGATGCATGCTTTGCGCTCGCCAGAATGACTTCAGGTGCTGCTGTAAGAGCTGATTTATGAGGGGAGGCCAGAAGAAGAAAGGGCCTCACACACTTCTCGTGTTACACTGCCTCCATATCAGCGGGCACTCAGAGCACCTACGTCTGAGAAGCGGCGGCAGAATGGGGCCCAGAGTGAGACTGACTAACAGACAGGATCAAAGATCTGGAAACAGTAAGCAGGGCTGGTCCGAAGTAGTAGGGCCAGAAGTCATGAGGTGGGCTGTATACAACTGAAAACCACCAGTTGCACGGAAAAGACTACAGCTGTTCTGCCTTCCACGAGGAGCCATGGGCATGGCAAGAAGGCGTTGCATGGCTCTCGAGGGTGCTGGGAGCTTGTGAGACCTCAGGAGGTGGTCTGTGAGTGGAGTACAGCATCCTCCTCAAAGTCCGTTCCACCAAGTCACGCCTCACGCAATATCTAACACGTGCAGCCAAATGAAACGGCGGTGAATGAAAGCAGCTGGGAGGAATGAAAAAAAAAAAAAAAACAGAATTTCAAAGCTTTGCCTGATCTTTATTTGGCTGCATGTGCTGGCTGCTACATGGTATCGCTCCACAAACGAGTCTGCGGATTTTTGATAGTTTTTTTCTACCCCAAAAGGTTAGTTTGTTCTCTGGATTAAAAAAGGATCAGGAACACTGAATTGTGTAACCTTTTAAAGCTATTCCAGCCCTTGTCCTTGAAAACTGCGTGCTCTTGAGCACTGCGGCCTTGGTATCTGCTGTGATTCCTTTTCAAAATGAGGTTTCTAGAGTTACTAAGAAATGCCTTCTTGCTCCATAAAGTGCAGTGAAAGTGCACGTGTGCAAAGCCTAATAACAGAACAAACCCGGGTGTATGCGCACAGAGGCACTGAGCTGTAAGAGCAGCTCTTTGCAGGCTTGCAGACTGCAGGAGGGTGACAGTGTTCAGTCTCATACAAGTAGCATTTGGTAGGGGAGCGTGTCAAAAGGATACTGAAACAGGCAATGTGTAGCCAAACTAACCTACAGGAGAGGCACTTAAAGGAGAAGTTCGGAAGTCAGTCTAAACCCTGAGGATATTGCTGAGGATGATACGAAAGGAATAGGAATAATGAAGAAGGGTCAGGTTATGAAGGGTGGCACCTCTGATATTCCTGGTGAGCTGAGGAGGTTCCTCCATGGGGGGAGGAAGGGAGGAAGGAGGCAGGGGAACCTCCATGGGGGCTGGCTGAACCCTTAGTGGGACCCACCATGGTCTGCAGGCTGGGCTGCAGAATTTTTCCAGGGAATTCTTCCAGGCTGTTTCTCTGTGATCCCTGACAGAGCCCATCAGAACTGCCTTTTGTCAGCACTGCACGCCACAGTGAGTCTGTTCTGTGGTGGATTAATGGTCAGCTTTCAGGCTGGGGATAAGGATGATGACAGGGTAGGGGCATGGGGACAGGCAGGTTGGGCATCCATGGCCCTCCCACCTAGTGGAGATAAGGACTTGTTGGAGGGCTCTTCCTGAGGCAGAGGCAGAGGCAGAGCAATCCATAGCAATGAAAAGAAGGAAGGCAAGGCAACAGGTGTGTGGGGAAGCAGTAGAAGAGGAGAGATTATGGGTAAATAATAGGTGAATACCTGGACTGCCACAAAGAGAGAATGCAATGTAAAGGGAGATCTGCATGCCTTAAAGTGTAAGCTCCCTTGCTGATAGACGTGACAGGTAGCTATTTAAAGCTACTGCAATTACAGAGGGACCATACCACAACTAAAGTGATCTTTTCAGCCTTCAGTATTAACCTGGAACACCTTTTGGATGCCTCCTTATCTTGACTGTTGATGTGTGTAAACCCCAAATGACTTACTTCAGATTAAGAGAAAAGAGTGTGAAATACTAAATGTAGTGCAACCTGCAGCGATGGGTATTAGGTTCCCATTGACTACCGTAGCACCAGGTTTCCACATAGCATCTCCACAGAGAAAAGAAATGGTTCATCTAGTATGAGAAAAAACTAAATGCTTTTTCCAACAAACCTCTGCAAAATGAATAGCAGGGAAAACAGATTGATAAAAGCCAGCTAACCCAATACCACACAAATATCTCACAATTTCTGTTGGTTCCCAGATGAAGGTGTGCTCCCCTCATTTTCCATGACCTGGTCATGGTGTTCCTGTGTCCATACTCAGGACTTCCCACATCCAGTTTGTCAGCACTGCACTGTGGTCATGATTGCTAATGTGGTTGCATTGCCTTTCATTGCATGAAGAGCTTTAAACTGTAGAAGAATTGTTGCTAAGTTCTGACCAAGGAAAATAAGATCTTAGGAAAAAAAGGGTATTTATTTGGGGCATTTGTCAGAGCTTCTTACTCAAGCAAAAGTTTTTGCTTATTGCATTGGATAGTTTTGAGTTAATAACACCTTTTCTTAAAGACCCTGTCTTCCACCTGAAATACTCGGTGGCATTGTAAGACATTCCCCAAATACCAGACGGTCTCTACAACTGCACATCTCTACGTGAGTTGAGACAAGGAAACAAATGGGTCTGAACTGGGTCACCCAGTGACCCCCCAGTTGTCCAAATATTTCATGTCAATGAACCGACTACCAACAGAACAGTACTTCCTAAGAAAGTCCCCCAAATGCATGCAGTGTGACACCCGGAGTTGTAGACACAACTGTAACCATATATAACACAGTTTATACCAATATACCCATCACTGTGCAAAGGGAGAATGACACTTTTGCAGGGGCATCTTTCTTATTGGTTTTGCTGTGTCTGATACAGGGATTGTACCTGTAAAACAACCCTGTTGCCAATCCCTCCCCCAAATGAGGCAAAGAAGACTGTAGCAAGGTGGGAGTTGGCCTCTTCTCCCAGGTAGAACAAGAGGTGATGGCCTCAAGTTACACCAGGGGAGGTCAGTTTGGATATTAGGAAAAATATATTCTCAGAAAGAGCGGTCAAACACTGGAACAGGTTGCCCACAGAAGTGGTGGAGTCACTGTTCCTGGATGTGTTCAAGAACCGTGTAAAGGTAGCACTGAGGCGCATGGTTAGTGGGCATGGTGGGGATGGGTTGACAGTTGGACTAAATGATCTTAGTTGTCTTTTCTAACCTAAATGATTCTATGATTCTACAAATGGAAGCTATCTGCAGTTTACCCTTGAGATTATACCAGAAATTGTTTGTATTTGAAAATAATATGTCAACAAACGTGGGATATCTATGTCCGACATCAGTGAGCTACTCACATCCAAGTCTATGTCCCTGACTTGGGCCCTAATGGTGAATCTAAGCTGACCTCAAGCTGGTTTAGTTCACTCCAGCAAAGATTTCCTAATATAGCCAGGCCCTATCTTGTCGCCCTGTCCCACCCCGTTCTTTAATTTGGCTCTCATGAGTTTTGATGACTGAATTGCTTCCTTCTTTGTTTCTCTGATTACCTTCTTAATCTTCTGCTCCTGAAAGATGCTTAGATCCTCAATCCCTGTACAAATACACTTTTCTTTCTAAGCTTTTCACCAACCAAACAAGGTTTTATTTGTTTATTTAATTTGACATGCCGGGAGAGAAATGATCCCACTTCCTATGGATTATCGAAGTAACAAATAGCTTTACAAGAGGGTAAACAAAGCAAAACTCATGCTGAAACTCCTTTGAACCAGGGACTTTCATTCACTTCCCCACTTTGAATGGAATCTGCTGCCCTTGGACTGGCCGGCTCCTGGAGTGCAGACTCATGGCCTCCTTGTCCTCCTGTCCTCCTTCATCAGAGTCGGCATGAGTTTCCAACAAGGCAGGCACATGGCTGTGAGCTCACTCTGCGAAGGAGAGCTCTCTGCATCTTGCCTTCGGTTCAGTAGCACAATGCTTCCCATCAGTATGCCATTTTTGCAAAGGTTAAGAGCTAGAAAAATGCGGGGGCAAGTTTGGTAGTCCTGATGAAGGCAGGAATGCTGCATTAATTTTTGCTGGGTGTTTTTTCTGACTCAGAGGCTGGCGTGGAAACATCACTGTGCACAAACCACCTGCAATACGTGCTTCTGAAAAGAAAGAGGCTTGAGTTTGGGCTAAAATGTAGAAGAGCTCGGAGCCAGCAGTGCCAATGGGCTCCCCCCCGGACAACAACCCCCAACAGCATGCAAGTCACAGGTTTTCAGGGAGTTCAGTCCTGGGGGCTGTAGGCTGTCCTGCTCCCCCCACCCCCAGCATCCTGTTCTGTTTATCGTTCCATCTGTAATTGGAAGGCATGTGTGGATGAATTAAACATAGCAGGGCAGATGAGAAAACTCTCCCTCTTAGCTGGCTGAATGAGCAAACTTAACTGAGCCTGTTACCCACTGAGTATCGTACCGACATGCCAGGGTCTGGTTTCCTTTGAGCTCGCCCTTTCATGCAGAGTCCCTCAGTGCCCCCCGCCTTGCTCCGCACAATGTCAAACAGCTGGAGCTCCTCCGGCCCCGAGGAGTAGCCTTTGCATATGATGGCAGCAACAGTGGGAACTTTGCCTGGGATTGCAGAGGGCTGGGACTGAGGATCAGGATGCTCTGGCAACTCCCAAGGGGGATGAGTCCCCCCGCAAGCCATGCCTGTGGAAAAAGCTTTCAGGGAATGGGGCTAAAGGAGGGGGTTTGGGCTTTCTCACTACTTTGAACTTCAGCAAGGTCAGTGGCACCCTGAGGGTAGTTTTGCTGGGTGGTTTGAAATAAATGGGTGCCAGCCCAGAGCTAGTATCCTCAGCACAGTGAGAAAGTGGATGTCCACAAGCAGGAATGCTTCTGACTCATCTGGGGGCTCATGGGGGATACAGCTGCGCAAACCATCATTCTGCTCCATCCTCTAGGAGTTTTTTCAAGGGAAGAACAGTAAATGAAGGGTGCTGCTGCACCCTACATTTCCTCCTCCCCAGGGATACACAGAGAAAGTAATCCTGCAGGGCTGCAATCCCGGCTTTTTTTTTTCCCCACCATTAAACAAGCCCCAGGGCAATTCTTTGCACAGGGCAGCTTTAATTCTTCTCCCTCCTCTCTTTCTTCCCACCTCTGTAAGCCTAAAACTCGTCAGGCCTAATTCAATTCCTGTTTTAATTTTGAACAGTTTACGACTGCTCTAAATTACGAAACCACCGTTTTTCAGACAAGACAGGTGCTAGAGGTCTCAGCACTTGTAAAATTAGGCCACTTAGTGAGGTGTCTACATATGGATTTAGCACCTAAGGACTGCGCTGCTGAGAAACGAAAAGAAAATCTTGGAATCTAGGAAACTGTTTTTTAGAAGATAATTAGACAGCAAAGTTAACGTGGAAGGAAGTTTATGTTCAACTTGATAAGTGTGGGTGTTTGGGTGCAAGCTGAAGAGCTGTTGATAGGTATTCCCTTGGAACTCCAGAGACCCTGCAGAAAAATCAGTTTTGACATTTTCAGTACCCCTGTCATAAAAGAAAGAAACGAAAAACCCAAAACCAAGCATAAAACAAAACAAAACAAAACAAAACAATAAAAAGTCCTTCAGAACATCCTTACTCGTGAGAAATGAGCAATCTAGGAGTATAGATTCCTCCTACAGGTTCAGGTGAAAAGGAATAACTCTGAAACCTAATGATAAAGTGAGGATAATCTTTTTAACTCTTTTACTTCCTTTGACTGAAGGACTTCATATTTTGAAACTACAAACCACATTTATCATCTGTGCTCTGCACAGGGCGAAGGTGTGAGAAACCTTACCACAGTGCGTTAACAATTCTGGTGTGACTTTGCAGTAGCAGGAGATTTGTTTTGAACTGAATTTCATTGAAGGGCTTTGAAAGACTGAGGATTTCTCCGCACCTTTGGGTAAATTTACAAGTATGTATGTTGTTGGGCTTGGGAATTTGTACGTCCTTTGGGATGAGGGGAGGCAGTGAGCAGGAGTTGGTTTGGTGTAATCTCAGGGATTGGTGTCATTGCTTCTTTTGAAAATGTGTGCCTCAGATGATTTCCTGAGACCAAGCACCTGCCAGGGACAGTTGGGAGAAAAGTTCTTCTTCTTGTCCTGCTTTTCTTCATTCACATCACCTTCAGAGAAGCTGTACTTATGGGCTGACTAGGGGAGTCAGTCACTTTCCTTGAAACCAGCTGGCTAAAATCACACATAGTTGACCTCTGTTTGAAGAAACTGTGTTCATTTAGTAAAATATTAACCCCAGCACTTTGGGGAAAAACTGCAGGAGTTTTTAAAATAAGCAGTTGGGCTCATCTTATTTCACCTGCAAAGACTGTAAGCCTCCTACAGTCATCACTTTCCCTCTTTCTCTGCCTACATTTTTGCCTCAGATGTCTTGACATCCTCATCCAGATGGTCTGTCCTGAATCCCAAAGCAGCACAAATAGGATATCCTCTCCAGGAGTGAATGAGCCTGTGGGTGATACCAGACAAGTGAAGCACCTCCGGTC
This sequence comes from Pavo muticus, assembly GCA_016647715.1. Lineage (NCBI taxonomy): Eukaryota > Metazoa > Chordata > Aves > Galliformes > Phasianidae > Pavo > Pavo muticus. The sequence goes on from JACDJE010000020.1 coordinate 3,593,842, forward strand.
CTTTCACAACCATTGGTTATGTCTGTGGGGCAGATATGCATGTGTTTGAACTCCATTTGCACTAACAGGGAAACTGAGGCACATCATAGTGATGACAGGGAACTGCCTGATCCCACCCTGCATGCCATCACCAGAGCCAGGAGAAGGGATGTAATTCTCCTGCAGATCCTGACATGGCATGAAGTGGTGTGACACAACTGCCCTGCAAGGCTTGGTGTTGATGAACGAACTTCCCTGAAGAGTGTGGACAGCTGAAGTCACCCAGCTTGTGAAGCTCCAGGCGTGCATGCTGGCTCCTACATCCCCTCAGCAGATGCCTGCTGGGATCTGGCAGACCACAGGAAAACTGTCCTTCCCTGGGAAGCTCAACAGGTGCTTGACGCTACTCCTCCAAACCTTTCCAGGCTTGGTCCCCACAGAGCAACAAGGTCAGTCAGAAGGCCTACCACGACACCTCCACTGGTATTTATCTCCAGCCTGCTTTCACAGCCCAAACATTGCCCCCAGTGACCCCAGGATCCCGCTCCCTCCTGGCACGACCGCAGTGCCCGTGGGCGCCGCCCATCCCACCTGGCCGCAGGCTGGGACAGCGAGGCCTGGCTGCCATGTCCCCGCCGTGCCGGGGAGCCCCGCCGCCCTCATCCCACAGGCCACCCCGCTGCCCCAGCGGCCGCCGCGGCCTCCGTGTCGCTCAGGCCAAACTTTTCGGCCCAACTTTCCCGCTTCCGCCTGCCGGGAGGAGTGTGGTAGCCGTGCGGGAGCGGCTCGGCGGGTGTCGGCGGTTGCCGTTCGGGGTAGGCAGCGGTCAGATGATGCCGGTTACTGTTACTGCCGGGGAGGGGGGGGGGGAGCTGGCGGCTGCTGCCCGGCTTTTTAGGTAAGGGGGTTTATTTGGTATTTTCTCTCCCCTCTGGCTCCTCCTCTTCTTCCCTCCTCCTCAGGGGGAGGGGAGGAGGCTCAGGAGCAAGAGTAGCTGGAGCAGGGAATTGTTTGGGAGTTCAGTCATCCAAAAGCTGTCACCCGTATGGAGGGTCTGGCTTCCCGTGCCCCAGCTCCCCTTCCCTCCTCCTCCTCCTCCTACTCCTACTCCTCCTCCTCCTCCTCCTCCGCCCGCGCTGCTCTCCCCGCCGCGCCTCCGCGCTGCATATAACCAGCGCAAAACACCGCCGGCACCCCAAGTCCAGGGCCCCTGCCTTCGCCTCCCCTTCTCCCCAAATCAGGCTTTTTCCTTTCTCCCTCTCTCTCTCTTTTTTTTTTTCTTTCTCTCGTTATTATTATTTTTTTTCTCTCTGTGTGTGTGTGCTGAATTCCCCGCAGATCCGGCCTGGAAGTTCCCAGCTCCTGGAGTTAAGCCTCTTTGTTGCTTCCCTCCGTTTCGGGCACGGCCGTGTTCCCCCCGTCTGCTGGGCCCGAGCCCCCGGTGAGTGAAGCGGAGGGGAGTGGGCTGGGGAGCAGCTGCTGGGGGCAGCCATGGGGCACGGGGTTTCCCCCCTCCTCACGCCTCGGTGGTGGTGGTGAAGCTTTGTGCTGGAGTTGGGGAAGTTGCTGTTGGGATGCTGGGAAGGGGTCAGCGGACGCGCCAAGGAGCTGACAAGAGGAGCGACATCCCGCCAGCCCATGCCATGTGGGGCTTGGGGTTGTGCTGGCGCAGGTGGGTTTGGGGAGTGGGTCATCCCCTCCCAGACCTTCCTCCTCGGCCAAGCAGCTTTAATGGTGGGCCCAGAGTGTGTACACGCCATGGTGCACTGGCACTTTGCTTAAACCTTCCCCAAAAGCTGGGTCTGCAATGTCTCCCCATCCCCACCACCAGCTGGTCACAGAGCATGCGGTGGAGAGGGGGAGAAGGAAAAGCTGTGCAAAAAGCCCTGTTGCTTCAGCTCTTGTCAAAAGCAGATGGGAGTTTGCAGGCAAGACTCAGCAGAGTCATTTCGGTGCGTGCTGTGTGAAGGAGTTGTGCTGCTGATGTAGAGAAAAGCGTGGGTGGGTAATCTGCGAGCACAATTTCTGTCCTTGTGCAATTGTAGGATTTTAGCTCTGGTGCAAGGACGAGGAGTGATACAGGTTTGGGGTGGAGATGTTCTGCTCGGTGGTGGGATGCTGAGGGACTTGTGCCTATGTGCCTCCTGACTGCTTGGGCTCTAACTTTGGCAGGTCCTCTTGGTGGTGACTGCAAATGGAAAGTGTGCTGGGAGCAGAGTGGGATGCAGGATTGGTAGCTGTGTCCAAATGAAACGTTCTAAAATGCCCCACAGATACCGATGCTTACTTTGAAAAGTTATAGTAGGCTTTTCCCAATAGCCTCAGCGGGCAAAAGATATTTAATAGAAATCGTATGTCTTTGAGCACTTCCTCAAATAATTCAGGTACCCCGAGTGTGATTTCATTGGCATTGCGGGAAAGACAGTTCAGGTCTATTAAAGGGTTTTTTTGTTCTTGTTTGTTTTAAAGAAACTCTCTTGACCTCTCTGCAGCATTATGCAAGTGGGATAACAGGCTTCCACACACACTGTGCGCCTGCCTGTAATTCCAGGCGTGTCCTAAGCTGTTTGATTTTCTTAGTGTCCAGTTCTAACTTAAACATTGCTACTATGGTATCTTTTTGATAAATGCATTTGCAATCTGCCATTAAATTTCTTTTCCCGTGGGCTAAAAAATTATCACTGAAAATATCAGGAGGACGTGGGTGCTTTTGCAAGTAGGATTTTTACTTAGTTTTCTTCTCTTTGGAAACTAACTGCCTCGATGTGCCTATTTTTAGTGGTGGGCTCTTAAATATACATGCATATCTACATACATGGACAAGACCTTTTTTTAATGGGTTGGATATTGAGGTTTATGGGTCTGGGAAGGATTTCGAGCAGAAACATTTCACAGGTTTGCAAGGAAGATTTGTGCTGTTTATTTAAGTGACCTAAAGAAATGAAGGTGAAATAACTTCCTTTGCTAATAGGAGTCATCTTGGGACCCGCTAAAGTAAATAGGACAATTAGGGAGAGCTGTGAGCTCCCTGCTGAGTGCATGATACTCTCTGACAAGAAATAAACAGAGTTTTGTTCTATGTACTTTTCTGAAACGCCCGTTCCCCAGGTACGATTGCAGGACTTCATCTGTTGTGCACAACACAGACAAGATCTCAGTGTTTGCTGCGAGGGCTGGAGTCAGCAGTCCTCCCTGCTGGTGTGGTTCCCATTAGGGAAAAATGAAGCAGGTTCATCTGAAGGGTGTGCAAAGGTCCTTGCAGATTTGGAAAACAAGTCCTGTTTTCTCCTTTTCTAGTACACATGCATAGACATAGCACCATTCTTTGAGAGAAATTCCAGCACAAGTAGCTGAATCCACACACGTCTCCTCTTTGCTTTGCACAAAGGAAAAATTTTACAGGTGAATGTACGTGCTACAAAATGGCATATATGTCTTATGGGTGCTCTGTATCCCCGTGGACTGGAAAATACAGCTTTTCTGTATCGTGTACTGTCATGATAGCCCAGTGAGCACAGGGCGAGAGGCTCTAAACCACTGCACAGTGAGGCTGGGTGCCCCATGTCTGCCGAGGTTTTCCAGCCTGTTGGGTATAAGACTCAATAGCTCAGAACTGCTCTTTTTCAGAAGACAGGTGAATTATTGCTCTCTCCCTCTCACTTCTTGAAATTCTGTTCTGTTCTCATTAACAGCTCTTTGTGAGCCGGTGGAGCCTCTTGTCCAGCATAGAGCATGCAGGTAGGGTCAGGAAAGCGAGTAGCCTGCATGGTCCCTGTCTTACCCAGACATCAGAGGGGATGCTTCCTTTCCTCAGTGAAGAGCAGATCTGAATTATTGTAGTTTCTCTTCATTGTTACTGGATGACTACACTTGATTAAAATGCCAACAAATCCACCTGTCAGTGCTTCCTGGCCTCTTCCTTAACTGTGTGTCCTCACAAGCACAGTCTGAGACCCTATGTGACAAATCCCTATTACTTCTGCCTGGGCTGATGAGCCATGGAGGCAGAAGGACACTCTTCAGGGGGAAGCACAAGTTTGAGTGTCGAGCTGCTTGGACTGCCCACAGCCAATGCATGTGCATTGCACAAGCTTAAACAGCTTCCTTTGTAGCCCTATGCCTTGTTCTCCCATTGCAGAAAATGGTGCAGAACCCTGTGCAGATGGGGTGAGAGCTGCGGCAGGGCAGTTGTTGGAACTATCATGCCAACCAGTGGCACCAGCCCTCGTGTCTCTCAGAGCAGAGCTCCAGGTCTGTCAGTCTTAGTGACAAGAAGTTGGAGCAGCAGCAGGCCAGCGTAGCTCTGGCTTAACGGAAGTTTCTTGGGCCATAAATAATGGTAGATTGGTCATTCTAATGCCTGACATTGAATGCCTTGGAAAAGTGGGGAGCAATTCCCTTGGACTTCTTTTATGTACAGGGATGTTTCAGTGCATTACTGCTGGCATGTTACGGACCAGGGATTGCAGATCTCTTGGTTCCAAACTGTTGCCTTCCAGGCCAAAAACTTTGTGCTGCAGTCTGCTGTTGGTGTGGGATATCCCACAACGCAGAAGCTCTCTTGCAAAACCTTTGCAGACTTCCTGTTTCTGGTTAGACTGAAAACATCCTGAGGGAGAAACCTGCTGCTGTGAACTCTGGTGCTCCTGTGGTCAGTCCCAGCTTAAAAGGCTGTGGCTTCTTACAGTGCCTAGGCCACAAGGATGGTTTGAGGAGAGTAACAAATAAAGGAGTCGCAGGTCCTTGTGAAGATCACTTTCCATTTTTCTAAATGCGTTCTGTGTGACTGTTCAACAAAATGCATCGCAAACGTCTTTTTCTTATTTCCTGCTCTTTGGTTTCATCCTTCTTGGCCCTGAATCATACGGCATTGTTTCCTTTGCTTCGTTGGCTGAACACAGCGCTCAGAGCTTTGTTTCTGGAGGCAGCGCTTGCAGGATGGGAAGCTTTTAAAATTTGCTTTGTGTGCATATTTGTGCTTCAGAGTTTTTAAAATCTCCCTCCAACAGCTGCAGGAGTGTTGGTGGAAAGTGGAGACAAAAAAGGTGTGAGCACAGTGGGAGCGAGCTGGCTGAGGAGCTCAGAGAGCTGTTGTTGTGGGGGAAAAGCCCACAGCGCTCACATGGTTCTGAGGGGTTTTGTACACGAACAGGGAACAGACCACTGCCTTGAGGAGCCTGTATGCTCCTTTTATTGAATGGCCTCTTTTCGTCCCTGAAAAAGGCCAAACGGGCTGAGGGACTCAGCTGGCCTCGATGGAGCTGTTAGCAGAGCACCTGGCGCAGTGAGGCTCTGTGCTGAGAGGGGCTCTTGAGGCTGCTCTCCTGCCTTGCAAGAGTGCTCCAGTAAGAGCCAGAGCCAATTTATTTTGGCTCTGATGGGACCTATGGAGGAAAATGTGCTTCAGGGAGCGTGTGGGACGTGCTCAAGCTTCTTCGCCCTCTCTGTGGGCAGCATGCCAGCACAGAGGTGAGAGCCAAACTTTACCCTCGCTTTCAGCTTGGCTGCTCTGGGGAAGCTGCTGACCCGTGGCCAAAGCCTCCCCTAAGCCCCCCCCCTATAGGCGTGGGGAGTGCGACTGCACCTTGTGTCCATGCAGTGGGTTGGAGGCTGGCTGGGCCTAGTCCAAACCACGCAGCAGCATGTTGCCCCTGTGAAAACCCACTGTTGTTGAGATCACAGGGCTCTGGGGCTGTGGGCTCTCTAGATGTCTGTGAAAGCCATATGGTGGCTTGGAAACCAGTCACTTGTTGTGAGCTTCTGTGGCATAGGCAGTAAGTCCCTAGCCCCATGGTGGCAATGCCATTTTTGTTCATCAGAGTCTACAAGAAGATTAGCCAGCAAATCCTAGTCTTACGCAGAGCCATGGTCCTACAGCCCTACCAAATGCGAGGAAGTACTCACTGGCTGCAGTGTCAGTGAATCTGAACAAGCTTGTGTGTCTGAAGACTGTGCATTGAGCCTCTCTCCTGTGTTGTTGTTTTCTTTTAGTCAGAGGAGTGGAGAGGGAAAGGGTGTGAAGATCCCTGTTAGTGCTGTGTCTTCAGCTTTGAAAAAGGTAGGTTAGGCAGAGCCCTGTGGATTAGTATGTTGGGTGTATTAAGAAAACTTACACAGATATAAACCTACAGAGGTAGTATTTGAGAAATAAACCTCAAATGCGGATACACTGGCCTGGAATGTAGCATTTATATGAAAAAGGCACATGCCTCTGGTCATGAAACTATGGTTTATTCTGCTACATTTAGGTAGAGCAGCCACCTTGCTCAGCCATGCTTTTGCTGTAGGGAGGTGAGGAGAGCTGGGTTCTGCTCTGCGCCTTGCAAATTTTTGCCCAGGTTGGGGCAAGTTGCTCTTTGCCTCAGCTCTCCACCTGCAGAACCTGTGAGTGGCACTTCCCTGCCTCCTGGTGGTGCTGAGGGTGGTAGCTCTGCTAGAGATGCAGAGACACCGTGGCTTTGCTGGCTGCTGAGAAGGCTCTCTGGTTAGGACCGCTGTTGGTTTCAGCAGAGAACCTCCTGTGGTGTTGGTAGCCCGATGGGAGGCTCTGCGGTCACCTCCGGGGATATCCATCCATGCATGTGGGGTGGATGTGGGCTCTGATTTTGGTTGGGAGGGTAGGCTTGGTGTCAAGCTGCTCTCTGAGCTTGACCCCTGGGGAATCTAGCATAGGTAGCAGCGCTGCAGCTGCAGTGAATTTATGACTCCAGCCAGCAGTGGTACAGAGAAGCCATTGTAATCTTATGTACTGTACAGTGTATATCTCAACGAGAAAAGTGGCTCCTGTTTTTTTTTCCCCTCCTCTCCATCCTTTCACGTCTAGCTTTATGAAGTTCCACCCCTTAAATTGCAAATTTGGCCTTATCTTCAAAGAAGGCCTTTGGTGCCAAGGTTTTAAAGGTGGGGAGGAGGCAAGAGCAAAAACATAATCCATTAACAGCCCAGTTGCCAGAGAAAATGTTTTTTAAAACAAAATCTGAAACTTTAGTGTTCGAGATCCAATGCCAAGATTGAATACAAGTATGGGCCTTGTCCCCCAAGAGTGACAGCACTGGGAATATGCTGGCAGAGACCATGGAACGAGGATTCTTGTGCATGCACGCACACAAATAGACAATTATTTGGAAGCCAATGGAGTTCTGGATGCCGAATAATAATTTACTTCATCTAGCGCCTTCTGTTCCAAGTTGCTCCCCAAGCCGCAGCTGACATGGAGAAGCCTTCTCGCTGCTCCAGCCCTCTGCTGGATGGCAGCCCCCTCTGGGGCAGGACGGCAGTGCTTGCCTGTACATTCCTCAGCCGTGGGTGGTAGAAAGGGTGAGCTGGCCCCACTTCTCCAGAGCCTGGCACTGTCAGCAAGTGATTCCTTTGGGCCCCTTGAATCTAAGATGATGGGAATATGATTTATTTTTTTATTTTCCCAATGAACGCTGCTTGTTTAACAAACGCAAGCTCTGTCAAATTGAAGAGGTGGGTCTGAATCACAGTAAAAGGAGAGGTTTTCAAAAACATGCTGGGTGGGATTTTTCAAAAGCACCTGGGGTGACTTAATTATACTTACAGAGATGTGTGCGTTGAGGGGCTGGACAGCTCTCCCCTTGCTTTTAAATACAAGGTCACTGTTGGCACATCTGTGGGATGGTCCAACTGTCACCAGTGTAGCAGCTGCACAAATCATTCCCAAACACCTACTCTCACATGGAAATGTAATCTTTACTTCAAAAGTCTGTCAGATATGGTTGCCTTGCCAGCAGAGAGGGTACAGGCCTCAAGCTGATGGTCAGCTGTGCCCTACAACCTTGCAGCATGCTAGCTTGGGGAGATGAAAGATGCTAGAGAAGGGGGGTCAGTACTAACATCTGAAGCTATGTGATGAAGACCAGCCAACCCTGTGTCTTGTGAGGCAGGCAGCAGTCTATCAGTGAGAGCTAGCTGCACTTGCCTGGTACACAAATATGCAATACAACCTGTGGAGCCCCACTGATTGCCCCGTGAGGTCTGCCGACTACTGTGCAAGCAAGAGTCAACTCTTTACATAAGGCACTAAAATAGGCAGCAAAACACTTGCTAGATAAACAATTGGGTTTTCCTTGTGATTTCCTTGACTGCAGATGTGGGGAGGAGAAAAAAACATGAAGAAGACAATGTCGAGAGCAAAGTGGCAAGTCATATTTAGCGTTGATGTCTGATCACCTCACCTGCACTCTGCCCTATAATCTGACCCCTGGGAAAGCTTCAGACCTTTAAGCCACTTCAAAGAACCACCTTTACAAAAATTTCCCAAACTAGTGACCAAGAAAACAAGCAAAAATTTCAGCAGCCACAAAAATTTGAGTATAACCCAGTTTTTGCATAGCTTAAGCACTGAAGATAAGTAGAGTTTTCTTAACATTGGCTCTCTGGGTGAAGGCCCGAGGAAGACCTGCAGTGCTGTCTTCTCCTCCTTCCATATTGCAGTAGTGGTCTAAAAGTTTAACCAAGACTGGGACCCAGCTATGTTAGATACTGCTAGCCTGTAGTGGGAGACAGTTCCTATATCTTCATTCAAAACAGCAAGACAAGTGGAGGAGGGGAGATGAAAGTAAAGCATGAAAAAGAACATGTGCGCCTTGGGGTCACTCAGCACGTCAGGGCTGGAGATTAGTGCAGACCCCATGTTTCCTGATAGCCCCACATTGAGCTCTTGATGTTGGTAGTGTCTTGCTGCTATGGAGAGCTGCAGTAGCATGTGGCTGAAGGGGAAGGAAAGGAGCCAGTTCTGCCTTCAGTTCTCCTTGTCAGCTGGTTTTCAGTCGTGGCATGGTGCTTTGAAAGACAGCTGGGAGAGCAAAGAGCCAGTGTAGTAAATGTGCACACTGCAAGCAAAATGATCTAATTACATAAATGCTGTGTACCTTCTTTGTTGGGGTCCTGGGACCATGCTCTGGAGGCACTGGCTCTTGGTACCTGAGACAAGGATGAGGACATACAGGAGTGCCCAAACGCTAACCAGCTGCTTGTGGAACTTGAGCAGAGCATGGCTTGATGGGGAAATGGGGAACTATCTCTCAAAAGAGGATAGGACTGCTTCCCCCCTCACTTTCCTGTCCAACTTGCACTGCTAAGTTTTAGGGAGCAGGTGGGAATGCATATTTATTCTCCTCTGGCACCTGTGTGTTTTGAAGAGCTGTGGGCAAGCCCTGTTGGAGGGCTGCTCATGGCTATGTCCTGCTGTGTGTGAGCAAAAGTCTCCGCTGCAGTTGGAGGCTTCTTGCACGGAGGAATGCTTTGAAATGTTGTTTTAATGGCATCATATTGCCAAAGGCTCTTTGTGGCTGGGTGAAGGAGATGACTCCTTCCCGTGCTCTGCAGAGAGCCTGTTTGAAGCAGGACTCCTCTGTTTTGCAAGTGGGTTTCATTCTGCCTTCTGCAAGCAAAGTAATTTAATTACAGGAGGGATCACTGATGCAGTATTTGGGCCCTCATGGCTCCTCAATGGCTCAGTAAGTGCCTCTGGAGCAGGAGGGTAGTGGGAGATGCCAGACAGCTGTACAGATAAAGAGTTTTCTTCGGTACTTTTTGGTACCAGCTTGCTCCTTGTGCATGAAGGACCATGAAGAGGCACAGATATAGTTTCTGTCCCACTGATTTGGGCAGGCTGGGAGATGGGGAAGGTGTCAAAAAAACGTGTTGTGGCACCTATCTGTCCTCATTCTTAGTAAAAATAACTTCTTCCAGCATGCACATCCCTCTCAATTCTGCAGTGGGGAGGGAGAATGGGATTACAGTGGGTCCTGCACCCGTTCCCTGAGTGCATGCTGCCTCCTAAGGGGATATGGGGGCCGCAGCTGGGCCCTCGTACCTCCCTCATTCCCAATTTTTGGGCTTTAATTTCCCCTCTTCTGCCTGAGGTCCCTGTGCCAGGGCTGAGATAGACTTGTTGGGTGAAATCTCAAAGGCCCCTGTCCTTACTTGTTTAGGGGAGGGCACACAGGAGCTGTTGGCAGTGCCTCCTTGCTGCTGGAGCAGGGCTCCCAACCCTAGCTGACCCGGAGCGATCAGGGCTCTGGCATGTTGGAGCGGGTTCTGGGAGCCCTTGCCTGGGCAGGCAGGGCTGCAGCCTCCCTGGAGACTGTTTTGGAGGTGAACCAGCCTCTCTGCAAGGTAGAGCCACCTCTCTGCTTCCACCGCTCACCCCTGTCAGGCGCATCAGGGCTCAGAGGTTCAGAGAGATGGATCTCCACCAAAGTTTCTGACCTTGTGATATTTGGTGGGCTCAGAGGGGTTCGTGTCCTTACAGGTGGCTGGGGAGGCAGCTTAGTGAGGCCTACAAACGTGCCTGCAGCATGCAATGCGGTGCCAGCATCTGCAAGGGGGGTGCCACCGGCAGAGTGAGAGAGCTCTGGGATGTCAGTTAGCTGCAGCAAGGCAGCCTCATCTGGGAGCCTGCAGCCCTGGGCTTCGAGGGCTTTCTGCTGAGTTGATGGACAAGTAAAAGCTGGTGTAGAGAAGGGCTGGGAAGTCTAAAATAGAGATCCTTAGAAAGGCACAGCTGGGGTGGACTTCAGGAGATCGCCTCCGCCACAGGCTCATTGTGTGCTGTTTCTGAAGGTCTTAACTACTGAGGCCCTTACTTGGGAGCTGCAAAAAAAGCCTCATTTTCCATGTAGCACTTCTGCAGTCAATAGATAAAACAGGCAGAGGTTCCCCTGTGAGTTTTATAGCAGAGGCTCTCCAGGGTTTTGCTGAGGTACAGAGCCCCAGATGCTGCGATGGGCCAGTTTCCCTCTCACATGAGAGAAGATGCTCCTACCAGATGTTTGTTATCGGCAGAGCGAGGGGGGCTGGAAAACAGACAGGCTTCAGCTGGTGAGAAGCTGAGAAGCACAGAGGGAAATTGTCATTGTTTCCCTATTAGGCTTGTAGAGGGAATTCTGGAAGCTGTTTTTTAGCCCATTGTTACAGTTTATGCTTATATAGCTTATGTCTTTTGTGAGAGACTGTTAACTCCTGAGGCATGTTGGAGATGAGACTATACCAGAATACTTTCCTTCACCCATCCCAGGATAAAGTATGGCAGATGCTCAAGTTAGTAAACGGTCGATATTGATGATTCTGAGGTTGGATTTCCCCATACAGGTGAGTTTTCCCAGTTGCTTCAGAGGGTGGGGCAAAGTCCTTATTCCTTTCCACTTCTAATGTTGGCTGTGTGGTCCATAGCCAGCTGACAGTATTTAACATAATTTGGAGGGGATCACATTGGGGTAGGTACTGACTGAGCTGCTCTACAGTTGCACTGACCAGTGAAAGTTTTTTCTAGGGGTATTTGGTGCTCTGGGACAGTCACAGACTTTCCGTCTCAAAGAAAGCGTTGACAGTCTCTGTAAGCAATTAGGGATACATTCCTTGAGGCAGAGAATGTCTTTTTATTGTAGTTTTGGAGATATAATGGATAATAATGTTGTATTAAAAGACTCTCTAAAGTTATAGAATCAAATGTTCCTTGTTTTTCCTTTACTGGACAGGTAATGTAAGGATCTTTGGAAAACCCAGAGAGTCATCTTTTTGTTGCTGTTTTGTTTTCCCAGTAAAGAACTGAGCACATACCAGGTTTGCTGTGTCTTTTAAGAATTTCTGGTGCTGAACTGTGTACTTTCATAAGTGGATGGTAGGCTGCCATCTGTTCTGCATCTCCCGTGGTCAACCCCTCATGGTCCAGTGGCTGGCTATGGTGTGTCAGTGCTTCTCCCTGCTCTCTTCATTAGGTACAATCTTCTCCAAAAGTGACTAAGCATATAAAACAAGGATTGGATTTTGTTGGGTTTTTTTTCCCCCTATTCTAAAACAGGCACTGACCACAGTCATGCATTTGTTTTTCTCTCTTGCTTCCAAATGCAGTCACATAACAATAGTTTAGAAAAAAAAATATTGGAAGCAATTTGGTCATGAATTTGTTTCCTTTTTTGGGCTACACAAAGTGGGTTAGCATTCGGGTGAGGAGGCCTCGAGCTCCAAACCATCTTTCCCAAGGTTTAAATGGGCTCCAGCCTGGTCAGATGAGATGTACCATGGAAAGGCAGCCTTTTGGGGGGAAGATCTCCCACTGCTCTGTGTGCAAAGCCTCAGGCTGGGGGCCTTTTTTTTCAGATGCCTCCAAGACACTGTTTACTATTTATGTAGCAGAGAAGTCTTCCACAGACACTGCTATATGGGTTTTGTCTGCCTCTGGTACTCAAGGGAGGGGCTGGAGGAGAGAAGCTGGCTCCCCTCTCGGTCTTCTTCAGTAGTGGGTGTCTGTTTGCTTTCCTTAACAGATTGCTAATAGGAGATGGTGGGTTTTGTTGTAGTTCTTACTGCTTTATGCAGGATGTAGTGACAGGTGGTGGTTTTGAATATTTTCCACAGATGTAGAAACAGATTACTCTCTGAAACAAGTTCAGGAGGATGGAGGAGTGAGAGCTGATGACAGGTGGGATGATCTGCAAAAGGAAGACAGACCAGGGCACCAAGTAGTACCCTCACAAGGAACAGGAAAAGAAGTATTTTGCAAATGGGACTGGGGGATGTGTTTTCAGTGTCTGGATCTTTGGGTCTTAAGGGAAAGTACCACCTTTAACAAGACAAATGGAAGCTCAACAGATGTGACAAGAACAAGCGATTGCTGTGCTGTTCAGGAGGGTGCTTGGTTGTTAAAATCTCTAATAGTGAAAGCAGTGAAATCTCAGACTTCCTTCCACAGTTCAGTGGATTTCATCCTTAGAGAAAAAGGGAGTACGTAAGGCTTACGCGTAGCAGAGAGAGAATGCCGTTTGACAAAGGCTAGACCAGTAGGTGAAGTTTTCAGATCACAGGAATTTTCCTTCAAGTATTTATTTATTTATGGCTTCACTGAAAAAAATTTTGGACCAGCTGTGTTTAAAAATATAGCAGTAATGAGATACTTAAGAAGGGAGTTAATCTCTCTCCCTCTCCAACCTGCTGCGGGCTGCCGATTGTAGCGTGAGCAAGCGCTGGGGCATTGCAGCCCTGCCAGCCAGAGTCATGCTGGAGAAAGCCAAACCCCAGAAGGAAGCACCAGCAAGCAGTGGGATATAGGATGCCACAGAGGCTGCCCTTTGGTCACCCTCCAGGGGCAGCAGGTTCAGGCGGCTGAGGGTCCCCAGTTCTCTCTCCCTGGCTCGCTCAGGGCAGCGAGGCCTGGTTTCTGACTGCTGCTGGGGAGCCTTGAACTGTCTCTGACAGCCCTGATGGGGAAACGCGGGAATGAGGAGGAGGGGAAACCAAGGGCTTTTGTACTGAGGGAACAAAAAACATCCTCTGCGTGTCTCTGGGTTCAGAGTTTGCAGACTCTCTAAACTGGACTGGTTTTTTTTGTTTTGCTTTTAAATGCTTCTTTAACTGATGTGATTTTTTAGAATATTTTTTTTATTTTTGGCTGGAGGGTGTCTGTTTGGGAGACGGAGTCTGTCTGGGGCTCTTCGTTTGGCCCATCCAACTTATCCACAGAGCACACACAAGCCATCTGCAGGCTGTATTTCCTCTAGGATTCCCTATGGCTTTTCTGTGGCCAAGACTCCAGGTTTAGTAAGAAGACAGAAGGGCTAACATGGGCAGGCTGGCTGTGCTGCGTCCTCCAGCCCTCTGCCGACGATGGCTCAGGGGTTGGTTTGGCCTTGCAGCAAGAAGAGGTACCGTGCTGGGAGAGAATGCTCGAAGTGTGGCCCCCAGGATGAGCAAAAAGGAAGAAGAGCATTTGGTCTCCATCAGCCCTGGATGCTGTTTTCTTGCCATCCAGGAGAGCTACAGCTGAGAGCAGTGAAAAATGTATGTGGTGGTAGGCAGGAAAACAATTTGAGGAAGAAAATGCTTCTTCTGATAATGGTGGGGTGGCATGCAATGGTCTGGAAAGGCAAAATAAGTTGGTTTGAGCCCAGGTGAAAGATTGTGCAGAGAAGTCTTGTCTCCTCTGGACCCGTTGGTTTTGGCTCCCGGATGATGTGACATACCATAAGAGAAAAACCTCCTCTCCCCACTGTTTCCTTTCTCATCCACTGGTAGCTAAGCAAGACTCAATTTTAATGACTTCCCTCTACTCTCTCTGCTTCCTCCCTCCCTGCCCCACACATGCCTTTTTTTTAATATTATTTTTTAAGGCATTTCTTTTTGGCAAGAGTTAAAACACAAGCAGCATTTGGACCAAGATGAAACCAGTCGAGGAACATGTTGGGCAGTGTAGTGTAATGCTTTGTTCTGAGTTCAGGGGGAGAAGAAGGGGAAGCAAGGGGGGAAGGGATGTCATTTCCCAGATGGGGACCCTGCCAAAGATGTTCTTGCTTTGGAAAGCAGAGAGTGATTTTGAGGTTACACCAGCTTTAACCCTTTATCATTCCCCTTCTGTCATGCAGGGGAGCTTCAAAGTCATAGTCCTAAAATGTGGCTGTGTTGTGCTGTGTAGCCCGGGTGGCCTGAACAGTCTCAAGACAAAGTACTGTTTTGACTGAGTACTGACTGACAGCAGCCTGAGGTTCCAGTTGCTGGAAACCATAGTGAGTGGATGAGAAATCTGCCTGTGTTTATCAGCGAGGATCCAGAACCAGTGTGGTTGCTGTTTGAAAAACAAAATCAGCATTTTCCCCACAGGGAGACAAGACTGCTGTGCCGTTTTCCTGCCCTGCCAGAAGCACCCGGTGTGATATGGGGTGCTGCTGAACTCTGCTTCAGTTGTTCCCATCAGGGAGCCTTGAAATGTAAGATGCTTGGGAAGCACCTTGTCCCTCGATGCACAGGAGGCTCCTTTGGATAGAGGCAATAAATTTGTGTTGCTGAAGGGCATGGAACATGGAAAGCCTACTCAGGCATGTTCTACTGTCCTGGTGACTGCCTTGGGCCACCAATATTGCACGGTGCGCGGGCTGCTGATTTAATAGCCCCAAGGCTGTTTACAGAAGCAAGCTGAGGGTGAGAATACAGAGAAGAGAAAGTTAATGGAGAGATCTTGTTACTTTAAGGTGTTTTCGTGGTTACAAATACTTGTGGCAGTTGGTCTATGCTGCTGGGCAATTAGTTGGTTTGGAGACCAGGGCCAATGCTATATGCATAAAATAAGTAAATGTTCTCAGTATAGTCCCAGGCAGAGTCACTCTCCACAGCCACCAAACATGCAAGATGGGGACCAGCAGACTCCCTGGCCCTCCAGTCTTTCAAAACTCCTTTTGCCTGGCTAGGGAAAAAATGCTTTCCTAATCCTATTTTGAACATCCTGAACTTAACCACAAACTCAGTCTCCAAAGGTGTCAATAACTTTGGTCTGGCGACCATACGCTTCCTCTCCCCAGCAGCTTTGGCGGCAGCATGTAAAGTTTTGGTCTCTTACTTGTGCAGCTGGCCCCAGATGTGCCAAGGGATGGCTACAGCAGCACCACTGTGTATGCGCTGGCTGCCAGTGACTAACAGAATAGTGATGCAACCAGTGCTGGCCTTGAAACATGCCTTGGGTCTTGCACATTTCTTTCTCATCAACCGAGAGGTCTGATCTGAAGCAAATGAATATTTAACCACCCTGGTTTCACCTGTCATGATATGATGGAGGAAAATAGAGGCAGGCAGACAGAAGAAGCATGTGTGTGGTTGCACATGCTGGTTTTCAGCTTTTTGATATATGTGTTCTTGAATACTTTCCCATGGAGGTAGTAGATGCACATACACAATTTACTGCACAGCTAATCTGGACTTGCATGTTTTCATCCCTTTTCCTGGACCCCTGAAGTCATCCACATGCCCCTTTCAGCAGTCTCCTGAACCATGGGTGGGAAGCACTGACCGAGGGACGAGCTCTTGGGTGGGAGGCAGAAGACCAATGTTTCCCTTCCTTGCTATACTGCTGACTCTCTGCATGACTTAAAGAAAATTCCTTTCCCTCTTCAAGGTTTGCTTTCCTCCCGTCCATTGGTGTTTGCCAACATAAATAAAAAGCATGTAGACTGGCTGTAGCCTTTGTGCAGCCATGCAACACCTAGTACAGTGTTTCCTGCAGCTGGCCCATCCCCGTGGCTTGGTGCTCTACTGGTTTGCCTGCTTAGGCCTGGGAGCATCACAGGTGTGTTAGAGTGCTGCACAGGGACACTGCGGCAGTACTATCCCCTGGCCTAGCTTGCTTGGGTGCCACCAACACCCCTGGCCTCAGAGCTGGGATCTGTGTGGATTTGATGTGGGTCTCTGGCTCTTAAGCGTGGTAACGACCACCACAGGCTTTTGGGACTGAAAATGGGTGTGTGATACCAGTAGTTGTTGGGTGTCACTCAGTGTCTTGGAGCCCTTCAGTATGGAGTTGGGCTCCATTTCACTTGACCAGGTGGTTGCATATGTATGCGCATACTGCAGGAAAGCATCCACTAACCCGCAGAAACTGCTGTACCCACACCTGCCTGGCTCTGTGAGGATATTTGGAAGGTGTGAATTGCTTCTTGTTCAGTAACCTGGTGGTAGGTCTTCCTGCCACAGCTCAGCCCTAGGCTTCATGAGTGCCAGCTGATGGGCTTGGGTGGGCTGCAGTGCCCGGTCATGGGGCATTTACATATGGTGGCACGTTGACTCTGCTGTTTCTCCTTCTCTGTTTACTTAGTTCTTGGCAGCTGGATGTTTGAATGTTTGCTTGACAAAAAATTTCCCCGAAGTCTGTGATTACAGAAAGTTTAGTCTGACAAACCCTGCTGAGTTATCCTGTTCTCTTGTTGTCAATAATCTCTTGCTTGTTGTCTCCCTTAACCACAATATTTTGTGTGTGGTGCAAATTTGTGTTTTCTTCTCTTGTTGTAGTCAGCCTGCCCCTCCCTGCTTGGTTCACTTGCTGAAGCTGTACCCCCAGGATGCTGACATCTGTATCTTAATAATCCAGAAGTCCTGGGGCTGCCAGGAAGCAGTATAAATAATAAGACTGCATGCCTGTCTAGCACCTCTCACCTGAGAATCCAAAGCTGTCTGGTGCGTACTGTTCATTTGCATACTACTCGTACCAGCTGGGGTTTGCTGTTCCTGTTTTTGCAGCCTGGGAAGCTGAGACACTAGGTAGGAGGATGTTCTGTCCAAAAGATAAAGTGATTCCAGAAATACAGTCAACTTCCAAGACTATGAGTTTCTGTCCCTCTTTGCTATATGTAATTTGTCCCCAAAAGGAAAGGGTTGGGTGGTTTCAAGCAGTGTTTTATTTGCAGTGATCCACAGCTATTTTGGCATCCCAGTAATTCCAATCTGAGACAAAAAAGCAATTGCAAGATTTCTCCAAAGTAAGTTAACATTCCTTATCTGCGAGTGGGTGTTAGTAATATGGTTTGCAGGAGGGGTGATAACGAAGTAGTGTGTCTTAGGGTCAGTTTGGAGCGATGCAGGGGGACAAGTGTTCATGGCAGGTCTGGACAGGGGAAAGACCTTGCTGTACTTCAGGAGTGGTGACAAGGCTGATGGAAACCTGCCTGTGGGGGCTGAGTGGTCAATACGGGCTGTCCCCAGTGGGGACCTTCTGAGAGCCAGGGCTGTTCAGGCTTTCTCCTGGAGAGCCATAAGCTTCTCTAGGGCTTCTGGATTTTGGCGGAAACCATAGGCAGACCATGTCAAATTGCTAGATTCTACCCCAAACCAGGCAACAGGCATGGGCTTCTGTTTAGTTTCCACTTGATGAAGAGAGAGGTGGAGGAAAGCTGGCAGGGGACTGGCATTGCCCTAAGGCTGTAGGTACTCTGTTCCTAGCTCTTGTGAGTGCCGTTCCCACGGCTGGATCATACCGGTGAGAGCAGAATAATACTCCCACTGGCGTCCCCAGGGAGCTGGTGTGTAAGAGGAAGAATATTTTGTCTGCAGCCCTTTCAGAAAGGGACAGTGGAGAAGGGATAGGAAAAAAGGCTGATGATGAGGATTAGGGTGAATGCATGCCCTCCACGCACATAATCTCTGTTGAGGCTATGGGGAAGTTGGTTTGGTGATCCCTGCGCTGGCCCCCCTGGCACCATGAGCCCCGGGGAATAGGAGAGCCTCAGGTCGAGTGGGGAGGGCTGCAAGCACCAGGAGGTAACAACGTGTTTATTTTTCACATGTTGCAGCAGAACATCCCTACATCCAAACCCACCCGTGTGCTTGCCAGGCCTCTGTAAGACACTCACACTCTTCCCTTGGGGCCGGGGCACCCCCAGCTCCCTCTGCTCTGCCCCTTCTCCTCTTCCCCCTTCTTCCACGTGCTTTTATTTCTTTTGCAAACAGCGTGCGCCAAATCCAACTTCACAACTGGCTCGGCTCCACGTGTTTGTTTTCTGTGCCTGCGCGGCGCTTGCCAGCACTGCTTGCGCCCTTGCTCCGAGCTGGAGGCGGGGGGAGAGCAGGGGCGGTGGGGAGGGAAACGGGAGCAGGCTGCTGCTTTCCAAACCCTTATTTGTTTAAAGCTTAAGCCTGTTTGAGAGCGCCTTTTTGGAGTGAGGGGTAAGTGGCAGGGGCGGGATGCAGGGGAATGGAGAAAGTAAACTGTGTGTCAAGGAAAGCAAACTTTGCAGCTGGAATTGCTGCTGGTGCTCATTGTGTGAAGGGGATGGGGAGGTGGCTTGGAGGCCGTGCCTGCCCTCTCAATGCAAGCGTGAAAGGAAAAGGATGCAGAACGGGGAGCTGACAGTGAGCCTGCATCGTGCTGGTGGCTGGGCAGGTGAGCCTCCCTGCCCCAGCTGTTGTCCTTCTGTTGTGGAGCATCCCGTCTTGGAGATGGAGAAACCACATGCTGGCCTTGCCTGTGTTTAGGTCACTGTCCTCAAGTGTGCCATCATTTTCAGAAAGGTGCGTTTATTCCCAGGATGATAAATGGGGCAAAAGGCATGTAGATATTACCTTAACAATAAATAAATAAATAAATATTTGCTATGAGGCAGTTTAATTCTCTGGGACAGGACAGTCCATCCTTTAGTGCTGCCCTGCTGCAGCACTAAATGCAGGTGTCACACCTGTCACACAGGGTTTGGGAGAGTCATGGCAGGCCTGGGGCAGCCCTGTGCCCCACCTAAGTACTTGGTACTGCCAGGGCGTTTTCTGCAGGCAGTCATCTCTGTCCTTTTGTTTCTCTGGCCTTGAGCTTCCTCTTGTGTTTTTTGGAGTAGTGACATGTCTTCCAGGGAAAGTGTGTCCCAGCAGAGGGTCCTAGAGGCTTTTGACCTGCTCCAATTACCAACATGGTTATTGGTAGTGAAAAGTATTAAAGTGACAGCAATGGAGAGTAAAAACTCCCATTTATTCCCAAACTTTAAAAAAGGAGGAAAAAAAAACCAACAACCCTCTTAAATACAATCTTCAAAGGCCGAGAAAAATGGGCTTGTGCTCTTTTGCATCCCAGCAACAAGTCACTGCTGAAAGGAGTGCAAGCGAGAAGGCAGTTTTTCTTTATGGTGGTGATGGGGATGCCTCTAAAGCCAGCCATCTGGGGATTAAACTTTGTATTGACGGTACTGGCGAGTACTTTGTCCTGTCTCTTTTGTATGCTCTTCTGGATTTTGATGTCAACTGTGTTAAACGAGCCTTGCACTTGTTAATGCAATTTCTGGGCCTGCTCCCATTGAAGTCATGGCAAAGATCACACTGGTTTTGGAGGCGGCCAGATCAAATCCCCTGCTCTGACCTTCTGGATGCAGTATTTTAGCAGGTAGTTCCGACATGTGTTTCACATAAGCTCAGTCCATTTTTTGCTGTTAACACTGCAGCTGTTGTAGGTGCCCTTGTTCCCCAGCTACGCCCTGGGTGCAGGCTCCAAAGCCAGGAAATCCGCTGAGGGTTCTCTCTGCTCCATCAGGAGATCTTCCCATTGTGACTTGCGCCAAGGAGTGCTTCACAGTTTGTCACTGGCAGTTTCCATGGGCTTTTCTGGTTTAGGGGTTCTTTTGTTTTTTCACTCTATTATTGAACCTAATTTGACACGGTGAAGATTTTTCTACTGTTTCTGGACAAAGAATTTTTTTAAAAATTTGGAAATGGGGAGGAGGTTCATATTTAAGCACACAGAGAAGCAGCTGGCTATGATCTGAGCACAGCAGTTTCCCTACCTGGATCTCCCCAAGCAATTGCCCTTGACTTGCTCAGCTCTGTTCAGTTTTCCTGCCCTGTGCTTTCTGCCACCTCTGTCCCCACTTCCATTTGGTGACTCTCAGGGCTTCTCCCCGTGGTTATTTCCCTGCTTCAGCTGGGCCTGCCTCCTCGCTGACCTCTCCCTAACCCAAGTAGTAATTAAAGCCTCAACCTCAGACTCTCAGTTCTGGTTTTTTTTTTTGTTTTTTTTTGTTTGGGAGGATGAGAATGGAAAAACAAAAGCAGCGCCCTGACTAGTGTAAACTAGCCACAGGCACATCTGTGCCGGCGTGATGACGGCTCCCGGTGGGCGCTGCTGTCCCTTGCAGCGCTCCACTCTCCATGGTTGGTGGCGGAGGGGGACGGTGGGGGCCCAGTGTCCTGCTCAGAGTTGCTCTTGCAGCCCTGCAGTCCATGTCAGCTGCCTGTGCAGTGCTGTCTCTATAGAGGTGCAGCCAGGAGCGTGTAGGGCATGCCTGAGTGGAGGGCTATGGGCACGCTGCCCAATCTCTCCAAATAGGAGAAGATGTAGATGCATGTATTTTGGTATCCATTGCATCAAACATCCTAAATAAGGAAGTGATTCTGGCCTGTTGTTTGAAGTACCTAGAATGTGGGATGAGTTTTGCTCTGTTTTGTGCAGTGTCTGTCCACAGCTGTGCCTGCCCTGACAGTGGTCTCTGGCTGCAATGGTGATGTGGTGAAGTGAGTATTGTTGTTGTAAGGCATGGATAGTGTGCTAAGGCTTTCAGGCGAGTGGTGTGATGCCAATAAATCCCAGCTTCTGAGGGTTAGCATATCACACCTATGCCCAGGGGCACCTATGCCCCTGTCCTGCTTCCTCTATGGTGCCTCCACCACAAAGGTGCCTCAGATGTGGGTTTCGGCAGGGCACCCCATGAGGCCCCATCACTGCTGTGGGGCGGCCTTCCCTGGCACAACAGCCAGCATGCTGCAGCAACAACATCTGTTTGCTGGGCGCACTTTGTCTCTGAAGAGGCTGCGCAGCACACTCCATCTGCGACAGGGTTGTGTTGCTGGTGCCACGTTTTGCCAGCCAGGCCGGAGGCACCAAGGCCTGCAGCCTGTGCCAGCAGGGCCGGCTGCCCACCGCCTGCCCCCCGAGTGGGAGCGCAGCGTCCTGCCAGCTGCTTCGCCCGCGCCTCTCCCCCAGCCCCAGCTCCTTCCCCCTGTCCGGGCTGTCCCTCCAGGAGCCCCCAGCCTCTCCAGATTAGAGCTCTCCAGGGAAGGGGCTTTTTGAAAGGAAGAAAGGGAAAGGGGGTGTGGGGTGGGGAGGGGAGGAAAAGGGAGAGGGGGAGAGAAGAAAGAGGGGGAGCAGAAGAATGAAAACAGACCCAAGGGGCAATAGTCCCTCGAGCCATTTCACTGCATTACAATGAATATGGACTCTATTAAGCTCCGTTCTGCCTGTTAGTGTTTCCCAGGGCAACACAGCTCCCATATGGCAAGCATGCAGCAGATTAGGATGGGCCTCCGGGCTTCATTGAGGGCCCGGGGCTTGACTGGCAGTTGAACCCCATTCCCCCCCCCCACTCCTCACACTTGACACTGCCTGTGTTTATCTAAAGCGAAAAAGGGGGCCCGGGTGGGAGAAGGGGGCATTTGGGGGGTTATTGTCCCGGGCAATGGGAGAGGGCAGGGAGTGGGGTGGGGGGGCCGGGGGAGGGAGCTGGGGGGGGGCAGCCCCTCATACATATGCAGGAGGGGCCGTGAATGGGCAGAGGAGAAATAAAGCAGATGGAATTCGTGTTAAAGAACAGCCACAATCGCCTTCGGAAAACGAGCAGAGAAAAGCGGGCGGCCTTAAAGGAGCGCAGGGAGCAGCGTTTATCCAATTAGCAGGGTTGTCAAATTGAATTTACTCAGAATAGAGGGGGGGGGCCAGGGGGAGAGGAGGGAAATTAAGTGTCAGGGCATAGGGGGAGTGTGATGGTGAAGAAAAGCTGCGGCTTGGCTTGCCTGCTCTCTGGGAGTTTGGCCTTCTCAAAGCCAGCACCATTTTCGGGGCACGTTGAGGGGCAGCGAGGCCGGTCTGCGTGCCTAGCGCAGGGCCCAGTGCGGGGATGGCCGAGGGGATCCTCACAGCAGCTAACGCATCTCCTGCCACACATCTCTCCCAGATACCCTCACACAGAAGCAGTGCAGCACAATGGCGTGAGGTGGTGTGATCAATGCGTGGGGGTCCCAGCCCTGCTTCGCTGTGTGCCCTTGCACTAGGTGGGCTTCCTCTGCTCACTCTTAGGCCTTGTCTTTTTTGAAGCAGGTGGGTACAGTGGCTCTCCTTCCTTTTGAGTCTTCCATTTCAGTGCTTTAAGCTCCATGGAACAACTTAAAAAACCCTGTCTTGTATTAAAACCTAACAATCACAAGCAACATTGGCGTGCTATACTGTGGAAGGTGCCTATTCTGAAGAGCACCATCCCAAAGCCCAAGCAGCGAGCGGGGAGCTCCGCTGTCCCAACTTGACCCGCTGCTGGGAGCAGCTGCGGCGATCTCCCGGCATCACCCGCACGTCCCCATCTGGTCCCAGCCCTGCAGCCCTCCCCCGGCCCTGTGGTGTCGGTGCTCTCCCCGCCTGCGTTCCCTTGGCCATCTCTGCCTGCCCGCGGAGCTGGGCAGCAGGCTGGGCCTGGTTTCCATTTGGGGCCTTGTAAATCACGGGTGGTGTGGCTGTAACAAGGGCTGCCGGCCCGGCCCTTGTTAAGCAGGAGGGGGCTCGGGGCTGTGGGCAGCATTTCCTCAGTAAAACCTTCAGTTTCTAATCAGCAGACACCTCTCTCTCTGCCTGTGTCTAATTCAGGTCCCTTTTACTCTCCAGCCTTCCCTCCCTCTGCCCCCCCATGCGCCTTTCTCCCGTCTCACAGCCTCACCTCTGCCTTTCCCTTCCCTCCTTTGGGGCCTTCGGTGCCGGGCAGGAAGCGAAGCCGACAGATTTTACACCCCCCAATCTGACAAAGCTCTCGTTAATTTTGCTCTCCTAATGGCCCCTCCTTTGATTTACTGGGCTGTCTGAAAGAGACTTAGAGCCTTCGCTCCCCTGACAGGAAATTGTTATTTTAACCTGACAGGAAAGAATTAAAAATAAATAAGTAAATAATTCCCCCCTCCCCAGTGAAGCCCTTCCAGTGCCTTTAACCCTTTCTTTTTCCAGACAGCAGTTAAGCAGAGGTGGGAGGTGTGGGTTACCACAGAAGTGCCAGCAGACGGGGGCCACCTCAGCTCCACACCGCTCCCGGCGCGCGCGGGGCTGCCGGCAGCTCACAAGCTGCCCGGTTAATAAAGTGCCTTGCTCTGCACTACTGCAGACTGCTTAAGGGCAGCACTTTCAAAAGAGGTCAGCTCCCATTTAGGCGTCGAAATAAGTTGGTTGCCTATTCAGGAGAGCTCAGCATGTCAAGAACTGAATGCTTTTGAAAATCTGGCTTCAATTGTGGAAGCTGAGAATTTCGAAATCTGGCCCCGGATCCTAATAGTCCTTTTGGAATTGATGTTTTCATTCATTTTCCTCATTATTTTTATGCCGGCCATTTACTTTTTGTACTTCACTCAGCTGTGAAAGAAATGGCCACATGTCCCTATTTAGAGCTCATGTTCTGCCTGGAGGTTTGGGGAGGTACCATACACTTGTCGCAACACACCTTCTCTCCTCGGCCTCCGTTGAATACTGTTTAATCTGCCTGGTGCTTTGGCCAAATTTTGTGATCTCCCCTTTTTTTCCTCCCCACCTATTGCCCTTCTTCTTTCTACACACTGGGGACAGCCAGTTCGGTCATGGCGTCCATGTGCATGGGTGGTCCTTGCTCGTGAAGGGTCCATTACGCCTTTGGCTTTCTCTCTCTGGCCAGAGGCTCCGAGCAGTGCATTGCTGCTGGGAGGTCTGATTGGGAACCTCTTTACCTTCCCCCACCCTCAGCATGGACTCCAAGGAGCAACTCTTTCCTGTCCAACATTTTTCCATCCTGCTGCCAAGCTCATCCAGATACGGTGAGTGAGTCAGCTTCGCATTGTAGGCTTCCAGCGCTGAGGAGCAAGGCTTAAGGTCTACCCCAAAATGGTTCTTCTCGTTTGGTGGAAGACTTTCAATCCCCATAATACCTTGTAGAGTGAAGTAGAAACCCAGTTTTTAAGCCTTTTCTAGGCTAAGGTGGCACACCAGTGCATCAGTTCACATCAGGCCTGGTCAGTGGTAGCTTGGCTGAGACAGCTGTGGTGTAACTGAGGGTTCTTTGGTGGCTATTTTAGGTGGAGAACTTAACTTGAGTGACTCAGATGCTCTCCAAGATGACAGCTAAAGGATCTCATACCACGGTGTGTGCTGGTTGATGGGGGAAACTCCTCAAAGACAATTTGTTGAGGCTTTCTTCCCTCCTTGGGGGAGGAGAGTGATGCTGGGAAGGCTGAGGCACATGGGAAGGAAGTTGTTGTGTTATCGCTTTGGTGGTGGTGGTTACCCACAGTGGATTTCCACATGTAACTGAGCTGTGGGCTACAGTAGCTGCAATATGACTTCAGCTGATGCCAAAGCTTCAGCTGCAGGCCAGTTTGCTTGGCTTTGCTTTCTTTAGGAACCACCAGCAAAGTGGCTTGGTGAGAGCTCCCCAAGTGCAGGAGCTGTGTGCCAGCAAACGGAGCTTACCTTGAATGACTCCCTGAGCACCTCGCCAGGAGTTTGTGGGAGTCTGCGCTTCAGGAGTTCTGCCTCTGGAGGTTATACTTGAAAGGATTTGACCCTTCTTTTTGACTGAGATGGGTATGAAAGGATGTGCTCAAACTGCTCATGGCTCAAACATTGACCATGGTGAAAATAAGAAACGCTTCTCTGCAGGTGCTCTTGAGGATGGTAACTGCAGGTAAAGGGCTTGTGTATCTGCAGGGGGAGCAGACAACGTGACAATTGCTGTTTGGTCTGGCTGCTGTAGTCAACCTAGTCTCTCATCTCCTCTGCCAATGTAGACACGCTGCAGGAACAATTCTGAAACTCCTTTGGGACACACAGGACATCATCTTGGTGCTGCGGCTGGAGGGCACTCAAAATCCTGTCGCCATTTTACGATGTCCATAGGGGGATATCTCTCCTCAACTTTAGCCCTTAGCCTTTAATTGAAACTGACTTCAGTCTGACATCTGAGGTGTGTGTGGGTGCAGCCACTTAGGTCCTTAATCCCCCTAGTCTGCTTTGGCATTCATTCGCAGCAGTCTCTCCTTAACAGCTCCTGCAGTGTGCAACTTCTCTCAGCAGTCTGAGCTGTGATGGGTGGCCTTGGGCTTCAAGTTTTGAGGATTGTTGTTGCCTTCAAATATGAACGTAGTGCTTGTTCCAGACTGGATTGTTTAGAATAAAAGTGTGTGATCATAGAATCATAGAAAGGCCTGGATTGAAAAGGACCACAATGATCATCTAATTTCAACCCCCCTGCTATGTGCAGGGTCACCAACCACTAGACCAGGCTGCCCAGAGCCACATCCAGCCTGGTCTTGAGTGCCTCCAGGGATGGGGCATCTACAGCCTCCTTGGGCAGCCTGTTCCAGTGTGACACCACCCCCTGTGTGATGCTAAATTAGTGTGGGCCACCTTGCATCAGTGTCTGCAGCCTACTCAGGCCGTGGGCTTGGTGAATCCCTGGAAGCTTAGGAGTACTGAGAAAGAAGCCAGGCAGGGCTGGAAAACAGAGGGAAGTCTGAGAGTTTCATGCCACTGTCTCTCTTGTCATCTGCAGGAAGCCACTGCCACACCTCTACCACATCCCCTGAGGCAGCTTATGGGACCCTTCTCTGGGCGCCTCTGCCCCAGGAGACACTGCATGGGATGGCAATGACACGTGGAAAGAAAAGATCCATATCCACCATCCTTTGCCTCCTCCTCGCAGCCACGAGCTGCTTTGCCAAACTGAGTGAGTTTCTGTTTTATCTATTTGTTCCGTTTTGCTTATGCTTTGTCTTGAAGCAAACTGAGCTCCCAAGATCCCACTTCTTTCTGAAGAGGCTTGGCTTCTCCCATGTGCATACAGGATATGCTGCCGTGCCCAATTACATTCTGAAGGGGGTGAGCATCCCTAGTGGGAGGACACTCCTTAGGAGAAGAGGTTATAGGTGGAGCTGGACATCTCTGCTTGGTGGTGCCAAGAAGAAATGGGGCTGATGTATGTCTCCAAGGACTCGAGTGTGTGTGTGGTGCCAAGGGGAGCATGAGGCACAAATAGAAATGATGGGGAATGTCAAGTACAGCAGTTTTGCAATTTTTTCCCTCTATCTTTTCTTTTGCTGAGACTCACGGGGCTTTCTTCTTTCCCTTTCTTCCTCTCTGTGCAGGTGAATCTCTGCAAGTCACTGTGCAGCCTGCCTCCACCGTCCAGAAGCCTGGGGGCCAGGTCAGCCTGGGGTGTGTTGTGGACCCCCCAAGAGTGAACCTCACCTGGAGACTGAATGGAAAGGAGCTGGATGGATCAGATGAGGTGCTGGGGATCCACATCGAGCAAGGGAAACTCATTATCACAGCTCTCAACAACCACACCGTGGGGCGATACCAGTGCATTGCTCGTGTGCCCGAAGGAGTCATTGCCAGTGTCCCAGCAGTGGTCACCTTGGCTAGTGAGTAACTCTGCCATCCTGTGCATTACTCAGGCCTCCACTCACCCATCTGGAGAGGTTCATCTGAGTTCGCTTGTTCACTCTGGCATGAAGGGAGGGCTCCTTTAACTTTTCAGGCCATTTTGTTGCACTTTAGACCATGGACTGGCTATCATGTCATGGCCCAGCCATAACCTATGCAGTCCTTCTGCATAGTAGGCTGCCCACTGTTGCATGCTAGCAGCACAACACAGGGTTCTCGTGCAAAAGATTCCCTTTATTTTCCCAAGGAAGGTTTTTATATTCTAACATGCATATTCAGTATTTTTCCACTAAGCAATTCACTGGCCCACCTGTCCCACAGCGACAGTGGTCATGTCAACATGACCATGAAGAGCTGGAAGTACCTGACTGATGTGTGGTTGGTTCCCTTACTGCCATGTTGCCCCATCTTGTTGCTGACTTCTTGAGGTTTCCAGAAAGTATCTGTTGCTGTTGATCACTGAACTTCTGCCGGCTCCTCCTTCCCAGGGCTTTTTTCTCTCCCTGCAAGGTCGCAGTGGCCTGGTCACTGTGAGCCACCTCATTTCTGAGCTTCAGAATTTCTGACGTGATCCTCACCACTGCTCCCTGGGGAGGCTCTGTGTGGGCCACTCTTGTTTGGGCACCTGAGAGTCTGATCCTCTCTGAGTCCTGTGCTGTGTTTGGTGGAGGGGGTCTGTGCTACGGAGACCTCCATCCTTTAGCAGTGACAGCACTGCTTCATCTTCCTGGCACAGGGGGAGCTTGGGGCTAAGCCTTAAGAAAGTGCAGAAGTGAAGATGTTTGTTCAAAGTAGGGGCTGGTTATGCTTTAAAGCCAAGAGCTATTGGCTTGTCACTGATACATTAATCAGAAGTGAAATGTTTAGGCCAGGCTGAGTGGGAGGAGGAGGTGAAGGAGAGTTGCTGCGCTCCAAAGTGGGGTGGGAGGGGATTGTCACGGGGCTGAATATGTTGGGGGATTTGGCCTGAGCTCTGCGCCGAGATTAAGTTTCGGAGAACACATTCCAGAGCAGAAAGGGCGTTGTGTGCACTGGTGGCCTGATAGAGGGAAGGAGAGGAGGGAGAGGTGGATGGGATTACCCAGGGCATGGTTTGCATTTAGGAGAGCGGGGTGTGCACAGCTCCTCAGCCTGATCATTTCATTCTTAGGCTGCTCTCCTTTTCTCTTTTTCTCTTCACTCCAGCCCACCACCAGCAGCTCTGTCTTCTAGAGCAAAGCATGTCTGTTTGACACACCTTGGGTCTGGCATCAGTGGTGAACAGCAGATAGGTCCTACAGCACCAGGGGGGCTCTGTGCTAGGCACTGTGGATCCCCTGTCCTCCTAGGAAAACAGGGGCCGTGTCCTATGCACCGTGGCAGCCTTGGATGGGGAAGGCTTGGAAATCTGTGGGTGAAGAGAGTGCAGTCAGCCCCAGGAAAGACATGAGGCTGGAGGTGTAGAAGAGAAACCTTCTGAAGGGGTTCAGACAACCAGGCTCATGTCCATGAGATAGAAACTGCTCACATCAGTGGCTTTGCAGTGGTTTAAAATAAGAGGGGACACCGATTTGTGGTGGGACTGAGATGGATAGCTGTGGTAGCACATGCACCACAGGCTGTCACGCCTGCTCCAGACCTCGCCTATAGGGCCTTGGTGTGAGCTGGTTTGAGGGAGACCAAGGTCTGCGGGGAGAGGGAAGACCTGGCAGGTTGGCATTGCCACTGGTCCTCTGGGCTTCTTCCAAATCACCTGCTGGGCTGAAAGGAACCCTCAGAAAGTCTCAGCCTCATCCAGAAATTACTTTCAGAGATGGAGGAGTGAAATTGGAATGTGAATATGAAAGAAGCAGGAGGGAAAGAATGTATTTTCGAGATTATGGCTTAGGTTTATTTTGGAAGCAGATCTGAAGTCACTGGAAAAAGTGTCCTGCTAGATTTCAAGAGGTTTAGGTAACATCTTCTGGCCAACTTTTTGTACTCCTTTTTCTCCTCCTTTGGAGGAAGTACCCTAGAGTGTCCCAGGCCCTTCATGCCCAGTTCTGCAGGGTCTCCTTGGATCCTGGGGTAACTCACAGGGAAAAGCATGCTGAAGTGCTTGGCTGGCAGAGCAGGCAGCCAGAGGTAGTAAAAGCCAAGCAACTCACAGTATTCATGGAAAAATCCATGCATTCAGCTCGACAGCTATCATGCAATGGATAGCCATGACATTTGAAACCGAAAAAATAATCAGGGGTGAAGCAAAGGGAAGCACCTGCCGTAGCGTATCCCCAAAGCACGACCCAGCAGCCAGGGATCAGAGGAGCGCCTGTGCGCCCTGGGGACGCAGTGGGGAGTCTCACATGTGGGGAAAGCCAAGATGCAGCACTCATGGGCAGTGACCCTGCACAGGGTCGGGCTGGGGGTCCCTGAGGAGTTTGCAGCTGCTTGCTGAAACTGGCCCCATTCATTTTCCTTTGCCTCGGCCTCTCTGATGACAGCTCCCCAGAGGCGCTGGTAGGGAGGAGGCCTCTTGCAGGTTGGAAAAGCATTTGCTGAGCCGGCTCAGGGGGTCCAGCCCTGAGGGCAGAAGTGGTGTGAGGAGGTGAGAGAAGGAAAACACAGGTGGGGCTCTGTGACCCTCTGGAGGGCTGGCACGAGGGCTATGAGATGTCTGGCGGTGATGGGGAGCTGAGGGAGTGCAGGGCTTCAGGATGCCAGAGGCTGGAGGACAGCATGGGTGTGCCCAGGGGGCAGTGAGAGGACTTTCACCTTGAGGGCCTGCTTTCTATTTACTACTGCTCCTTCTAAGAGTTTTTTATGGCCTCCCATTCATTTAATCTGATCCGTCTCGCCCATCCTGCTGCTTGGCCCCCCGCCCCGGGATTCAGCTGGTTTCACTCCCGATGACAGCGGCTGGGCAGCTGCGGGGTTGACCCTCTTCACGCCTCCTCACGGGCCGCAGATGGACACAAGCCTTTGCTTGCACTCCCTGCAACACGCAAAAAGAAAATAACCATAATAATAAATCCTGTTAGCACAGCACAGCCGGGCTTTGCAGCCGTGGAAAGAATAAGCAGTTTCTTCTGCTTGCATGAAGCCCTCGGGGTGAAGCTGCTGTCTCCTCAGGTAGCCCTGCCATGATGCGTGTGGCAGAGGGGGAACCAACTGGGAGCTGTGACCACCTGAAGGCAAAACCCACTGGCAAGTAACTTGGCTCATTCCCTGTGAGGGAGCAGGAATTCAGGGCAATAGTCTGTCGGGAAGCTTTTATGCCCACATATTGGAAAATCTCTCATCCTTTTGCCTAATTCTCCCTCCGCGTCTCTGTCGGGCCCTGTGGCCCCATTTCTTCGTCCTCTCTGCAAGTAGCCCAAGGGAGGCAGGGAGAGCCACAGGTCCTGGTCCCTTCCAAGGGGCATCTGCAGCTGTGTGAGCTGCTGGGGGGCTGCGTGCGAAGGACCCCCCTGCAGCCATCCTCCATGAGGCCACCCCAGGGGTCCCCACATGGGGACGGAGCTCTTGGTAGGGCTGTGGGGCTGCTTTCTGGGGTTGGTGCGTGTGCATACGTGTGTGCATGTGCAGATCCCTGCCAGAGTTGCTGGAGCCTATGCCTTGGCTCCAGAATCTTAATTTGGCTGTGATGAACCCAGACCACCAAGGCGCACATTAATTTTCCTGATGCTCGTTTATATTTTGTTGATCAGAGAAGTATGTGTGATGTGTGCAGGCAGACACTGGGCTCTCGCCTCTTCTCCACCTCTTTCCATTTCTGTGGCTCCTGCTATTTTATTCCTTGATCGAGTAGGAAAGCAAAGAGGAGAAACTACCCGGCACCCTTCCCCTCCCCGGCAGCAACTTTCCTTGCTGGAAGAGAGCAGGCTGCCGCCAGCTCTTCACAAGTTAAGAGTTAATCTTCATCTGGTTTTAATACTCAGTGGAAACATGGCTCCCCTCCTCGGCTTGTCTTAAAGGATTAATGGCATTTCTGAAGTTCACCCTTATTCCTTCTTTTTAGTTTTTTTTTTAATTGAACGATGCCAAGAAATTCCAAAAGTATGAAGCATGTTCACTGCAAATCATTTTTATGACATTGCAAAACCTCCCTTCCCCTGCTTGGCCCGCTCCCCTCCCCTTGAATCCGGGCACGGGAACACTCGCTCCCCAAGCAGCCGCCTGACAGCCCCTCCGCGCCGCCTTCGGGGAGGCTTTCTCGCCACCGTGCCAAGAGGGCTGGTTTTTATTTAAACCCCATAAAGGATCTTGCTTTAATCAGAAAGTCTGCTTGAGAAATTTCATGTCACTTTTCCATGACTGTGGGTGGGAGAAGCTCGGAGCCAGCGTTGTCTCTTTCTCTTGGAGCGCTGCTCTATTTTGCAGAGAACAAAAACACATTTTTTGCTGGCTTGGCTGCCAAGGGCAGGCTGCACCGAGCCCGCTCTCCACAAGCCCTTCTGCTCCCCAGCTCCACAAACTGCCTACTGGCACTGGCCATGCACCTGGATACCGTCGGAGGGGATGGCTGAGCTGTTGACAGTGCGGGGCCTCATCATGCCCCATAGCACAGAGTTTGAGGATGAGTGCCCTCCTCTTCAGGTGGTGGAAGAGGTCGTGGTGATGCACAGAGCTGGGAGTGATGCCTATGAGGAGCGTGTAGAAGGTTCCCTTCCTCATGATCACCCTGGTATCCCAACTTCGCACACCTTTTTGCCCCCTGCCACCCAATGTCTGCACGCCCTCGAGGCATCGCAAAATGGTGATTAAAGCATTGACTGCTCAGTAGCAGGACGGCAGCTGTGCTGGATCTAGGAGTCGGTAGAAGGACCGCTTTTGGCTGCCCCTCAGTGCTGCAGTAAGTTGGCTCTGTTTGTACTTTGAGGCCAGGATTTTTCGCACCCAGTTCTTCAGCCGTGGAACAAGCAGCTTCTCTGGAAGCTGTGTTTTAATTTATATGCTTTGTAGGAAGGAGAAGGAAAAAAAAAAATACAGCTCTGATATGGGGCCAGTTTCCCCGGCTGCCGTGGATGGAGTGGTCCTCTGCTGGCACAGGCAGCGAAGCAGCCCCATGTCTGTGGGGAAAGGATGAATTGGGGTCCTGGGCCAGCTGAAAATGTCCTGTTGTTTGCTCCCTTTGCAGATCTCAAGGATTTCAAGTTTGATGGCCCTCATGTGATTGAGGTGGATGAAGGCAACACGGCCGTCATCGCCTGTGACCTGCCCGAAAGCCATCCCAAGGCCCAGGTCCGCTACAGTGTGAAGCATGAGTGGCTGGAGGCCTCCCGAGGTGAGCACCACAAGGCTCTATCCCTCTGCATCCCCATGGCCTCAGTTTTACTCTTTTTGGCTGATCTGAGCACAGGCTCTTTGAGGGTTTCTGACAAGGCTCCCTGTGTTCCCACTGCCTGGGACTAAGGAGTCAGGTGTAACACCAGCGTGCAGAAGGAAGCTTGGGGAAAGGAAGTAGAATTAGGTGATGAACGACATTACTCTTCATTGAGCGTCTCCACGTGTCCATGAAGTATTCTTCCAGCCCAGTCCCTGGATAAAGATGATTCTGAACTTGGGGGAATTTTTAAAATTTGGATCTAAATTCTGCAGCTTCGCTCTTATCTACTGTACATACTTGTTACAAGCTAGCTTCACCTGCAGCGCTCTTCCTCCCACAACTGCATCATATCTCCTCCTGATGTGTGAATAAAAAGGGCTTATTTCAGTGCTGTTAGTGTTATCCCATTTTTTCCCTTCTCACTTGTCCACCTTTTCTCTTAGGGCACTGTTTCATCCAGTGCCACATCTTGAGCCATGAGCCATCTCCTCTTCCCTCCCTACAGACAATTACCTTATCATGCCATCCGGGAACCTTCAGATTGTCAATGCCAGCCAAGAGGATGAGGGGACTTACAAATGTGCTGCCTACAACCCTGTGACACAGGAGGTGAAAACCTCAGTCTCCAGTGAGAGGCTCCGTGTGAGGCGTAAGTTGCTCTCCTTTCATTGCATGTCACCTTCTTAGCCATTCCAGTCCTGGGAGCATATACAAAGTGCTATTTTAGCTCGGTTTTAAGTGTGAACTGACATTAGCAGCTGCTGAGAAAACCCATTTCTCGCAGCACAATTGCCCTGGGTCTGCTACCAGGGTTTGTTTGTGCAGCCTTGGGATTGCCATACCTCTTCAGGACTTACTCTTGGTGATACATGAGCAAAGGCCCTTATTCCATCAGCAAAACCACTTGCTGCATGCACAAGTCTTTTAAAGAACAGCCTTCTTGTCCTGCTTCGCCACCTTCCTTCCTATTACCTCCTTCCTTCTCTGCTCCCAGGCTCCACAGCAGAGGCCGCTCGGATAATCTACCCGCTTGAAGCTCAGACCATCATCGTCACCAAAGGCCAAAGCCTCATCCTGGAGTGTGTGGCCAGTGGGATCCCCCCACCCCGTGTCACCTGGGCCAAAGATGGCTCCAGCGTCTCAGCGTACAATAAGACACGGTTCCTGCTCAGCAACCTTCTGATTGACCCCACCAGTGAGGAAGACTCGGGAACCTACAGCTGCACAGCTGATAATGGGGTTGGTGAGGCTGGAGCAGCATTCATCTTCTACAATGTGCAGGTGTTTGGTGAGTGCTGCTGTAGCTCTTGTTTCAGGAGGGGCTGGGACTTTCTCATCTGTTTTCAGGGAAAAATACTAATGCTGCTGTACTTTTCCTCTCTCTGGACAAACCACAGTATAAGTCAAACCATGCCTGTGGTTCCAGCTTCTAGGAGATGGGATAAATTCTGTCTTGAGGGTGAAAGGTTCTTCCTTCCAGGCTCCCACCATGAGCTTCCCCCTCCCGTGAGAAAGCTCATCTCTTGTCCCTTGTGTCACTGGGTTTGCTCCAACTGGGTTTGTTTAGTGGAGGACTGGCTCTTTCTCAGACATATTTGAGATTGGTATAGGGAAGGCATCAGAGAGTCTTGCTTTTCACTTTGTTTGGTAGGGAAGCTCTCTGGGGGGTGAGAAATGGAAAGAACACCACACCTTAGGTATTTCTACCACATATTCTTCCCCTTCTTACAAGCTTTATGGAGGGTAAGCCCATGTTTTGTTGCATTGCATGTCATCCAAATGTCAAAGTGTTGTTGGCACAGGTGCAACCTTTGCAGAGTACTGTTTCAGCTAAGAAAAATGGGACTCATAGGTGCCTGCTGTCACTATGTGACTGAGAGGGGAAGCTGGCCTTAGGCCATCTCTCCTTTTGGTTCATGTGGGTGCTGATGTAACAAACCAGATCCATGTGGGACCCCATAAAGGTAGCAGGACTGGCAGGAAGGGTTGAGAATCTATCCCTTTGCCCTCATCCCTGCCAGAAAGGAGGATGCAAAGCCAGGACCGTGCCATGCTCCCTGCCAAGTGGTGATCATTATTTGTGCTTTTCCCCTCTCAGAGCCCCCAGAGGTCACCATGGAGCTGTCCCAGCAGATCATTCCCTGGGGCCAGAGTGCCAAGTTCACCTGCGAGGTGCGAGGGAATCCCCAGCCCTCAGTCATGTGGCTGCGCAATGCTGTGCCCCTCTCTGCCAGCCACCGGCTCCGGCTGTCCCGCCGGGCACTGCGAGTGGTCAGTGTGGGGCCCGAAGATGATGGCATTTACCAGTGCATGGCAGAGAACGAGGTCGGAAGCGCGCAAGCCATGGTGCAGCTGAGGACGGCCCAGCCAGGTGAGTCCCTCCCTTGAAGCTTGTGGTCATTCAGTGCTAAAGGCCAATGAAAATCAAAAGAGCAGAGAGGAGGAGAAGATGGATGTGTAACCCTCCTGTTCGGGTTTGAGCTGCTGTGCTCTTCCTTCTTTTTCATCCTACACTCTGAATAGTTTTGGAGATGCTATCTCCTTCCTTGGACTCTGCTGAACTTACCCGGGGTCAGAGGGGCTTTCAGAGAGGAAGGAAGCCCCTTGTGGCCCAGACCTGTCCTGGGAGAGGCTCTGGAGACTCATGTCTTGTTTGTACCAGGAGAAAGAAAGTATGTTTCTAGCACTTTTTGGAGAGGCCCAGTAGGCAGCACCACCTGGGACCTGATACCTCTAAGTTGTCAGTGGTGCAGCAGGTGAAAAGCTACAGACTTCTAAGAGGATTCAAGGGCCTTCTCTTAGCTCTGTCTTCATTGCAGCCTGGTTCGCACTTCTACCCTGCCTGCACCACTCATTTACTCTCAGCATCTTGTCTTTCAGGAGCTACCCTCAACCCTGGGCAAGATGCCCAGCTGGGTTCAGCTCAGCCTCCAACACCACCTTCCAGGGACAGCACCTTAAAGCTGCCTCTGGATAAAGGTAGTCCACCAAAGCCTGTGACCACCCCACTGGCAGCGTCTCCACAGTGCTCAGCCAACAAGGAGCTGGTGTCTCCAGCCGAGGCCCCCATCATCCTCAGTTCTCCCCGGACATCCAAAACAGACAGCTACGACCTAGTGTGGAGACCCCGGCCCGACAGCAGGGCCCCGATCCTCTACTATGTGGTGAAGCATCGCAAGGTATTGCTGTTTTGCCCTGCTGCCTCTTTCTTCCATGCTGTCCTCCAGCTGGCTGGTGGCCTTGTTGCATGCCCTGTGGACAGTGCACTGGGGACATGGGCATGGGCACACACTGCGCTCTGGCGGTGCGAGTCAGTGGGACCAATTCAAGAAAAGATGATAGGGATATGTGTGTCAGCCTCAAAATGAAGAGAGTGTGTGCACACACCTGTGCCCTTCTGGCTTTCATAGCCATGCTAACTTCTCTGGGAAGCTTCTAAACTACCACTTTCTGATAGTTTTATTCTGGAGGCTGAAAAGCAGTGCACTGTAAAGCACTTGCTGGAGGCACGCCATGGTGCATGGAGCAGTGCTGAGCCCCACTGAGCCTGAAGGCTCATGACTTCTGCAGCGCTTCTCAGCACAGCAGGCAGAGTGCGAGCAGAGCCATTACCCAGCAGATTTTCTAAGTAGCAAAGCAAAGCACCATTGAGGTAAAAATTCTGCTACTGAGGTGTAGAGCACTTCTTGTCATCTGACTGGGAGCAAGGGGGAAAAAGCCTGTATTTTCTTTGGGTAGGCAGATAGTTGCAGCGGAGAGACTGGTTTTGCAATAGGCTTTGAATACATATCAGATCTGGTATGTTTGGGATTCCCAGCCACTGCAAGCCACCGTTTTTGATTATAAGTGAATACGTGTATCTCTTTTCCTGGAATTGTTTGACTGGTATAACAGGAGGCTGTGGTAACATCCCCATATTGCTGATTTCTTTCTAAACAAAACTAAGGCTGAGGGTTTCAGCTAGCCGTTCCTTTAAATAACTCTTTAAAGCAAAGGCAGAAGATGCCAACACAAGAACACAATGGGGCAAGTTTCAAAAACAAAAGATGCCAGAAACCTCAGCAGACTGTATAGGGTCTAGTAGTCTGCCAAGAAGAGATTTGTTCCCCAGTGGTGTATCGTGTATCAAGCAATTCTGTATGCCATATTGGCTTGCAGGCTGGAGTTTGTCCATATTTTACTTGTTTTTCAGTGCTTCACCTGGAAGGGGCTGTAGGGCAGTGGAGGTCATCGTGGGTCACTGCAGTTTGCAGTAATATGTTTTCAGTGTATTCCAAATTCTCAGCTGGAGACTCTTTCTTGGGATGCTGAAGGACTGTGTGGAAAGGAATTAGTCCCAATAACCCTCAAACTTGTTTAAAAAGAGTCACTTTCTATAAGAAATCTGAAGGATCAAGTTATATAATGATCTGGTTTAAACATTTCTGACTGGAAAAGCATGTGTGTGGAGAGGGAAGGAATCAATTCAGCAACAAAAGAAAAGGCTCTTTGTGTGAGAGATGGCCGAGGAAAGTAAAACCTTCTGACAGGAGGCTTAAAATTGTCTGGACAAGGGTCTGTTTCTCCTCTGCAAAATATCTACGGATGTCTCTTCTCCCTGCTCCTACTCTGACCCTAAAATCTCAGCAGCCTGCAAGCAGTCAGATGCCATATAGTTATTATCTTTGTTTCTTAAGAATTTCACTTTTTCTTTGCTGGATACTTAGCAGTCTTCAGGGTTCCCCTCCCTGGCCTCAGAGCTCTGTGGGCTCAGGAATAAAAATTAAATGAGGCAGGCATTAATCAGTCAGTGTCAAATGCCTGGAGAAGATGAATGATATGGCTGAGTCCTGGCATTTCCGTTTTGTCGCGTTGCCTGCATTGCTAATGCTGCTTTCAGCACCGGGTCACCTCAGTGTCCTGTGTGTTTGCCTGCAAAAATATTATCCTTGCAGCCGGGGAGAAGGCAGAGAATCCTACCTTCCCTCCTGCTCTATATGGGGTGATGAGACATCACTGAAAAACAAAATGTGTTTCCACGTCTTTCTGGGGACACAGCCGTACAGCATCCATTTCCTGCAGGGGGCATTATAGTTCAGCCAAGAATCACTCAAGGTGAGGCTGCATAGCCTTAACTCTGTCCATTGCCTGTGCTGTTCTCCCAGCAGGTGGCCAATGCCTCAGACAGCTGGGCAGTGAGAGATGTGCCAGCCTCACAGCACCGCCTGACACTCACCAGGCTGGATCCCGGAAGTCTCTACGAGGTGGAGATGGCCGCTCACAACTGCGCCGGCGAGGGACAGACAGCCATGGTGACCTTCCGGACTGGTAAAGGTCAAAACGGTCCTGGGGTATTTTGCTTTGAGGCAGTGGGGTGCCCTCATTCCTCTCTTGGTGTCTCAGTTGGACACCTGCAGAACCACAGAAAATAGGCCTGGGAGAGATGTCAGGAGGTCGCTTAATCCTTCCCCTGCCTGGAGAAAGGATCTGCCTTTGGGACTTATTCCTGACAGGTGTTTCTCTAAGCTGTTCTTAAGAGAAAATCCAAGCCTTCCCTGCCAGCAGTCTGCTTAGTGCCAAGCTGTCTGTACTGCCAAAAGGATGCTCCAAAAGTCTCAGCTCAACCCTCC
Organism: Pavo muticus; assembly: GCA_016647715.1. Taxonomy (NCBI): domain Eukaryota; kingdom Metazoa; phylum Chordata; class Aves; order Galliformes; family Phasianidae; genus Pavo; species Pavo muticus. The sequence goes on from JACDJE010000020.1 coordinate 3,631,409, forward strand.
TGTCCCCGTGCTGCTTTTCCTGTCCCCAGAAAGTGTGGGGGATGGCATTCCCTTTGTAGAAACCTTCCCTGTGGAGAGGGCTCCTCACATACCTTCTCAGGCTCTGCATTGTGCTGATTACCTCCTGCTCAGGCAGAAATCTAGCAACAAGATTTTCAAAAAACTAATTAAAAGTTTTAGAAAAGTAAATGTTAGTGGGGGCAAAAATAAATCAATCAGCAGTAGAGCAGATCTGCCTCTGTTGCTTTTGTTCCTCTCTGCAAGCTGAGCACTTTGAGCCCTCAGGGCTGTCTGAGTCCAAAGACTATTTACATCAGCATCGCGACTAGGAATATTTTCTTTATTCATCACAGCAAAAATTAACTCTCACTCACACCACCATGTCCCTGATGCCATCTCTCTGTCCTATACAGGCCGGCGCCCAAAACCAGAGATTGTTGCCAGCAAAGAACAGCAAATCCAGAGGGACGACCCAGGCACGAGCACTCAGAGCAGCAACCAGTCTGACAACAGCCGGCTGTCCCGTAAGGCTCTGGGCAAGGCCCTTCCTGTTTTCATCTCCTACCTGTCTGTCCCTTTTCTATCCCCAGTGTCAGTCTCCCCCTGCTCGCTTCTCCCACATCAGTGAGGCCTGATGTCTGTCTCCAGACCCGCACTCACACTTCTCATTGCTGTCTCTTCTGTGATGGTTGCGCATACCTTACTTGAGCTGGAAAGGGGAAAAGGAGTGAGATGCAAACAGCAGTAAAAGATATTTGGAGAGCACAAACTGAAAGGAGTGAGGATCTGGGAGTCCCAGCTCTAATGAAGAGCACTTGGGACTTAGAGAGCAAATGGGTGGGTGTGATGCAGGCCATCCTTCACCCATGTCCCTCTGAGCTACAGCATCCTTCAGACATGTTGAAAGTGTCTTGACATCCACCCGTGCCCCTTGCAGCTCCAGAGGCACCAGATCGTCCAACCATCTCCATGGCATCAGAGACATCTGTGTATGTGACCTGGATCCCCCGTGGGAATGGTGGATTTCCTATCCAGTCTTTCCGTGTGGAATATAAGAAACAGAAGAAGTCAGGAGACTGGGTTCTGGCTACCAGTGACATTCCTCCCTCTCGCCTCTCTGTGGAAATCCCAGACCTGGAAAAAGGTAGGCAGCTGTTCTCCTCTCCTCTTGCTGGGTTCTGTAGGAAAGCTGTGCAGTCCCTGAAGGATGGTGAACCATCTGTCACGTCACACTCAGCCCTGGCACGTGTAAGCAGAACAAAGCCTCCACAGCTCCAGCCTTAGGTGCATGGGGAAACGCTGCAAATGCTTCTCCAATTTCTCCAGCTGCAGAGACAGCATAGATTTGACCTCCCTCAGGGAGGCTCATGCATGCTTTTCTTTATTACGGGACATAGTTACTAAAGACATTAGTGTCTTGTTTTTGCAATTTACTAGGTAGGACAGAACTTTTCTTTCTGTAGCCACAGGCAAGACAGATGGGCGTGCAATTCCCATTGAGCTTCACTTGAGAAAAAAAGGCATCACTGAGTGGGACAGCTTTAAAAAGCAAAATATCTACCCAAACTTAAAGAGCAGAAAAAGGATGTCTCAGTTAAAATGACTTAGGCTTAGAACATTTATCTGAGATTTATGTAGCTAATTTCTGTGCAATAGAGGAAGGATGCTATCCTATACCTGCTTGAGGGTAAGGGCAAATTTCAGGCATCTCTGAATCCAGCCATCTACCCCACCTCCCATAACTGCTACATGACTTCTAGACCAACCAGACAGGAACTGGGAGAGACAAATAAAAGCAAACTCTGTCTATCACATGGCTGAAATGTGTTTGTACTTCAACCAAAGTATCTCTTTAGTTTTTTTCACTTTCTGGAGAAGACACAGCCCACTCTCCACAGCCAAGCTTGTGCCGACAATAGAACTTTTAAAATACATCAGTGCTATCTTAGTGAAACTTCTTTTATTCCCCATTTCTTCCCAAGGCTTTTCCTATAAGTTTCGTGTCCGAGCACTGAACATCCTGGGAGAAAGTGAGCCCAGTGCTGCATCTCGGCCATATGTGGTGTCTGGGCACAACAACCGAGTCTACGAGCGCCCTGTGGCTGGGCCATACATCACCTTCACAGATGCCATTAATGAGACCACCATCATGCTGAAGTGGATGGTAAGTTTTATGGGGGAGAAAGAAGGATCTTTGCAGGAAGCAAATGTGTAGGTGCTACTTGCCCAGCTTGCACATCTTCAAGGTTATCACACCGGAGCTTGTCACTAGCACAAATGGATTGGAGATCCTGTAGTTGTCACAGGCATTGAGGGCTGGGCTTATGCCATGCAGAAGTGCAGGAAGTCAGAGCCTAGGAAACCCTTTTAATCTGAATCCAGCATTGTGAATGGAAGGCATTTTGGTGGATAACCTCAGGTTCTTGACCATTGTGTCCAACAGGCATGGTTCAGCAATGCGTGGGGTGGCTGCTTGCTTTCCTCGCCAACTTCCTGGAATCTATTATCACCTCTGTCTGCCCCAGTAGTTTCCAGCAGACGTGTCCTTCACTCTCACTTGCTAAACAGCAGTTCTGAGTGCTGGTAATCATGTACAGCAGTCCAGCCCTGAGGATTTTTAGGAGTGGCAGGATATTTTGGCTCACAAGCCCAGATCCAAGTGTTTCCAACATCTTAGAGCTTAGGGATACATCACACTCTTCTCTCCCATCATCTGATTCAAAATTGCTCCAGGGCAGGATGGGCAATGATGATATTTTAAACACACTAGCTGATAAAATACTAGATGAAAGGCAGCAAGAGCACATGGAGCTGGGGCAGTACAGTCCCAGATGAGGGAGGAGCAGAATTGTCTTCAGAAATATGAGACTTCTACAGTCACTGGTTCATAGCAAGATAGATGCAGTTTGTCTGGATGCCACGACTCTGTTGGAGTCAAGGTGATGCTGTGTTTGTCCTTGCCCAGCTGAGTCACTTGCTGAGGAAAAGGAGGGCCAGAGTAGGGCCCTGAAGATGATTGGAGGGCTTGAGCAGGGGGGACCTTCCAGTACCTGAAGGGGGTCTACAGGAAAGCTGGGGAGGGATGTTTTATAAGGGCATGTAGCGACAGGATGAGGAGAAATGGCTTTAAACTGGAAGAGGATAGATTTAGAGTAGATATTAGGAAGAAATTCTTTACTGTGAGGGTGGTGAGACACTAGAACTGATTGCCCAGAGAAGGTGTGGATGCCTCCTCCTAGGAGGCATTCAAGGCCAGGCTGGATGGGGCTTTGAGCAGCCTGGTCTAGAGGGAGGTGTCCCTGCCTATAGCAGGGGGGTTGGAACTAGATGATCTTAAAGGTCCCTTCCAACCCAAACCATCTGATGCTTCAGAGAAGAAGAATCATAGAAGCAGAGTATAGAATGATTGGGTGGACAGGACCAAATTCATGGCCTGCCTGCTATTGTGACAGAAGCAAGATGTGAGAGTGTAAAACATCAGTGATCTCTGGGAAGGAAGCCTTTATTTACTGTGAAAACCAGAGGCAAGACAAGGAAGAGGTCCTCTGCTGTGACTTCCTCCTGTCCCATCCCATTTATCCTGACTGCTTCTCCCCCAGATCAGTATGGGTCTGACAACACAGACATCTCTGCTAATTTCTGCTCTTCCTCTGCAGTATATCCCAGCCAGCAACAACAACACTCCCATCCATGGCTTTTACATCTACTACCGCCCCACAGACAGTGACAATGACAGCGACTACAAGAAGGATGTGGTAGAAGGTAGGAGATATTTGGACACTGGTCCTAACTACTGGTTCCTCCTGTAAGAGGATGTGGCCAGAAGGAACCCTGTGTACCAAAGGCACAGGGCTTCTGCTGGATATTTTTTTTCCATCTAGCACTGCTGCAGAGTGTGTGGGTGTGGGTTGCCTGCACACAGGAAGCTAATGGCACACTGTGTGTGTGTTCTCTCCTCAGGAGATCGATACTGGCACTCCATCAGCCACCTGCAGCCAGAGACCTCATATGACATTAAGATGCAGTGCTTCAATGAGGGTGGTGAAAGCGAGTTCAGCAACGTGATGATCTGTGAAACCAAAGGTGAGCAGCTTTGCAGGGCACATGTGGGAGCACAGTACTCTGTCCCTGCTGCCTGCTGCTGTCCAGAGCACAGCAAGGCAGGAGTCATCTCTGCCTGACAGCATGTCATCTAAGCGCTGGCAAGGGACAGAAGAGGGCAGGTAGGCTTGGTGATGCTATTGCTCAATATGTACATACACCCACACCAGTACTCGCATTTCTTAAGCGTGCTGCTCTTCCTCCTGCCGTGGCTGTATCTCATTCTCTTTCTCTTCCTTTCACAGCTCGAAAATCTCTTGGTCTGCCGGGTCGTCTTCCACCCTCAACAGTGGCCCCTCAGCAGCATCCCCCACTTAGCGGTGGGCACAGTGGCCTGGGAACAGGAGCCATGGTGGCCCGTTCCAGCGACCTACCGTACTTGATCGTAGGCGTCGTGCTGGGCTCTGTTGTACTCCTCATCGTGGCCTTCATCCCCTTTTGCCTTTGGAGAGCCTGGTCCAAGCAGAGTAAGGGTCCTTTCTTGAGGGCTGATTTACAAGACGTAACCTTGTGGGTTAGATATGACCCTGGGTGTAATTGGATCAAACATCCAAACTGTGAACCCTGCACATTCTGGGAAGCAGGGAAAGAGTGGCAGAGGGCAAGTTCCAGATGTCCAGTGGAACCCTCCTGTCAAGATAAAGGCCAGCATTCATCCCTTGTTTACCTTGTTAAGAAGGAACCCTGGGACTTAGACGTGGTGGAAAGGGGCACTGCCCTCCCTTTTGTATCATTTGTTTCTGAGGGTGCTTAGTGTGCCAAAACAGCTGCCTGACAGGACAGCCTAACACTAAATTTTCAGTAGTTCACTTCAGGAAGCTCAGCTTTACCTCTGCTTTTGGCCTCAGACTATCTTGTTCTTCCTTCTGCAGAGCAAACCATTGACATGAGCTTCCCAGGAGCTGGACTGCTGGTGTCATCCTGCCAGTACACGATGGTGCCCCTGAGGGGCATTTCTGCTCCTCGTGGCAGTGGACATCCCTATGTTAATGGGCAGCCCTATGCCAGTGGGGCACATCTGAACGGCATCTGCCCCTCTGCAGGAGTGGACTATGTGAGCACAAAGCCCCAAGATTACAGTCCAGATGACATGCAGCAGGTACGTCCACACCCACAGTTAACAGCTGATTTGACATGAGCCATGGCCATGGTTGCAGTGGAAGGACTTCTCCAGACATGCTTGAAATTTTTTGCAGCACGTAGAAGTGCCAAAACTGGCTCCTTTTTGAAGTTTCCCTCTTGCAGTGAGGTTACGTGAGACCTGGGATCAGCAGGAAGGTCTCCAAATCACTTGTGATGAGGTGGCTTCCTGGGGCAGTAGCTCTCAGGCATGGAGAAGGCAGTGAGCAAAGGCTACTCTTAATGGAAACGGTTCCTGTTTCTCCTGAGCAAAGCACCCAGAGACTGGCAATATTGAGTATTCTGTATGTACACAGTAAAATAAATGCAGTGTCACAATAGAGAGTATGAATCGGTTATCATGACCCAGTGATACAGCAGTAAGTAATGTGAGTTTGACAGTGCTCAGTTCTACTCTGTAAGAAACGAAACGGCTCCAGTTCTTTCCACCTTCTTTTGTAAGAACTTCACCATTCTGCCTCGTGGTTCTGGTTCTGCTAGAGATCAGCACCAACCTCTTACTGCTGCTTTACGTCATTGCTGTGCTAAGATCCTTTCTCTCATTCCAGTCACACGAGGAGACCAATGCCTTGCTGCAGGCAAGAGTGCTGCAAAATGGGAATGCCCAGCGAGACTACCAGCCCACCAGGTTGGTCCTGGCTTACCAAGGGGGAGGATGAAACTATCGATCCCATGGGGCCCACTGGAATACATGCTTAAAATGGCTAGTGCAAACATACCCTTGCCTGTTCCAGTTCACTTGGGAAACAAACCTATGCTCCAGCAGTCTGCCTTTTTGGTCGAAACTCTTTTCACACATCTCATTCCTCTAATGGTTTGACAGAGGGGTTATTTCACTTTAGAGATGGCTCTCCCATTTCCTCCTTGTGCTCTTAAGCGTAGACTGAAAAGTAAGTGAAAGAAACTAACATCCGTGGCTGGATGCTGATAAACAGCTGCCCAGAATCTGGTGAGTTGCAGACACTTAGTTTCTCATGTTCACACTCCATGTCATTATTTGCGTGCTCCCCAGGAAGCATAACTCCTCCCAGCTTCTGTGGCATTCACCAGGTTTTGATGTGATCTTGTTCACATCACCTCATTCCCACTCCACGAGTATATCCAAATTTCTTCTCATTTAGGAATGGTTTGTCATTTTATCAATGCAGCTGGCTGAGATGTTGCAGGAAGCATACCTTTCAAGGACGAAATATGGGAATGGTGCTGAACTTCTTTCTTTGTCTGTCTGCCTCCCTAGATTGCCCAGTTCAAGACCAGAAGACAGCTCTTTCCTGTACAGTCTCCCAGATGACTCCACTCACCAACTTCTTCAGCCACAAGATGACTGTCCACACCTTCAAGAGCACTTCATTGGCCTGCATCATCCAGCGATGGGCAACAAAGTGGGAGGTTCTAGTTTGGATCCTCGACGAGATCCACTGTTCCACCATGGTCAGTGGTCTGGAAAATTCAGTGCTTGCTTCATCTCGTAGTTTTGGGCTGATCTTGAAGGGAAACTTCACTGTAGAGGATGCTTGATGGCTTTCTTCATGCTCAGTTCTGTGATGCAAGGACTGTCTCTTAGAACAGCATGAGAAGGCCACACTAGCAGCTGGGATTGTAAATTTCCCGGGACACTTCTAAACAACAGATTTTTCATTTCTCCATAAGCATGGCATATCTGCTGCTGAAAGGATGCATACCCATCTGCAGTTGCAGAGAATAATCACTTAGTTCTTCTTCACCTTACATCTTTCAGGCTGGTCAAACACCACAGGCCCTGAAAAATTATGTGAATCCATCCCTCTAGGATATGATCTGTTGATCCGTCCCTCCTGTAGCATGGATCAGACTCATTGCATACGAGCATAGGAGTAAACTCCCCTGTAGCCAGGACTTTTAGAATGCAGTTCTTGGTCTTTGATCAGATTGTCTATCCTCATAAAGTGGACTGTTGGCTAGAAAGCTATCATAGTATCTCTCATTTCTGTACACATTTTAATTCTCTCTCACTCCTCTGCCTTTCAGGAAGCCCTTTCTGCCTAGGCCTAGTGCCAGTGGAAGAGGTAGAAAGACTAGACTGCTGCCAGTCCAGAGGAGACCTCCATCCCCAGGCTCCAGTGCTCACATCTTTGAGTCAGGACCTACCAGGACATCTGAACAGCAGCTCACCATCGCTGAGGCCCTTGGAGACTCATTCTCCTATCAGTTAGGGACCAAGCTGCCTTTTGTAAAAGACTTACTCTAAAAAGAAAAAAAGAATGGGTATTTATTTTTGTATAACACCTCTATTTATATATTTATGCACTTGTATATAGATGTATATGTGCCTTTTATAACGCTATGGAGACAAGGCATCTTCAGCAAGGCAACAGGAGGGTCTGAGAAACAAGGCAGCAGCTACCTGTAGCACTGGGCTGTTATCAGAGCGCAAGATTGAAACAACAGCACAAGGGACATTGCAAGACATTGGTCCAAATGAAGCTGCCACCACCAAGATCGATCAGCTTCCTGCAGTGAGGGCTTCTCCTTGCCCACAGGAAGGCATGTCCCAGGAACACACTCCTGTGAGTGGACTGGAGTTATGCACTCTGCCTAATCAACTTACACAAACTTTCAAATAGACGCCATCTGCAGCTGCATATTTGTAAAGACAAACCCATGCTTTAACAACTAAAATAAAGGCTTAAGTATTTTCTGTGGCTGGTTGTATGCTAAAACCTTCCACAGAATGAATCTACATTCTTTTTCCTTGCAGAAACATGGCAAAAAGGACACCCAAGGGAAGGTGACACTTTCCTGCAGTTACAGTTTTCCTCTATGTCACCTATGTGAATCTTTTCAGTGCTGAGCTTAGGAGAAAAGGACTGGCTGCTATCTATGTCAACTAAGTGATATAAAACCTCTTGTGGGGAGCAGAGACAGGGAAAATTTTCATTTACGTCTAAGGACAGGTACATGAGATTTGGGAAGGACATCCAAATATCTGCCCCCAGTCCTGTGGTTTTCTCACTTCAGAAGCCTTCAGCATCCAGGCCTGGGGATTATTTTGCTTTTTTTTTTTTCCCCTGAGAAAACAGGATGCTCATCACCTTCACAGGGACTCGCTGAAAAGGCAGGCAGCACAAATAAATACTATTCGCTTGCTTGTACTGGGGCCAGCAGCAGCAGTTCTTGTGCCTGGCTGGGACACAACTGGATCCTGGCTGAAGGTGCACCAGACAGGAACAATTACCGGGGAGGGAGAGGGAAGAAGAAGCAAGAGCAGCTGCAGGTTGTTTGAGCTGTTTAATTAAAAAAGAGCAGCCAACCCCAAAGCTGTGTGTGCTGTCAGAAACTTTGCAATGGAAGAACACTGCATCAAAACCCCTCCACTTGGAGGTTAAAGAAACTTTTCACAGTAAGACAAAGTAAGCACTATCAATGATCACTCACTGTCAACATCCCAAATGCAAGAGGAAAAAAATAGGAAGAATAAAACTAGAAAACAAAGACTAGCTCTACTCTGTAATGCATGCAAGTCAGTGAAATTACAGGCTGATTTCACATTTGCTATAGTCTTCTTGTTCTAAATAAATGGGACATCCTGCACTAAAGTGCAGTTTCCCACCTCTGCAGAGCAGGGTCAAGCCTCTCATTGGCGCCATACCCTTCTAGCATGGTAGGTCCTGAGGAAAAAGGTCCCCTTGCTTTCCCTAAACATAGTGCTTCCCATCTCCTTTTACAATATTCCTAACTCTGTTAGGAGACAACTGCCATTGCAGTGGGAATGTTCAACAAGTAACAAGATGCATCCTTAAGACAGACGTCCTTTACCAATTACTGAGAACCCGGATGCTATAGATAGAATTGGCCATGTGAAACATTCTCATTTCCAGCCTTCAAAAGCCATTCTGTCCTGAGAGCTAAGAACAGGCGTGTGCACATACATACACACACACAGCATCTCTTCAGTGCAAAGCTCTGCAGTGGATTGACAACAACAGCATTTACTGGTTGCAATTGCACTTTTTAATTCCCTATCTACAACTACAGCCATATTTGGATAGAGGAAATAAATTTAATCCTTTACAGTGAAACCCCTGTATAACCAAAACAATAAATTTCACACTTGCAAGTATTACTATTGCCATAGTTCAATGTCTGCTTTTAAGGGACACCTGAACTGCTAGTTACCACTCATGGTTTAAGAACAGTGAATATTTCATCTGGTGCCTCCAAGTCCTGTGGTGATGAAGGTTGTAGAAACTGATGGTTCCTGGTTAGGAGACTGAGTTGTTCAATTAAATGCCCATCTTTTCTGCTTAGAAGATTGATTTCTTCTCTTAGGATGGCTTCGTCATGAGCTACACGTTTCAGCTGTGACTCCATCCTGGCCTCCTCTTTCATATCAGCAGTTCGGGGGCCCTGAAATTCTACTCCCTGTAAGGAGAGAAAAAAATTGCTCCTATAAAAAAATGCAAGAATTAATGGTGGAAATTTATTTCATCTGGGAAAGTGAAGCATTCCAAGAAGTGGGACAGTGACTGCTCCACTCCTCAGTCAGAACTACTTGGAAGACAAAGTGAGAGACCTTTATCTTTGGCTCAGTCTGTTACCAATGGCTGCCTTATTCCCTAATAAAGAGGAAAAAAAAAACTCGTTTGTCTGTTGCCATATACCAGAGGAAAAATTTTGACTTTCTGCAAAACATTTTCTAGTTAGAAATAAGATGACTTTGCTTCAGTATTAGAAAGCAGCTAAGAAATTAACAGAGAAGTTAAAGTATGGCCTACTTCAGGATCAGTTCATCCATCTTCCTCTCTGGAGCAGACCTGGAGCAGCCATTCAGCCATTGCCACTAGGCAATATCAGCCTGAATGGCTGACTGCAGAGCAGGATGTTCGACCAGGGATATGATAAGGGCTGGATGAACCCCTTTCCACTTTCAAACAGTCCCAAACCTGCATGTAGTACAGTAGCTAAGAAATTTACCAGATCATCTTTCAGTGAATCCAGCTTAGTTTCAAGTTGCTGCTTTTCAAGGCAGAACTGGTTCAGCTGCCGTGCCTTCATGGTGTTTTCTTTTGTCAGCATCATTAGCTTCTGTTCTAAGTCTAAGATTCTTTTCTAGAAAGAAATAAAAAGTTCAACTAGGATGAGCAAGGATAAGAAGGGTGAAATGGGGAACAAGGGCTAGGCTGAATATGCATCACAGAAGAGAGGGAAACAACAAACTGATCCTGCATACAAGTGATCCTATGATACCTTTCATGTAATCTGTATTTTTGTTTGTTTGTTTGTTTTCTTTTTGTTCTTTTCTTAGTATTGAAAATGACTAAGCATTTAGATAAAGCAGTTAGGCAAAAGTATGGGAAAGGGAAGACTGTTAGGCACATAGTACTCCATTTTTGTGTAAGGTATCAAACCGGCTCCTACCCCTGCCACAAGCCTGCACAGATGACAAACAGAGGAGGCTAAGGCTATGAGTTTCCAATTTGAAATGTAGCTCTCATACCCAAATCCAGGAGGAAGACAGGGGTTCTTTGCACAGTTACAAACACAAGACAATCAGGAGACCAAAGAACTGCAGATCTGAACATTCTGCTTTCATGAAAATGTATTACGCTGTGCAAACATGCATAGGAGCGGACAGCACAGTTCCTTACAAAAGAAACCTACTTTCTGGAGTTCATTATGCAAACCTTGCAACATATCCAGATGTATGCCGTGTTGAAGGATACCAGACTAACTTTTCTAAGGAGCAGAGCATTTCCCACAGCAGAGAGTAAGCCCAAAACATGTTGACAACTGACATTAACAAGAAGAAGTAGAAATCACAAACCGTATTAGGAGGGGTGGGGGTGAGATACTAGTCAAGCAAATTAAAATTAGGCATGATACTCACTCACAGAGATATTTTCTGGCTCTTCTGGGATACTCTTGCTTTCTAATTTTTCTGTCTACATATTTTTAAAGTGTCAGAAAAGAACAGCATTCTGCAAGGACAGCTTGGGACTGCTGCGTGCCTGCACTATAGCAGCTGAGCCTTAGGCATCCCAGGAAGACATGTACTTTTCATGCTGCACAGTCTAGTGTCCCAGGCATCAGCCAGGGATGCACTGTACTCAAATAACTCATCAACAAATATGATGGGAGCAGGCAGTAGGTACTGACTGCCAGCTGAAATCTGAAGGATAGCACTCTGGGAGAACCTCACATAGGGAACAGAAAAATGCACTGGATGCCAGTTTAAATATACAGATGTCTCCAGAAGAAAATAGGATGTGCAGCAGCAGCTGAGCAAAGGCAGGAGTCATGATGGGACATGGGAATTGGACATTTTGGTCTGTTGGTGACAGGTGAAAAAAACAAACAAAAATGAATATGTTGACAAAACTTTAGTGCAGCTATTCAGCCCCAGGCAAATGAAGCCTTAATAGAACATATTCATACATACACCCTCCTCCCATTCCTGTACCTTACCGCACACTCTTTGATTTCCTGGGAATGCTCATATTCTTTCTCTATTATTTGCAATTCCAGCTCTTCCAAGCGTATGTTAACAGAGCGTGCTTGAACTGCTTCAAAATCAACCACACGGCCAAACTTCAGCATCATCAGCTGACTGCATTTCTCTTCCAGACCTAAAAGGAGAGGCATGGCACAAGTGGCAGAACTGCTTTTCATGGGTTAATAAGAATTTGTTCCGTACCCCCAGCTTTTTGCCTGAGCTTTGTCATATATGATCCATAATAAATAATTCACATGAATTCATATAGAGCTCATGACTGAATACTGCCATTTTTTCTTGCCTGTGACCACACCTGGGCTATCACTAAGCCACATTCAGCCATCCCCACACTGGCAGAGGAGGTTCAAAGGTTGTAGACACCTGGACATCTCTGGACCTGGTTCTTGGGAATGTAAAGGTTTTGAATAGAGAGTTTTTTAATTCTTCTTATGTTACATGATGCATTTTCTTGTGCATTTAAAACTTATTTATCACAGCCTGTGATTCTACAGTGCTGGAGAACTACCAGTACTTCACCCAGACAGCCCACTTGATACATTTTTCGGCAGTAACCAGCTGTGACATTTGGGTGAGCGTAAAGACAGATCTGCTGACTTACTCGCACCCAGTGAGAAACTAGAAACGTGCTGTATGAAGTCTGTTACTCACGTTGAATAGTTACCTCCATCTCCTTTTTGTCCCGGGCAAGCTGCTTATATTGCTTCTGGGCCTTCTTATAGATCTCTCTCTGCATTATCTTTTCATGATGTAGGTCCACAATTCTCTTCTGCAGATAGTCTAGGGACTGGTTGGTAAATACCAGAGCTTGGGAGAAGTCCCTGGGTATCTCCTCATTAAAGAAGTACTCCACCTGCCAGAAACAGCCATAAGCAAGGCTGACTTGACTTGTTTAGGGTGCTGTTGACAGTTCCGGATAAAAAATGTATAAGAGTTTGAAAACTAATGAATGAGGTAATAGTACGGGCACAACTCTCATCTTTGGGGCCAGGGAATCACTACCACACAGCAGAGCTCAAAGACTACTCAGAGCTATGAGGGCTCCCTATGTATGAAGCTGTTTACCTTTTTATAACACTGAGAACAAAAATGGAGTGGGGGACTCCTTTGAGTGTCTGGGACTCTTCTGTCTTTCTTACGAACATTTTAATGGGGGTAGATAAAACAAAGATAGAGATGCTGAGCTTGCCTCAGAAGCGTACGAGCCACAACAAGCAGAGGCCTATCCTCTCTCTCTGAGAACAAGATTCAACCCAGAGGAAATTACACCATTGTCTGGAGTTTTCCCTTTCATTTTCTGCTTATCATCCCTGGGATAACAGCTGCATAGATGAATGCATTGCATGCAATCCAGCATTCTCGAATTGGGCAAAACTCCCATTACTTTCAATAGTTGTTTTTTCGTTTGCTTGTTTCTATTGTGTTGTTGTTCGAGTTTTTTTTTGTTATTTTTTTGTTATTTTTTGGGATTTTTTTTGTTTTTGTTTTTGTTTTTCTCGAGAGATTATTAGTAGGCATAGACCTGAATGAATATTCCATTCCAAGCCTGCAAAACACTTGAAGGCTACACGTTTCATCAGTGTACTGACCTTACTTGTCCTTATATGAAGGAAAACAAACCCAGAGAAAATATGAAGTTCAATTAATGGCACTGTCACTCCAAGGAGACAATAGTGGATCAGGAAATCAAAGGCCTCAAAAGCGAGTAACAACACTGTTTAGATATACATAGGCCATTTGCACCTGCCAAAAGTAAAACTGATAAACACAAAAAATCTTGAATTACCTGATGGAGTTTCAAAGGCACAACTACATATAAATCATTCAGCTTCTGCTGCTTTTTCCACTGAAAGATGTCCAGTTCCTTCTCTGCAGTGTTCAGACTGGATTCTATTGATTTTGCCTGCAGAAAGATAAATTGTGGACAGACAAAAATCCTGTAATATTCAAATACGCAGACGACAGGGTTCTATGCTAGAGTCCTTGATCTGAAGAAAAAGAAGCATGGAAAAAAATGCTCTTTTTTTACAGATTATGGTAGATGAGTTTCATAGGTTAACATGAGACTCATCTATGTATTCAAACAGAATTCTATGCTGAATACTTTACACAGGTATGTTCATAAATATTTTCTTACTTGTGAAGCTACTTATGTATTAAAAGACAGCTGCTTTGTAATGTACATACAAAACACTTCTAGATCAACAGTGTCTGCAAGATATTTTTTTATTGTTTTATGCCTGGAAATGTGATTCTGCATGAGAAACAATTCAGAATTAAATGTCAGTCCCCAGGGTGAATATGTGGCAGCTGGCACTTATGAAAGCCTTTAAAAGCAAAACAAAAAAGCGTTGTAAGTTAAGCTTATTTGATGGGACATTTTTGAGACACAATAAAAGCAAGCCTTGCATAATGGCATTTTGGCAGAACTCTTTCTCTATCCCAGAAAGCCCTTTAAATTAAGATATTTTTGATTTAATATAAATCAAATGTCTTGACGAATGCAGGACCTCATAAAAGCTGAAAGGAAAATTTGCACCCAGTGAGTTTATTCAATAATTACTATGACAAAGGGCAGAAGAAAATAACTAAAAGCAAAAGAAACAGATAGAAGAGGAGCATTTTTATGCATGTATTCTAGCAAGCATTTGTGTTAGGATGACCCTTTATATTCTCCATCCCCATCACACGTACACAGGATGGGGGCCAGGCTACACCAGGTGTGCCACCTGAATCACAGAGTCTGGCTTCTGTTAGGTGAGGGAACTAAAACTTAGGTCCAGTCCCCTATCAAACAAGGTCAGACAAACTTGATCTGCCTTCTTCAGGAGAACAGGTGACCCACAGTGAGCTGCCTCCTGCCTGTGTACTAGCATGGAGATCTCTCCCCAAACAGAGGCCTCCGAAAAGGTTCGGACTGTGTTTTTATGTCTTAGACAAAATCAGTAGCACATTTTCATTGTACTTGAGCCAGCTGATGCTTGCTGAGAACAAAACGCTACAATACCTTTTCGAATAAGACATTATATTCCTTTCTGAGTTTAGCAGCAACTTTCTTCTCCCTTATTAAAGCTTCCTTAATGTCTAACCGCTTTTCCCGGAGCTGGATGGTGTTTTGGAAGAGTGCCTTATCACAGTCTGAGACGGAAAGGATCAGAAGATAGCTTAGTTTTGTTATAACTGTACCATTCAAGCTTGAGTTAGTAGCTTCCCTGACTGTGCAGGTTGCCCAGCATTCTCTATAATGCTCTTGGTTCCTTAGAGTTCTCTCAAACATAAGCCCTGTGGACCAAGCTCCTTTGTGAAGGGGCCAATGTCTCGGATGGACCTTTTTTCTTTATATTCAATCAAGACATTTTGTTTCCAGAGTAAAACTTAAAGCATCAAAGCCAGTATTAAAGCAAAAGTTAGCTTTTGTAACTCAGTTAGTCCTGGTAATTAATATGTTAGAATACAATCTTTAGTTGTGTGAACATGTAAATATTTATCCATAGCATCTTTAACTATAAATGATGGACTTGCTGTAGTGATCTGCTTGTGGGGATCTAGTTCTACTTGTAAAGAAAGCTGTGGTTTATAGGACTTGCGAAGTTCTAGCTGGTGCAGTGGTATCTGTCATATCAATCAATTCAGCATTATCAACACAAAACACAAATCAGTTCCTATTAAAAAAGACCAATAAAGGCAAAGAATTACACTTAAAGACACAAATATGAAGAGGCTAATGCAACGTGCCATTTCCCCATTAAATGAGTAATTTGGATTTTTTCAATAAAAAGTAAAAATGCTGTACTTCCAATAATGCATTGAAAAGAGATGGGCAAGGAGTTAATAAAAATTCAATTAAAAAAAAAAAAAAGATTGGTAACTTGCTGGTAAATTTGAACCGAAAATAAAGCAGTGTTGTTAAGCGGTCACTAATATGTCACTTAAAGATCTTAAAAAATAAAAAAAGAGATTGCTTTCCTTTGCTGTATGAACGAATGAGTCAAGAGAATTTTGCAGAGTCACGCAATCACTTTTTCTGATAGAGAGAAGCCTAGCAACAGGCAATTCCTACATATATCCACAAGGTGGTAACAAAGAGCTTAATTCAACATCGCAGTAAGGTCCCCACATAACTTCCCTGAACAGGGATCCAGCTAGGCTTGGCAGCAGGCTTCCAGAGAGCAACTACAGTCTCACTCCAGCTCTGCTCCTATTAGGAGCCTCTTCTCCCAGGAAAACAGCCGTGAAATGGCAAATGGTTCTTTACACAAAATAATTAATTCTTAGCAGTTAGCTAAGTTTTGTTTTTCCAAACTTTTTAATGACAGTACCCTTTACAAACATCAGCGTTTTCCTTATCTTCACTGAGATTTCCTGGGGAGAAATGCTGCAGCCAGGACTGCACACATTCTGGCCCTTAATGGCATTAGTGTTAAGAGAATAACGAAAAAATTCCTTTTTAAAAACACAGCATTGCTCTAAAGCTGAACAAATAGTCAACCCAAGGAAATGATGGCTTAGGTACTCTCTGGGCAAACAGAGATGTCAAAGATTTCCTCTTCAGATCCAGAATCCTCTTCATCGCTCTCCAAGCTGGACTCTTCATCACTCTCCTCTTCACTCTCATTTTTTTCACCTGGAAGAAAAGGACAGTACTGCTGATCCTGACTTGCAGGATAGCCCCCAAATCCACTAGCTGTGCATTATGCAACTGTGCTAGTGAACACATCCCCAGTAATCCACACAAGAGCACCTTAGTAATACGCAAATTCAGGCACTTTTCACCTACTGCATTTTGATAATTTCACAGAAGTAAAAAAAAGTGTGGGAGAGAGATCATCTTGTAGTGCCAAATGCACTAACATAGGCATATTTTGGAGATTTTCTTCTATGATTTTTCCTCTCTGCATGTGTATTAAGCATTTGGAATTTAAACATTGTAGGTTTACCATTCTTCTATAGAGATTAAACAACCAAGCAAAATACACAGAAGCACAAAACTGTCACAAAAGCATGACTGTTGTCTGTGCTTTTTGGTAGTCATGCCCCAGGTGAAAGCAAAAGCCAAGGCGAGCATTCTCGCTCAGTTAGACTGCTTAGCCTTTACAGATTTAAACCTAGTCACTGAGATAAATTAAATCCTTTCATAATTTGTTTAGTCTTGTGACTAATAGATTATTGTAGATTAGGTCTATGATCTCTCACTAGTCAATGGACAGATTAAAGAATGTCATGAATGTGGCAGATTAATCATTTTTCCTTAGCTCCAATTGGCTCAGCATAGGAAGTAGCTATTTAAAGCTTTGCCTCTTCTTCATACTAATTATCAATCCTCAGTATTGACATATAGGAATTACACTGTAGGAGCTGTGATCAAACCAAATGTAATCATGTTAGAGACTGAATTACCATTGTCATCATTCAGGATGGCTCCCACAGAACATGGGTTGGTACAAAAACAGAACTTGGGTAGGTCTCATCTATTTGGTGTTTTGAACTGTGTTTAGCATTGCATGTACACAGGGCTCCAGATAGACTGAGGAAAACTTATTTTACTGCATGGAAGTATGCGTAAACAACCCAAAAGACAAGAACAGTTATCTCTAACCTGTTTCTCTTTCTACTTTTTTTTTCATGCAGTTGAAATTTTTCTTCAGAACCTTGGTCAGAAAGTGGGCAAATTCATTGTTTTCTCCAAGGGATGCCTGGAAGCTGGCATAAAGAGCTTTCTCACATTCCTGAAGTTTTACAATCTCAGACTTTTTATCCTCAATCTGTGCAAGGTAGCTGTTCAGTTTTGACTAAACAACAAAAAAACCTTCTTTAGTCAAAAGGCACAAACTTTTAACTTTAATGTAGATAGGACATATGAGTGAAAATCTGGAGATGCTACATTTGACTATCACTCTTTGAACCCATGCTCCAGTCAAGCAAAACTTAGAAGAATCTTCTTAATGAATATGATTTGTCACTGATTCCACATCATGAAGACTGTGAAAAGATTAACTATGCAAAGTTAAAAACTACCATCATGGTTGATGATTGAGTTTCTTGTTTTCCAAAATTTAGCACTAGATGCTGGATCAGTGCAAAAAGGAAGCAAAGAGAAGCTCCCGTTTATTTTACATCTTCTTTTTGGTCTAGGCCACTCATTATCAGTACTGTTAATTCCAAAGACACATAGTCTACATACTTGCATGGCCTCCTGCTCACTGTGGAGGGTGTTAACATGCCCCTGGAGAAGGTTCTCATTTTTCTCAGCATTCTTCAGGATAAGCAGCTCTTCAAACCAAGTGATGTAGCTCAGGTCAGCATATTTCATCTGCACATCTAGCTGCAGTTTCTTGTGCCGCAGAAAGCGAAGTTCAGCATCAAAGTTGGTTACCAGTGCATTGATCTGGAGCATAAGAGACGCAAATGAGTAACAGGGAAGGTATTAGGATTGGACCTAAACATGTAAAGCTAGAAAAAGGAGAGAAGCTAGAAAAAAGAACGAAAAATTTCTCTCTGTCAAGTCAGCTTGCTCATGCTATGCCTTATGCACATAGATGTGCCTTTTAAGGAAGCTTTCCCATGACCCTTGTAGGTTTAAAATCATTTTTGAAACCAGAGGGTCAACACTACTTGTATTACTCAACAGCTGAGAAAAGTTGGCAGTGATGCTTTACTTTTTCTATTTATCACTTTTGAAATAATTTCTTACATTTCATGCCCAGCGGGTAGTAGTTAATGGAGTTAAATCCAGCTGGAGACCGGTTTCAAGTGGTGTCCCCCAGGGGTTGGTACTGGGGCCCATCTTTTTTAATATCTTTATTGATGACCTAGATGAGGGGATTGAGTGTACCTTCAGTAAGTTTGCAGATGACACCAAGCTGGGAGGTAGTGTCGATCTGCCTGAGGGTAGGGAGGCCCTTCAGAGGGATCTAGATAAGCTGGATCGCTGGGCTGAGGTGAATGGGATGAAGTTCAACAAGGCCAAGTGCCAGGTCCTGCACTTTGGCCGCAATAACTCCATGCAGGGTTGGGGCTGAGTGCCTGGATGACTGTGAAGAGGAAAGGGACCTGGGGGTGTTGGCTGATGCTCGGCTGAACATGAGCCGACAGTGTGCCCAGGTGGCCAAGAGGGCCAGTGCCATCCTGGCCTGTATTAGAAATAGTGTGGCCAGCAGGAGCAGGGAGGTAATCATCCCCCTGTACTCAGCACTGGTGAGGCCGCACCTCAAGTACTGTGTTCAGTTTTGGGCCCCTCACTACAAGAAAGACATTGAGGCTCTGGAATGTGTCCAGAGAAGGGCAACGAAACTGGTGACGGGTCTGGAGCACAAATCTTGTAAGGAGCGGCTGAGGGAGCTGGGATTGTTTAGTCTGGAGAAGAGGAGGCTCAGAGGAGACCTTATTGCACTCTACAACTTCCTGAAGGGAGCTTGTGATGAAGAGGGGTCTGGCCTCTTCTCCCAGGCAACAAACAGGACCCGAGGAAATGGACACAAGTTGTACCAGAGGAGGTTTAGATTAGACATAAGGAAGAACTTTTTCTCTCAGAGAGTGGTCAGGCACTGGAATGGCCTGCCCAGGGAGGTGGTGGAGTCACCGTCCCTGGCAGTGTTCAAGAGGCGTCTGGATGAGGAGCTATGAGATAACGGTTTAGTAGTTTGTGGTAGCAAGGGTAATGGGAGGATGGTTGGACTAGATGATCTTGTAGGTCCTTTTCAACCTTGTGATTCTATGATTCTATGATTTTACTTTCCTTTTTTTGTAGCTGCAGTCCTGAGAGAGAAGAAAGGGGTTTTATTTCTGATGGAGTGAGATTGTTCAAAATGAAAAAAAAAAAAGTTTTCCTACCTTGTTAATTAAGGTCTCCTGCAAGTATAGGTTTTTTATCTTCTCCTTCTTTAAAATTTCCAGTTCCATTTCTGTTGGCTCTGCTTTCTCACTTACAAAAATCTTTTGCTGCTCTATGACCACAGATGATGATCTTTTCATTGTGTCTGAGCTTGCAGTCTGTTGTAGAGAGCCAGTTTCTTTATAGGAAGACTTAAAACTATGCCTAAATGCACCAGATGAGGGAGACTCTTCCAATTGTTCTTGAAGCTTTGCCTTGGCTGCCTGCTCCTCTTTGAATTTCAGTAGGATGTCACGGTCATACTCAAATCTTTTTTCTGGAACTTCATCTGGGTGCAACTGAGGAATCAGGGGAAGAGGTAGACGTTCTGATAAATCTAATGCTGCCTGCACGGATTTCAATTCTTGCAATAAACACTTGATTTCTTCAATAATAGAAACCTTAAAGTCCCGCAATGACATAATCTGTTTGTTCATATTCACCTTCTTCTTGTAGATCTACAAAGGAAAAACAATTTTAGTAGGATTTGCCCAGTGACACATAATATATGGTCTTCCCCAACACAAGTAGTAGTTAAGAGGCTTGTCATACTGACTTTCCCTCTTTCCATACCACCTTTCTTTTCTGTACCATCTCCACAAATTAGCGTTTTTAAAAGAGCACTTTTTGAAAAACCTCTGGTTTTAAAATCTTCCAAACCACCTCTCTAACTCTTCTTCACAGGAAAGGCAAAAGAGCAGAAATAAGGCTTCCCCTGTCTCTCCTGACTTGATCATGAATTTCTTTACACGAGATGTTGAAATAATGCAGAAAGCAGTCAGAGACTGTGAAAATCAGTTGTGGGTGTTAGAAGATTAGTAACTGGGGCTGTTTCTCACTAAATACAGAGAGCATCTCAGCTTTGATACATGACTCTCTTTACAGGCACGTTGTACAAATTATATACCGAGACAAAGGAACCGCATTTAAGACCTTTATTGTACACTCTAACAAATGAATGGCTGTACAGAAATCTAGACTTCTGGCATCATCATTACAACAATGCAGTTTTCTTATGTAACTCCTTCATAACGTTTATGAAGGAACTGAAGTAGTCTTTCATGAACGTAGGTTCTAGAATATAGATGTAATCCTTGTCAATAAAATATGTGAAAGTGATGTCGAAATCACAACCAGTGCAGTCAATTAGGAATGGAATGAAGTTCTGAATTTTTAAAGTAGAGTAGGTAGCAAAATTAAAGACAAGAAAGCAACTTTCAGATGCTTCTGGATTTAATAAAAAGCCACTATAAAAATTCAAAACAAATCCTATCCAGACCTTCCAGTAATCCAGATTACCAAAGTCAACTCAGAAAACTTTGGCATTAGCTGAATATTTTTTCCCCAACTCAAGATGAAGATCCACTAATGTAAGAAGTGACACTTACATGTAAGAGTCACGAATTAAACTGCCAAGTGCGGCAAAACTTGTTAGATTTTGTTTGCATCCTGCTTCACCTGTAGGCAGAACCTCAATAATAATTCTGTATTCATAATCCAGTAATAATAATTCCATTAAACATCATTAGTGATCTGGATGATGGGGCAGAATGTTCCCTCAGCAAGTAAGTTTGCTGAAAATATAAAACATTCTTGAAGAATGCAGGCCTGGCAAAAAGCAGAGGCAGGACCCTAAGCTTCAGGAAAGCAAACTTCTGGCTGCTCAAGGAATTGCTGGATGGGATCCCCTGGGAAACTGTCCTTAAGAGCATGGGTATAGGACAGAGCTGGCAGCTCTTTAAGAACACCCTTCTGAGACTGCAACGGCTCTCCATCCCCCAGCAGAAGAAGTTGAGCAGGGGAGGCAGGCGATGAGCATGGCTGAGCAAGGACCTGCAGCTTAAACTGAGGGAAAAGAGGGAAATGTACAGGAAGTGAAAGCAGGGTTGTGTAGCCTGGGAGGAATACAGGGCTACTGTCCACGTATGTAGAGATAGGATTAGGAAAGCCAAGGCACAGATGGAAGTGATGGCAAGGGATGTGAAAGATAACAAGAAGGGGTTCTATAGGTACATAGGCAGGAGGAGACAGGCCAAGGGGAGTGTTCACCCTCTGATAAAAGGCAATGGAGAGCTGGCTTCCTCAGACACAGAAAAAGCTGAGGTACTCAGTGAGTGCTTTGCCTCAGTCTTCACGGGCGGTCAGGCTTCCTATGTCTGCCAGGACCCTGAACCTCTAGGTGGGGGTGTGGGAAGTGGATTCCGTCCCACTGTAACAGTGGAACAAGTCCGAGACCTCCTCGTGCAATTGAATGTATGTAAGTCCATGGGGACAGATGATATCCATCCCAGGGTTCTGAGAGAGATGGCTGATGTGGTTGCTGAGCTGCTCTCCATCAGATTTGAAAAATTATGGCTGGCCGGTGAAGGCCCCAGTGACTGGAAAAAGGGAAACATTACTCCCGTTTTTAAGAAAAGGAGAAAGGAAGACCCAGGAAACTACAGGCTGGTGAGCCTCACCTCTGGGCCTGGGAAGATCATGAAGCAGATCCTCCTAGAAGCTATATTAAGGCACATATGAGACAAAGAGGTGATCTGAGACAGCCAGCGTGGCTTCACCAAGGGCACATCTTGCCTGACCAATCTGGTGGCCTTCTGTCATGGAGTGATGGCATTGGTGGATGGGGGAAAGGCAATGGATGTCATTTATCTGGACTTCTGCAAAGCCTTTGACATGGTCCCTCACCACATCCTTCTCTCTAAATTGGAGAGGTGTGGATTTGAAGGATGGTCTATTTGGTGGATTAAGAATTGGTTGGCTGGACGCAGCCAGAGGGTTGTGATTAATGGTTCTGTGTCAGGGTGGAGGCTGGTCACAAGCGGTGTCCCCCAAGGCTCGGTCTTGGGACCGGTGCTCTTCAACATCTTTATCAATGACATAGACGATGGCATTGAGTGCACCTTCAGCAAGTTTGCAGATGACACCACGCTGAGCGGTGCAGTCGATACAGTAGGGGGAAGGGAAGCCATCCAGAGGGACCTAGACAGGCTGGAGAAGTGGAACCATGAGAACAAGGCCAAATGCAAGGTACTGCACTTGGGCCAGGGCAATCCCAAGTATGTATACAAACTGGGGGAAGATCTCTTTAAGAGCAGCTCTGTGGAGAAGGACTTGGGGGTCCTGGTAGACGAGAAGCTGGACATGAGCCAGCAGTGTGCACTTGCAGCCCAGAAGGCCAACTATGTTCTGGCTGCATTAAAAGAGGAGTGGTCAGCAGAGAGAGGGAGGTGATTGTTCCCCTCTACTCTGCTCTTGTGAGGCCCCATCTGGAGTGCTGCATCTAGGCCTGGGGCCCCCAGCACAAGAAGAATGTGGAGCTCTTGGAATGGGTTCAGGAGGGCCACTAAGATGATCAGAGGGCTGGAGCACCTCTCCTATGAAGAAAGGTTGAGAGAACTGGGTTTCTTTAGCTTGGAGAAGAGGAGCCTCTAGGGAAACCTCATTGTGGCCTTCCAGTCCTTGAAGGGAGCATATAAACAGGAGGGGGTATGACTGTTTACATGGATGGATAGTGATAGGACAAGGGGGAATGGTTTTAAGCTAAGACAAGGGAGGTTTAGGTTAGATATTAGGAGGACATTTTTCACACAGAGGGTGGTGTCACACTGGAAAAGGCTGCCCAAGGAGGTTGTGGATGCCCCATCCCTGGAGGCATTCAAGGCCAGGCTGGATGTGGCTCTGGGAAGCCTGGTCCAGTGGTTAGCAACCCTGCACATAGCAGGGGGGTTGAAACTAGGTGATCATTGTGGTCCTTTTCAACCCAGGCCATTCTATGATTCTATGATATCCAGTAACATTGTCACCACAGTAAAATGTAAATCAATCCTTGTGAGTAGAAGAGGGCAGTAGAAGTCACAAGAAAAGCAATAGTGATACTGCGCAACATCTGAGGGTATGGGGCCTTTGTGATTAAAAGACATTAATAGCTGTAGGAGTCCTGTTACAGGAAGGTGGTTCCAAAACACCATTTCCCAGAAAGATTCTAATACTTAGTTCTTACTTAGAAGCAGTGATTGATTGCTCAAGTGCAATATGAAGACATTATGCTAAAAAGACCTGCTCCTGCTCACATCCCTGTTTTTGTAATAACATTTCATGATAGGGATTATTTAGCTCAGTGTTGTAAGGAAAGTGTTCAAGGAACGTTTGGATGTTGTGTTGAGGGATATGGTTTAGCAAGAACCATCGGTGATAGGTGGATGGTTGGACTGGATGATCTTATAGGTCTTTTCCAACCTTAGTGATTCTGTGATTCTGTGATTCTGTGAAAGCATATCGGTTGCTAGATAGTGAGACTTTATTTAAGAATTAAAGAATACATGCTCCTGCTGAAATAACTGGAAAAGGTAACTTCTTTGCTTAAAAAGAGCTAGCTGAGAGTTATCCTGGATTGACTCAGTGACTACTAAACTATCCTCCCTCCTGTGAAAAGGAGAACATACCCACATCAGTGAACCAGTTCACATACCAGCACGTCCAGGGATGCAAGCTGCATCATCTTCTTTTCAGTGTTCATATACTTGTCCTGAGGGACTCTGTAATCAGTGGCAGTTTTCAGCTTGTAACACCCCATATTTTCCTGTGCTTCTTTGATGGCCTGAACATCTCTAGGATCCTCATAGTCATCACTAGGCTTGCTTTTGTATCTGTTAGGTACAAAGCAAAGCTCAACTTTAAGACAGAAGATACAGAATGGCCCTGTTTTGTGCATCTGTATGTTTTCTATCTTAAAGTCTGTCAGTGTGCAGCACAGAATGTCTGATCCTATGTTATCAAACCCTCAATAACCTTAAAAACTTTGTGCTCTGACTCTACATTGGTTCCATTTTCTACTAGCAGCCTTGAAGTGCAACTAACTTAACCCACAGCTGTTGCTGTGGTGATAGAAGGGTTAACTGAGGAGGCTGACTAATAGTTCACATTTCACTAGGTCATGATTGATTTAGACCTCTTAAGCCCTATCTGAAGATGCATTTACCTAGCTGAACTCAAATTTTTGAATGTTTTAGAACCACGGAAAATAACTGAAAGGTTTTAATTGTCTCTTGACACTCTGACGTATTTTAATTACATCCATCAGGAACGTAAGAAACTGGGCAGAGATATGACAGTGCCGTATGACAGCTAAGCAAGATCACCTGATAAGAAGCAGAACTAAAAGGACTCAGAGTCCAATTAAAGACTCACAGTTTTTCCCACTCCTCCTTCCTCTTCATTATCTTAGCTTTCTCCTTGTCAGATTTCTCAACAATTCTTCTGATTTGCTCACGTTTCCTTTCTATAAAACGTGTTGTTGGCTTTCGGACCTTTGACTTCAGCTTATCAGCTTCCCCCTTGACAATTCTAGCTTTTGAAGCAAAAAATGATCACGTGAAGATGTAAATATCATGCAACACAGTATAATCTAAACTACCAGGAATCTCCTGGGACAGCTCCTGTTAGGTTGGTGTTGATCAAGATAGCTCCACTGCAATGGATGTTCTGAACACATTCAAGTTCTCTGAGATGACTTAGTCAAGTTCTTCCCACTGGGTTGATAGCTGATTGCTGACATTGACTTAAATGTAGAAAACACTGTATGTATGTAGGTACTAAAAACCATACCATAGTTATATTTCTTTATCTGTATCTAGAGAAATTATCATTTCTTTAGCTTGGACTCAGGAAAAAGAAAGAAATGAAAGACAAAAACGTATTACCGTTAATCTATAAAAGGTCATAATTAGCCTATGCTTACGCTTTCTATCTCTGATGGTCTCCTTTTTTTCCTCTTTTTTCCATGCCCGTTTAAGTACGGTCTTCTTCCAAGATGGACGTTCCTTATCTTGGTAGTACTTCTCAGAGATTGCTATAAGTCTATAGGTGGAAATCTGATGATTGCTTTGAATAGCATGAATAACAACAGTGTCAAATTCCAGTGAGTCTCGAAACCTAAAAAGTCAAATTAGACAAAATTCTCTGATGTCAGTAGGTGCAACCTACCATTTTTCCTTCACCAAAAGGACCTGAGTAATGCAATTTACTTATTACGTATACAATTATTACATATAATTACATATAAATATAGTCACCAAGTAAGAGCATGATGACATGTGACATCATTTATTGACTTTTATCCAATCTAGGAATAGAAATGCTCAAGAATAAATATATTAACAGCGTTTTAAATATCAAAACTTACACCAGGTTCTTCATGAGAGTAACTGTCATCTTTCATTAAGGGGTGGTTAAAAATAAATATATTCATTCATCTCTTTTCCAGTCATAAGCTAAGTGTGACTAAGGTATCTTCGTTATTGTGTATTATTTCTATTGTGCATTTATTTTTATGAATTCATCTTTTGCCATAAGAAGATTGACCAACAATGAATCTTGCGCTTAAACTTGTGTTCTTGAGGAAGCTCATGTTATAACTTTAGAGTGTATAGAGAACATTGTTCTAGCAATGACACTGACAGACATGCAGCATACCTAAAAAACAAGGGTCCATTTCATAGGTTGCTCTTCAAAGTTCCAGTAAGAGTTCTTGATTCTTACTCATCTTACTGGCAAAATCCCAAGCAAACTTATTGCCTCCCCCAAAAAAGACTGTTTTTCTTCATCCAGAGATAAATAAGAATTAAGCTACTTCCTCGATTTGCATATCTGAATTTTGACCAAGGATTCAAAAGAAGGAAGCACATCCAAATATCAATATATACTCTTTGTGTATTTTTCAAGTCAAATAAGGACTGAATCATTAATAGAAAAAAAGAAATTTTGACTCCGTAAGGAAAAAAAAAAACACCCAAATTCTTCTACTTTGTACCACAATAAGCCCCATGGCAAGGTCAACAGGAGAGGTAGAAAAAAGCACTACTTACCAATTCTGTAATTTCTGCAGTCCAATCAAATGTTTCTCATGCTCCCAAGCTAGTTCTTTTTCCACTAATTGGATTCTTTGTGTAGTCTGCCTATTCAGCTCCTCAAAGACCCTACGGTCCATCTCATACTGCTGTAGTAACACAGAAAACCCAGCATCACATTATCCTGGCAGCTGGGTTTTGCTAACAAATATTTTTGCCCTGATGTCAAGAGTTTAATGAACATTAACACAATCCTTTATTTCAAGAGCTATTCAGATCTCCACAGAAAGTCACATTTTTTCCCCCCCCACACTTCTCAAATGGCACAAATCATCATTTGTGATTCAGAAGTCCTGGCAAATTATATAATTGAGTATATTAGCCCATAGCACTGGACATCTTTGACCCCAACATATTAGGCATCAACATTTTAGAGGGTTTCTCTAACAGCAGATGACTTATGAAAAGCAAATGAACCTCTCTTTGCAGTTGCATGTGCTTTGGCAACTCCTGATTCTTTTGAAGCAGAAAAAGAAACTCCTGTCTTAGTGCTATTAACTCCTCTCTTTTCTTGCTTTTCTTGTCTTCAGCTTCTTTCATGATCCGTTCATACTCCTTTTTCTGCTTGACTTCCTCAATGCTGAAAATGCAAGAAGGAAATGGTATTATCTCAATGGAATATTTCTCAATGGAAGGTAACAATTTATGTAACCTTTTAAATTTCCTTGACAGCCTTAAACTTCAAGGGAATTCAATGGCTCTGAAGGTAACTTAGAAAGAAGCCAACTTACTGTATACTTATGTGGTTCTAACATCACAGTGCTTTGGCCTTGATCTTGTGTTATCTGAAGTTACCTAAGTCTCAGAGTAATATATTTGAATTATTTCCACAGAAAAGTAGAAGAAATGGAGGCAAAGCCTGAAAAAACTTTGTAATGAGGAAATGACCCAAACTGAGAGTGATCAACTCCTCCCTTCTCTTAACAGCCAAAAAGAGAAATGTAGTCTGAAGAAAGAGCTGCTAATGCTTGGAAATCTCTTTTATCATTATTCAAGCATCTCTTACTTGCAAGCATTGGGATCCTCAATGTCTTCAGCAGCCTTCTCCTTCTCTAGACCCCTCTGAAATAAAAATGTCTTGCTTTTAAACAAACAATAATAGTTTTAACAGGCAATAAAGCTTTTACAAACATTAAGATAGAATTCCCATTGCTTCTCACAAAATCAAAAGAAATGTTCATGATCAATACTGCTATACTAGTCTTAAGTATCAGGTTGTATCATTTCAAGAACGAGAAACAATTTTAAGTTAGTTCACATGTAAAAGAAAAAGTGGAGCTAAGTTCTTTGGGACAGAACAGAAGTCCTGTATTCTTCCCATCAACATTAACCTCTACATCACTGCTTGTCCCAGCTACACTGTCCCATAATGTTTTTGGTTCTTTACTGCACGGACCCCACAATTATATAGAATTCTCCTGTCCCCGCTAACTTCCAGGCTGACAAGAGACATCCTATCCCAGGCTAATTCCTAATATGGTTTGCTTCTGCTGACTGTGTAATGGGTTCCCAATTATTACTGTTAGGAATGATGGATGGACACTGCAGTCATACAAGCCTCATTTCCTTAGGAAATAATGCTGTAAGACAGGAGGGGGGCCTATCACTCTACAATGAATACAGTGGTACTAAATTGATCTGTAATTTAACTTGATTAGTTTCAGAGGACTTATATTTGATTCTCTAGGAATCTCATTAAGTTTAATTATGATGGAATTTTAAAAATCTTCCACATGATTTAAAACTCAAATAGATACTTAACGAAGATCTACTTTGATAAGAGAAAAACCCTATTAGGATGGTCATTAAGCAACGTTGCTAGCCCACACGATAGCAATTAACCATAAAGATCTTTATATAGAGCTACTTATATATTTGGAATGCTAAAACTATAGATATGCTTTATAATTGCATATTAATTACTAGTAAAACTGGGGCTAGTAAGGCTCTGATACCACAGGTTACAATCATTCACTTTGTTTAAGAAAATAATTTTTAGTCTATTTTCAGTACTAAATATTCTTCTAATACAGGTCAAGAATTTCAACTAGCATGAACAACTTAACCCAAATAACTAAAATCCCAATCTCCTCTCTGTCTCCTCACTAAGAATCTTCCAAAAACTAGTTACTGACTAATATTAAAAATATTTAAAAGTTTAATTTGTTTTATGTTGATACTTAAATTTTTAAGGTATACTGAATGCATAACCATTACAAAATTAATTGCATATGATATCACTTCCTTACTCAACAGTTTTAATTGCTTCTTTCAAGTTAGTTTTGTTTCATTCAAGCACTGAAGAAATTTTTAAAGTGTGTGGTTGCTGATTTGTCTCTCTTTTTGCATATTATCAGTAGAATACTTGTTATCAAGTTCTGGTGTCATCTCTTCAAACATGCTAAAGGTAAACAGCTGCAAAGAGATTACTGGACATCTGCAAAATTATTACTGTTAATGCTGTGAATGACTGAAAGAGGAACAAGATCATCATCACGCTATGCTATTTTGCAAATTAAAAAAAGTCCAACTTGTGAATTATATTAATTCAGAAGTATATTAATGGTACCAAAGGCATTGAGAAACTATACAATTGGCATTTTCCAATACTAATTTTGGAATCACCGTACAGAGCAGAATCATACTCTACTGGAATAAAATCCAAGAGAGACATTAGGAATGCCATATCCTTGCGGTTTTTTTCATTCTGGTTATGCCTGTGATTACATCTTCAAGTCAGAAAAAGATAGTAGAATATTACATATGAACCATACATACTATGTGTATTTGGAGAAAAGATCGAGAAGGAGCAATGCAGTCGTATCGCCTCTTTACTAGGGAAGGCTTTGCAAGAACTCTTCTTCCAAATTGTTTGCAAAACCTTAGCTTTTGCTATGAAAGATCTGTGATGCCAAATTATTGAACTGGATTTTAGCCATTTGCTGTAGCTTCATAGCAACTAGGCCTAATTCACTGAAATAAGGTAACAGGGCATGTATTCAGAATTGTTCTGGAACTGGAGCTGCAACAATCCATATGATAAAAACAAGAGTTGGGAGGATTTTCATTTAGTGACTTACCCTAGGAGGAGGGATTTTGGCTTTTAACTCTTCGTGAACATCCTCTGGAGACAAGATGTTGAAGGAAAAAATGTTTCCATCTCCACCACAGGTAATCAGAAACCTATCATCATAACTGCAGCAGATCCCCTGGATCTGGCCATAATCATTGTCATGTACACTGAATGACCAGTATGCCTTCAGGGTATTCACTGAGAGGTCTTTATCTTGGAGAGGATAAACACGCAGGGCACCATTCTGCATCCCACAGAACATCAGCAGTCTGCTGGTACTGTCAAGTAATAAACCAGAAACAGTAATACAATGTAACTTGTTCTTCTAAACAAGAGATAATCTAGCTGAATAAATAGACCCTTCCCAAGTTTGTAGGTTGGCAGCAAAGTATTTGAACCATTTAAAGTATGTGTGGTATTACTACATACTTTTTCTCAAGTCAGCTGGCTTCTCAGTAACGTTCTAGCATCTGCTGGATATCACAGAACTAGATATATATTGGGCAATGTAGCAGATAGCTAGTGCAGAGTTAGAGAAACAGTTTTCCTTCCCAGTCTCCATCTCGCGCAGATAGTGGCCAAGTAGAACACAGACAGCTGTGGATTAAAGTCTGAACTAAACCTGCCTCCTAAGGTGTAGATCATATCTAGCCTTACAGGGAACCCTAACACTGGGATTCTGAAAATAGCTCACAATTCACAGAATGTCCTGAGAAGCCTGTATTCTTTGGACAAAGGAGATGGACTAATTCCTCAATATTCTCCTTGAGAGCTAACCATATCCTTTCTTTGCTAACTAGTGAAGAGAACCAGTGGTGATCTACAATCCAACTAGAAGGGTAGCAGAGGCTTCTAATGGTTCTCCAGTAAGCGCTAAGTGAAAATTGGCGCCAGAAGAACTAGGAAGAGTTCCTGTACACTTGAATTGACCCACAATTAAAAAGGAACCAAGTAGTGTACTCTCCTCCTTTTCAAGTTCAGTTTCATCAAGCTTAATAACAAAGTTATCTTTTACACTAAACTGTTTTACCAGAAGGAGATCTGGTGGATGGGGTTGTCATCAGTGTCCTCAATAGGAATCACTTCAAAAGGTTCATCTTGCCTATTTTCAGGGTCTTCTTGGTGCTCATTTGAGGAGAATGCACAGTGGTAAAGGAAACCTGAGTCATATCCACCCTGAAGTGAACGAACATAAAGAAATGGTAACAAAGGAACCCTGAAACAGCGGGATGCAATTTTCTGAATAATATTTTTCTTTCTTAAGGACAGCTTATAAAACACATCTAGAGAACCTATATACCCACAGAGAAAATCTATAATTATGATTGGCATTACAATCCAGCCTATCAGTTTGTTAAGATTCTACTTTCTACTAGAAAGGAACAGGTTAGTCTTTTTGCCCGTTCAGGTGTCATGAAGAAGAACACTAACTGAAAAATTTCTGAATTGGACTAACACTACTGGTTTACTTCAAAAAGATCATTGAAACTAACAACTATGATGGGAATTCTGTATTCCAGAGACTACAGATTTCAAATAATGAATTTCTGAGGACACTCAGATGGGAGTGGAATGTTGCCATATCTTGCAATCCAAGCAACTTTAATTAAAAANAAAAAAAAAAAGAATTTACCAAGGAAAGCCAAAATTTCCCAGGTGCTGAATAAAACCCACAGAGAATGGGGCTGGGCTCCTCTGGTATGTAGATTGATGGCAATGGCTCTTCTTCTTCTTCTTCAGGTTCTTCTTCTTCCACCTCCTTTCCCATCTCCTGTAGCTGCTTTATCCATTCGAGTTTTGCTTTTTCCTTCTCTTGCTTTTTTTTCTCTCTCAGTGCAATCTCCTCTTCCAGCTGTTACAACAAACAGTGAAACATAGAGACATGAAACCAATGCAATTCATGAATTACTGACTGAAGTAGTCTCATAAACAAAATTCAAGGTGGTTCTGGCATTATATACACAGAATATCCAGAGAAATCTCTTCCTTCAACTAAGCAGAAATCAACCAGACCTCATGGGAAGTGCCCATTTACCTCCTCCAAAGTGTTTAAATCAGGGTCCTTGAAAACAGAAGCCATCCTACGTAAGAAGCAGACTTCAGCATTTCCTCAGAGAGATTACTCCCAATATTAACCACTATTAGTATGCTACTTATGCAGAAGTCTTTCTGGAAAGGACAAAAACTGCCTGGAAAGCTGAAGTCAGATTTTCAGGTTCTAATATGTCACTGATGTACATACAGTAAAAGAGAGAAGCTGTAATGGACTTGACTTCTTCTTAAAACTGAAGGGAGGACACGTAAAATCTTTAAACATCCTTTCCATTCAAGCCACCTTGAGCAAAAACAAATAACAAACATTCTGTAGAACAGGTTTTTCCTACGAAAATATTTGATAGAAAGTCACAGAGAAATGCCTGGAAAGGGTCTCAAAAGACTGTTCTTTTGCCCCAGAGCAGCATCAGTTAAACCTTAAGTTTTATGTGTTGTTGTTTGTCTGATCTACGCTTTATAAATTTCCAGCTATGGTGATTCCATGGTCTATGTAAACTATTTCAGTGCTTCACCATCCTTACTGTTACATCTTTCCTTAAATATTATCTAAAACATTCCTGTTGCAACTTATTAATTATTGATGTATTCTCACAGAGGAATAAGATGACAATGTTTTCTATTTTCCTAAGACTTACTGTGTCTTATATATGTGTATAACTTTATATTTATATTGTTCTCTTTTGACTAAAACAAACAAACAAAACCACAAAAAACTCCGCACACAATACATTCAATCTTTTCTTAGACATGTATGCTACCTTCGTGGTTCTTAATGTGAGAAAACCACCACAGAATCTTCATCCTGAACACTGACATCCTCCTAGTTATAACAAGAAATGAGGCTTTGTCTGACATTCAGTAATGCACTGCTCAGAATACAGAAGCAGTGAATAGTGAAAGCAGAGAAATTGCTGGTTAAGAGCAGAACCAGGTAGGCTGATAGGATAATGGTGGATTGAATGCTGGACTGAAAGCACTGCAGTTCTGCTCTTGAGCCTAAGACCAGCTCTAATTGCCTGAAATTAAAGATAACTGACAACTGGCATAACACTTTTGTTTCTGCACAACTTCTAAAAAGCTAGTTTTTATTCAGAAATGCATAGATTTCCATACGGAAGGTAAAAATGTCCCTTTTAAGTTATTACACCAGAAAACAATTTGAGACATATAAGTGCTGAAAATAAAAAGAAAGTTTCATGTTTGCCTCAAAGTGACCACATTCAAAGGAATTTGCTGCAATGCTAACATCAAATAAATTCTGAAAATTACCAAAATAAAAATATTTTAAAAACTAATGTGCTAACTTCACTTTCACTAATGTTTAAGCAAAACACACAATTTTCAGTGTGATGCATTTTATATTTGAATAAAAAAACAACTTGAAATTTCAAACATTGAAATGGACTCCACCTTGCCTTCTCATTTAAGAAGCTTAGCCAAAATCCTGCACTTCAATACAGAGAGTAGAAACTCTTGAAGGAAGCTTTTTCCTTGAACATAAATATGAAATTCCTCTTTACCTTGATTCGGGATTTAATGCTATAAAAATGAAAGTACTGTGTTGGCAGGTTTTTGATATGATAGGTGGATGCTGTATCCTGCTTCTCAAGGAGCGGGGCAGGAACCTGGAGAACATATCCATTTTCACAAAGGATGAGAAGCATGCTCGCCACCTACACAAAAACACAAAAAATACAAGTATGGGGCAGATGTATAAACGGAATCGAGAGAAACGAGGAAAAGTTAGTAAGTAGATGAACCTTCTCAAAGTCAAACTCCAGTCAGGAGGCTTTAGCTCTTAACTGTGTTGGACATACGGACACCAGAAACCAGTGAACTTTTCTTATATGAGGGCTGCTCTGAAAGCAATGTCTCCTATCTTATTACGTTGGCCCATGACGTCAGAGGTGGTTGTTGGTGGTATGGCAGTAGAGGTGGAACCTTCCCACCAATATTCCCTTACATTTTGTTGCTGTGGGATCTGACATGGAAGAGTAGATGAAGCAAAGGTGTGAAACTGAACTCGTACATGAGGAAAAAATGGCACCCACTGGCATTCATTGACACTTGCTGAACATTTATGGAGACTAAACAGTGAATGTGAGTACAGTGAGGCAATGAGTAGTGCATTTTAGCACTGGTGACATCAACATGAAAGATGAGCCATATTCTGGATGACCATGCACAACTGTCACATCATGAAATGAAGAGTGTCTTGATTAGCTCATCTGTGAGAATCAGAGGATTACAATCAAGGATCTGTGCAGAGAGCTGAATATCAGCTTCAGTATGTTGGAAACAATGGTAGCAACGTTGCAAAGTTTGAGCCAGATGGGTCCCACAAATGCTCACACTGCAACAGACAGAAAACTATATGCAAGCTTGTCAGGACCTACTGAACCAATGCGAGGCTGAATGTGACAGTTTCTTACACTGCATGATTATCATTGATGAGATGTGGTGTCACCACTACAACCTGGAGTCAAAATGGCAGTTCATGGAATGGTGATGTGAATTCCCCATCAAAGAGAAAGTTCAAGATGCAGCCCTCAGCTGATAAAGCCATGTGCACTCTCTTTTGGGATAGCAAAGGGGTCATCCTCCTGGATTTCCTGGAACCCAGACAAACCATCAACTCTGACCACTTCATTGTGATGCTGACTAAACTGAAGGCTCGAACTTCCAGAGTCAGGCCAGAGAAGACGACATTCTTTTCTCTGGCAACACATTAACACCAGGCCTCATACCAGTTCGAAAACCATGGAGCACATTTGCCAGCCTTGGTTGGACTGTCCTACCACACCCACCATATAGTCTGGATTTGGCATCTTCTGACCTTCATCTGTTTGAGTCAATGAAAGACGGATTTCATAGGCAACGTTTTCCTAGCAACAATGCTGTTGTAGAGGCTATGAAACACTGGGTTGGTTCTGCTAGTGTAGATTTTTTCTCTTGTTCACCACTGGTGAAAATGCATGGCTAAAGGTAGTGATCATGTTGAAAAAGAGTGTTTTATAGCTGAGAATTTCCTCTATCAAATAGCATTACTGTGCTCTTTGTATCTGTTATACCTTCCATAGAAATAAATAGGAGATGGTATTTTGTAGTGACCTCCACACATGTATCCCAGGAAAAACTAAGGAACTGAAAAAGTCCTTGCCTTATACAAAATGGCTATTATACTGAACACCATCGAGCTAGGAAGAATCATAATATATTGGGAGTCTGGTAAATTTAAAGATAAATCTGGCCCAGAAGTTAGGAGCTGAGTTTTTGTTTTGATAAATGCTTGAAAATTTGTATGTTTCTATGATTTTAAATCCCTTAACACCTTCAAGACTGGCCTGGGAATCTTGCCAAATGCTATTTAGCTTAAGTTTGTTTGCTTTTTTTAATTGGTGGTACATGCTGATTCCCTTAAAATGCCAGGTCAGGAAGAATAGACAATGTGAGGGTAATAATTATTTAGTGTTTTGAGAATTTATAATGCAAGTCTTTATGTAGTTTTAATTTTCATAAGCTACCTGGAGAACAGAGAGATTACCATCTGACCCAACACTAAAAATGTGCCAGGGGATATATTAAATTGCTAATGGAAACCTTAATGAGGAATCATATCTTCTATAAAATCTCATCCTTAAAAACACATTCATTAAACGTATAGTATTTAATTACCATGGTGCTTATTTAAAGAGAAAAAAAACCCAAACACTCTGATGCTTCAATTATGTTTAACAAGCATTCATATCTAGCAGTGGAGACCTATTACTTGTAGTAAAAATTACTTGGAGGAATGTGACACATCAAAAACATGATGGGTACTTTTATGATAGTAAGAAGCATCTTGTCCTCAAGCAAAGGACCCAAAATGTAACTGTTTGACCAAAACCTGTCAGTTCTGCTGTAAGATAAAGTTCATGCTAGCAAGAGCTCTTTTCCCAGCGCAGTTTTTATCTGCTTTCAAAAAACAAGCAGTAATAGTTGAACTTTGCCATTGTAAACCGTTATAATGAATCCTGGTGGCCACTTTGTCAGTATTAAATGTAGTGAACTACATCTTCTTTCTAAATAACAATACTGGACCAACAAAAAATTCATGTTACCACAATCACATCAAATTTCTAAAGTATTATCGAGAATCTATTTGTTTATGTCACTGAATGACAATGAATATTTAGCATAAGTTCAGAGAAGCACACAAAAAATTTCTTAATGTGCTCTGAAAGGTTTGTCTACAACTGCAAATGATTGAATCAATGTGGGCAAAAGGCACAGACTTGTTAGCTCAAGGCAGGAACTCAAAATACTACACGAAATTCTGTGGCTTATCTATGTTTCTGCTCTTGATTATGCAAAGTCCAAAATTTAACCAAAGTGACTGAACTAGAGGTACAGCTACACAGAATCTATCTTTCATTCTGAAGGTGTGTAGAAAAAAGCAGCAAAACATCTTTTGCACTGTAGATAGAGAATGTAGCTAGAGTGATGGACCTTCACTGGTTTTCATTCTGACACAGTAGAAAAAGAAAAAAAACAAGAATGCATTACTCACATGAGAAGGCGGAGACCACTGTAATGCCTGCACAGGCCCAGGGACATGGATGAATCCGATTGGCTTGTATTCATCTTCAACAGCAAAAAAGAAAACTGTTTTGTCTTTACTCTGAAAGAAAAAGGAAAAAAAAGAAAAAAGGAAAAAAGATCATTACTGAATGAAAGCTGACAAAACATCTGAATGATTCTAAGTACTGTGTGAAACACATCCTTCAGATGTTCTTTGGCTAGATAAGGGACTTGCAATGCCTTGGAACTTAGAATTGGATTTTCATGATTACAGTGTGGGGAAATAATAATCCTGCCCAACTTCCTCTAGGCTGCTGAGTAGAGCTGTAGGCCTCAGTTGCCCTTATGAGCCTCTTCTGGCATCTCAATTTATGCACCTTTTGCCCACTGCTCCAGGAACTCACCTAAAGGTTAGGCCCAGGTCTTCAGCCCTAGCCTGAGCTATGTCAAAGGTATACCTGTTCACAGCCTTGTATTCTGATGTTCCTAAACTGTTGTCTGGACTTCCTGTTTTGATCTCTGATGTGGCTTGTTACCTATTTCCAGTTTTCTGACTGGAAATCATTTCAAAGCCTAGCAGACACACTGACAAACTGATCAGTTGATCTTGTTGTAATGCAAAATAGTGTTGGGTATCTACTGCTGTTCTGCCAAGCTGGAGTACAAGTGGACTTGCTTTTACTACATGCAAGATAACTAATTCAAAAATAAGCCAAATGCATCTTCAAAAGGGATTACAGAATTCATGTTAAACAATCCAGTAGTTCAAAAAACAAACTGTATGTATTGCTTTCCTTCAGGAAACAAAGCGTCTGCAAACAGATCCTCCTCTTCCCCCGGCACTACTGAGAAGTACATGAAGCAATCGACAGCAATAACAGAAGTATTACTGCATTGTCAGTGACCAAAATTTGCCTTAACTCTTTAAATAATCTTGGAAGCTGTTGCTGAATAAAAATGAACAAAGGAAGTGATACATACCCCTGTGGCAAAGACATCTCCATTTCGTTCATATGCCAAGGCTGTAACTGCAGTAGTATGAGGTTTGAAAGCTTGTTTCAGATTTATCTCTGCATTTCTTATATTGGGCCGTCCTGCAAGAGTGGGAAGTCCTTTGGGATCATAAACTTCAATTATGCGGACAACACCATCTTCAAACCCCACAGCAATTAGACTTCCTTTAGGATTTGCCTTTGAGTGGAAGAATGAAGAAAAAAATCACATTGTACTTCAAGGAGTTTAGAATAATAACCTGTATTTCACATTCTGCTGTTAACTTGTAACTCATCTTACATGTATATGACAAGGGAAGTTTTGTTTATTCTTTCTAATACACTACCATAAAGGGAATGGTAGGACTGAGTAAAGGTGGTGGTGGTGAGGGGCAGTTAGATTGGTTCACTGGTTTGGGTATTTTGTCTGTTGTTTTCATTTTACTTATTGATGACACGCTTTGAGACTGCAAATGTTGGTGAAGATGTAGTTACAACTTATGAGGAAAAGGTGGTTCATACTGATAGGCATCCGTATCAGTATCTTCTTAAGGAGAAGATTTGGAATTCAAAAAATAATTATTATACTATCCTGAATATAATATTTGGCATTGAACGTGGGTATGATTTTTGTGGGTTTTGATTTTTTTTGCGGGCATAAACTTGTGTCTGGCTGACCATGTAAA
Source organism: Pavo muticus (assembly GCA_016647715.1). Lineage (NCBI taxonomy): Eukaryota > Metazoa > Chordata > Aves > Galliformes > Phasianidae > Pavo > Pavo muticus. The sequence goes on from JACDJE010000020.1 coordinate 3,669,284, forward strand.
GTACAACTGTCAACAGGGACTTGAGATACCTACTTGAGATAGAAATATGAGGTTATGGAGACTTTAACTAATTTGTCTTGAGGGTAATCCAATTGATAAAAATGTAGACAAACTTAAACTGCGAGAGAGAAGAGTCAGCAGAAACAGTCTTGTGTTTTAGCTGGATCTATTTGGACTCGCAGATGTAGTTGGTAATAGCCATATACAGTAGCATCTTGGAGTGATTTACAAGCTGAGTCAAATTCAGATATGTTGCAGACTGCATCATCACGTATATAACATTATGTACACGCTGTAGCAATATGTACATTAATGTATGCTACAAATGAGACTAGAATGAAAATTGCTGTGTGAAGAGATGAGGGTAAATGGATAAGATTGATGAGCAACTGTAAAAGCACACTGCTATGTATGAAACTGTTATGGAGGTTATTGTAGGAAGCCAGGTGTAACTGCTCTCCAGTTATCTTGAGAGATGAGCCTATGTTGCCATATCTTAAAAATCATCTCTGTAATAAGCAGGTGTATGGCAACTTTGCTCACTAGATGATCAAAAGTAGTCAGTCACATAGTCTTCAGATCTGTGGCCCTGCACTTCACTCTCTCCAGTAAATCTGTATCTTTACTCTACTGAGGAGCCCAGCACTGGACACAGTACTCCAGATGTGGTCTCACAAGCGCTAAGTAAAGAGGAAGGATCACCCCCCTGACCAGCTAATAACAGCCTTCCTAATGCAGCCAAGGATGCTGCTGGCCTTCCTTGCCATGAGGATACATTACTGGCTAATGACCAGCTTGGCATCTATCAGGATCCCAAGATCCTTCTCTGTAAATCTGCTTTTCAGCTGGTGGGCTCCCACAAAGTACTGATGCCTCTTGTATTCCTACCCAGATGCAGAACTTTCTATTTTTCCTTTGTCAAACTCCATGAGATTCACCTCAGCCCAGTTCTCCAGCATGTCCAGGTTCCTCTGAATGGCAGCACAACCATCTGGCCTATCAGCTGCTCCTCTCAGTATTTATCATCTGCAAACTTACCAAAGGTGCACTCTGACCCAGTATTCAGCTAATTAATGAGGAGTATTGTTCCATGTAACGACCACTGGTGTGGTGTACACAACTAGAGTCTTCTCTCTAACTGGAGGTTGTGCTACTGATCTATTGATCACGGCCCCCTGAGGCCCAGCCATTCAGGAAGTTTAATGTCTATGTCACTTACCTAACCTCCATTTTGGCAGCTTGTCTATGAGTATGTAATGGGATACAGATGCTCTGAAGTATGTGGAATGAAGTTTTCTTAGATTAATAGTGCAGATTTTCAAATACAGTCAAGAACCTTAACGTATATGCAAGTATTTAATGAGAGTTTAAGGTAAGCTAGGGAGACTAAATACCCCTGATTTTTCAGCCTGTGTTTAGTATCAACTTTCTTAAAACTGATCTGATTTAGTTCTGTAATGCTGTACAAGTTATTGTGGTGACATAATGAATGTTTTGGTCATCACCTAATAGAATCCCTGCAAGTCTGTGTGACTGGAATTGCAGTTACAAGTGTACTGTCTCAGTGCTGTCCTCGCCTTCAAAATTCAGCTAAAGCACTCCATAAATCTGCTTGCAGTGAAACCACCAGACTTGCTATGTTTCTTTAAGAACATAATTAGATACTATTTTAATTAAAATTAGTAAATATGTCTAAAAGTGATAGGCTCCACATTCTACAAATGATCATTTCTGGTAGCAATTTTTTATGATTAACCTCCACATTATTTCCTAGACTGCACACAGAGATCTGATTTTAAAATTTCACTAAGTTGGATACCTGACAACTCACAGTAAAATCAAACTGTGCACTGTATACATACATACTGCTACCCAAGTTTATACATACATGCTAATACAGTAAATTCCAGCATGGACTTAACAGTAACTTCTTTGATATTTTGCATCTTGAGGATTTTTCTTGATGCTTGCAGACTTGTAGGTCCTTTATGAATTTTTGTTAACACACAAACAAAAACTTACAACACGAGGTGCCCATGCCAATGCTGTTCCTCCTTGTTTAAACTTGATTTCGCCCTGTTGACTGTTGCTGATGAAATCATAGATACGCACTGACCCTGCACGTAAAAGAAACAACATGAATTTATTTCTTACAATGTCACTTCCAGTTTAAGATCTATGGAGAAATTTCTATTTATTTGAATGAAAAGCTGTATGGAAAGTTATTAATTTTTCTCCTTCAGTATCAAACATAAACCTAGAAAGGCATGACTGATGGTTACGAAGTAGCATGGTGCATGGTGCTCATCAACAAAATATAAGCTTACTTCACTCTTTAAATCACTCCCATGAGTTGTCAGGGCTGGGGGGTGTAATAAGAAGTCCCATGCTGACCACCATGTGTGATTTTTGAGCAGTTGCAGAACTGTGGACTACTCTAAGGGAAATCTGTACTGTCAACATAGGAAAAGATGATACACTACTACTTGGAATTGCCCAGGGAGGAATTTAAGTGGATGGAAATGGAAGATTTTCCAAAGAAAATCCAATTTCACCAGAGGTAGATTAGTAGACACACATTGGTTTGCATTAACTTCCATTCCAGCTGGTAAATATCCTAAGTGTAATTTGCTCAACTGTTACAAGTTTGTCTTCAGCCTAGAAGTGCATGTATATTGTATAACACAGACAAATGACAAGGTACAGCTGACAATAATTGAGTTAAAGATCTTGTAGCATTTTCTAAGCATCATAAATGACATTTTTAACGTTCTGTCCTGTGGTTCTTCTTTCAAATTATGGTAAGGCTAACAGTAAGAGGCATAAATAGCAATATTTTTATAACTTAAATTAATATCTGTAATTAACATGTTATCTGTTGTTGAGAGTGAGATAGCTATTGTTTTTTCTAAGAAAGCCACAAATATTAATATTCACAATGACTTACATAATGGTAGAAATGTAAGTAATTCCTTACAAAACAAAGATCCCAACGCTTATCAGTCTGGAGGCTTGAATACAAATGCTGTTATTCAAACCAAATGTCTCATCTTTCCAGCTGTTCCTTCAGAACAAACAATTTACAAAGCTTCCCATTAAAAACTTTTCCCATTTAAATCCCAGGCTTTTAAGACGAGACAATCACAGAATCACAGAATTGTAGGGGTTGGAAGGGACTCCAGAGATCATCGAGTCCAACCCCCCTGCCAAAGCAGGTTCCCTACACCAGGTCACACAGGTGGGCGTCCAGGCGGGTCTTGAACATCCCCAGAGAAGGAGACTCCACAACCTCCCTGGGCAGCCTGTTCCAGTGCTCCGTCACCCTCACCGTAAAGAAGTTCTTGCGCACATTGGTGCGGAACTTCCTATGCTCCAGTTTCTGGCCGTTTCCCCTTGTCCTGTCTCCACACACTGCTGAAAAGAGTCTGGCCTCGCCACTTTGCCCCCCACACCTCAGATATTTATAGACCTGGGTCAGGTCCCCTCTCAGTCTTCTTTTCTCAAGGCTAAACAGACCCAGCTCACTCAGCCTTTCTTCAAAGGGGAGATGCTCCAGGCCCTTCACCATCTTTGTGGCCCTCTGCTGGACTCTTTCCAAGAGATCCCTGTCTTTTTTGTACTGGGGAGCCCAGAACTGGACACAGTACTCCAGATGAGGCCTTACCAGGGCAGAGTAGAGGGGGAGGATCACCTCCCTCGACCTGCTGGCCACGCTCTTTTTAATGCACCCCAGGATGCCATTGGCCTTTTTGGCCACAAGGGCACACTGCTGTCTCATGGCCAACCTGTCGTCCACCAGGACACCCAGGTGCCTCTCTGCAGAGCTCCTCTCCAGCAGGTCATTCCCCAACCTGTACCGGTGCATGCAATTATTCCTCCCTAGGTGCAAGACTCTACATTTGCTTTTGTTAAACCTCATCTGGTTTCTTACCGCCCAGCTCTCCAGCCTGTCCAGGTCTCGCTGAATGGCAGCACAGCCTTCAGGCATGCCAGCCAATCCTCCCAACTTCATATCATCAGCAAACTTGCTGAGGGTGGCCCTATCCCCTCATCAAGGTCATTGATGAAGATGTTGAACAAGACCGGACCCAGCTGACAATCCCAAAGTATTACTTCAAAATCTTAATGACTTGCCCTAGCTGTAAAAGAACTAATCCCAGGAATAACAGTCGTCTGTAAAGTGTTTTTTGAAGAGCAAATACACAATTTGTTCAAAATAAAATAGTTCCAAACCAAGTATCATTTTCTGAAAAAAAAACCCAAGGATTACAGTGGTATAAGAGCAAAGGAATAGTGTACTTACGGTCAAGAGCAGTGGTAGCCATAAGGTATGTCATGGGAGAGACGCTCATGGCCTCAATCCTTCCAGAGTGAAAGGTGCAGAGGCACTCTGGATCATGGGTCTGCCATGCGAAACATTAAAACAGAAGTTTTGCTATGTGCTGGAGCTGCACTTAGAAGTTATTACTAGCCATAGCTACAGTCAACCTGAAAAATCTAGGCAAAATTTGAGCAAAATTTGCCAGGCATGAGTTGCCTATAGGCAACTTTTTTTTTTAAAACTCAAATGTTCATGAAAAGATCATGAGCAAACTAGTATAGGAACATTTAGTTGATTTAGAATGCCACCATTCTCAGTGTCAGCTGGATAAAACATACAAAGTGCATGTGTTCTCCTTGTTTTTCCTAGTTCTTTAAGTCATTTGGAGGTAACAGTAATGATTGTCTCAAATACACCAACTAGATAGGATATATAAAGAATCCTTGAACTCATTTCCTGCATACATGCAACTTTTATTTCCAGTTTAAGATAATTTGAATTTGGCAGCCAACACTTCAGGAAGCAAAAATTAACAATGGCTTTTGATCATAACGACTGTGCAGGAAATAATATTATGGAAAATGACTGTGCATATCAATAATATTATGGAAAAAAAAAATTGAGAAAAAGATCTGTTTCAACACTAAAATTTTCAACTCCGCAACTTCACTAAACACAAATTTCACTGTAGATGCATCTCACATAGTTAAAACAAGTTACTATAAAGGAAATGAAGAAATAAAAAAAGAAAATAAACTTACCATGTTTGAAAAAGTCAAATCCAGCTTCCAGATCTTTCCATTGGCATCCTGAAGAAGCAAAACCAAAACATGTAACCTGAATATTTTCAAACCTCAATGTGGAAATAAAACTGCCCACAGTAACTCCTTTAAAAATTCCTTAGTGATTATCACTGTGAAAATGAAATGACTGAAGTAGTGATGTTGGTCTGACCAGTCCTACCCATCAGTCCAGGACAACAGAACTTGAATACTAAATATGCAGCTCTGGCTCTGCAAACCATCGACTCACATGTAAATATAGATCCGAAAGATTGAATTCTACAGAAAAGAGATGCACCAACCTGTAAGGTCTTACTGCTATTCATCAACATTGCTTCTCTCATTCAGCTTCTCCACAGCGCTGTATGTACTTCGAGTGTATCTTACCTGAGCGTACCAAATGGGCTGTCCACAGTCATGAATTTTAGACATGAAACTCAGACTGACATTCCTGCCAACACGAAGTTCATTCATAGGTTCCATCTCCAATAACCCTGTCTCATCCACAGAATCAGCAGCATCTATTGCCTCAAAGTTCCATACCTTCAAAGAATTGAAAACAAAAAAAGAGACCAGGTTTTTATTAGGTCAGATTACGTTTTCAAATACATTTAATAGGGAAATTCAAAATCCTGACAAACCAGGAGAGGATAGATTCTACAGGTAAAGTATGACACACAGCACACATCCTGCTGTTCTGAATGTAACCCGGGATACTGACAATTAGCAAATACCATCTCGTACAATTGAGTGCAATGCAAAGTATATGTAAAAGTTCCCTGTCCAATTCTGATATAGCAATAGCTTAAATTCAGCCCTGGCACTGGTAGCACTATGCATAGCAACCTCAGAGTTATAGAAAGTAAGTGATATCTGACTGCTCTGAGCATTGCTCATACTGAGGCAACATGGAAAAAAGGGAAAAGTAACATACCCATGTTCTGCTCTGTGGCAGAACAAAATGTCAATTGGCACCCTTAGAACCAAGTTAATTTTCCTAATGGGATAAGATCAGTTTATGAAATATTAAAAACCAAGACAAAACAAAAACCAGGGTGTTAGAAACCTTCTGCTGTCTACAATAGCTTCCTGTTAGTTATCTGGGTCTTTCACAAATGAAGACACACCTTGTCTCTCCTTAAAAAGCAGGTACACAACACTGCAAAATCCTTGATAATTGACAGATGAGATCAGAAACTGGTATGAATAAGTAAACCATTCTGATCTTAATTTATAGAATTATGTGTTAACTTCAGGACACCAAGTACTTTTTATTCTGACTGTTCTTCTATTTCAGTGCATGTATCTCTGAGATTTAATTAATTTTTGTATAAATAATCTAAGCATTAAAATAACCAGAAAATTAATTTCAATGTTGCCATTGTTTATCCTTGGAAACAACATTTACCAGAATGAAACAGAATGTGTGTAAACATAACCCGATTCAAACACGTACACTGTGGAGACTTGTCCTTATTCTCACCTAAAAATTAATTCTCAGAAAGCTACTGTAATGCAAAGATGTCTCCATAAATAAGCTCTGGTAAAGAAAATATGTGACATCTACCTGCTGATCACAAATCTGTACACCTAAAAGCAGAGCAAAAAAAACTCACCCGAATGAAGCCATCTTTTCCAACAGTGACAAGTTCTCCTTCATCCAGAGCTATCTGGCTGACAGGGCCATTGTGACAAGGCTTGTGTCCAGCTCGACAGAGCTCTACTTTGATGAGGCCACCTTCCCAAAGCAGCAAGTTGCCCCACTCAGCCCCTGAGATAACCTTCAGTGCAAATGGAGAGAAGCACACAAGCAACTGTACTTAACCATGCAGAAACATTGGTAAGAATGTGGTTAACTTTGTGGCTTCCTACTGCAAAAGCATTAAATAGATAGCAATGCACAGGTATTTTCAAGAGAAGTTGTAAAGGAAGACAAGATTCAACTTTTAAGGAATATGACATCATTTACCTGCACTGAAATGATTGAAGATTGTGGCTAACATACTTTTCATTTCTTCACATGAACATCTTTACTATGCTATAAGAGGAGTCTCAGCTCTAAGCCAATAGAGATCTTTTCTCTGGGAATTATAATATTAAATGTACTTTTCAATTATTACAAAGCAAGCAATTTTCTTTGGCAAATTAATGTCAATATTAGCTTATTAGAGCAGTGCACTGAGGGTCTAATTCTTATCCCTCAGAAGTAAACAGTAACTCTCCAACTTACTCAATAAACTTTTCATCGAAACATGAGAAGGAACATAAAATCAATTAAACTTATTGTGACTTACCTTCCCATCGGGCAGCTCCACATACCCTACAATGTCAGTCACTGCTGTTTTTCCAAACCTACCCAAAGCTCCTTGTAACTTGAGACCAGTGAACGTGTGAGCCATCTTCCAGAACCTGAGTAAAGAAAGCACATCCCTCTCTGATACAAGATTTCCTAGACACACTCTTCAGTCTCTCTCAGACATTGTAATTATCTTACCAGGGATTCCATTTTGTTCATTTCTTCTTATTTTTCACAGGAGACCTTGGATATTTTTGTTTGTTTGTTTTTTTAATGAGATAAAGCTTTGTTAGCACACAAACTTTCCCACATATTACCTCTAAGAAAAACCCAGGAGAATTTAATGTGGGCTGAATGAAGGTTACACTATTATTCAAAACAAATAACTATTAAATTAACAGCTGTATCTTTCCAGATACAACCCATACACATACTAGATGTCTATTTTACTCTTGCTATCTCTAGTGTATGATATTCAACTTTGTAAATCCAAGGGACTAAGTTCTTCCCTAATTTTCATACAAATAACCCCATGGACTTGAGTGTGACTGTAAAATCTCAGTGAGCAAAAAGTTTTATCCTAGATCTTCACAGCTATTCCTAGTCAATCATTATATTTTTTGCAGTATAAAATATTGTTTTAAATTATTGTTTTACAGAAAAATTAACATATACTGCAATTAGAGACAGTACACAGAGTGTGCAGGAAACATTACATTTAAGTTAAGTGCTGGAAATTGGGATTTGAATACGTTTGTATTAAGAGTCGTGTATATCTGTGTTATAAAGCTATGTCAGAGTTTATTCATAGTATCTGAGCTTAAAAGAAAGTTTATAAAAGAGATTTTTTGTCAGACTTCCATAAATAATGTATTCTAAACCACTTTCATCCTGGGTCTAAATAAGCAATTTCTTATTTCAGACCCATCTTGCAACCAAATTATAGAGCACATCTTAGATTTTGATCTGATTCCTCCGTAAAATTCAAAGAAATTTTAGATGTGTTGTAATTTTAAAAGTATCTATTACGATAGCATCCAAGCCATATCTTAAGTCCCTGCTGTGCTAACACTGAACTTTGGATAAACACATATCAGAATATTAGTCTCTGTCCCAAAGAGTTTAAAGCTCTCAGTTTTTTATTGTAAAAAAGAACTGTGAACTTAGCACAGAAGGGAGTGTATGGAAGCACAGCTTTTGTATCAGTGGTATCGGTGACTTTCTAACCCATGACTTGGCAACCAGTTCTACTGCCTACCCAAACAGCAGCTAAGCTCAATAAATCACCAGTAGAAAGCCGAGGAGGCATGAATGCTCTGTTAACACCTACAAGACAGGTATGTATACATATTTTTTATTAATTCTCCACAGTGTTTTTTGGAATTACAAGAATGAAGCCAGTAGTACACATATTGAATGCCAAGCATCATCCCTTTTTGACAACAAAGGTGTTTAAAAGACTTTGCTGACAAGCTGAAAGACTTTTTGGCTTTGTAATTGCAATGACAAGGTAAAATAGCATTCCCCACTTATGTGTGTTTGCTAATGATACGTTCCTGCTAGTCATCATCTAGGTATTATGCCGTTAGAGCTGACACATATTAAACATAATTGGTAAACCTACCTGATGTGTCCTACTCCAGTTGTAGTTAGCTGTTCTTCGTTATCAGGAGAAAATGTGACCCTGTAAACATCCTGTGAAAAAGCTTTTGACCTTAACACAATCTTTTCTTGTTTCCAGTCCCAGATAGTCAACATGTAGTCAGGGCTGCTTCCAATACTGGCCAGCAGAGTGCCAGTATGGTTGAAATCACCAAAAACATAGCCTTTTTTTGTTCCACCTGGAGAAACATACCAATCCACACACACATGGAAAAAAGGAAGAAACAATAGGAAAAACTGTTTAAGGGGAGCTCAACATTCACAGAAGTTGGCTATTTCTACTAAATAAAAGCTTTCTCCAATCTCATAATGAAAAAGCTGGAAACTGGTGTTTTCTATTCTGGCATGGAATACCAGAAACTTTTAATTCCTTACAAAGTTAAAGTGAGCTGCTACTCCATCTGCTGGGATCTACGAACACTGCCCTTTTATGTAAAAAGAAAATAGTACTTTTTACACTACCTCGTAGTATTCTGTAAGGCCTCAGTGAAGGATAATCGTAGATGATGAGGTTTGGCTTCTCTCCTTTTTCTCCCACTGCAAAGTACTGCTTAGTAGGGTGTGCCTTGAAAAGCAAAAGTCCAGTTTCATGGTGTAATGACACCTCTGTCTCCATTCTACTAGTGAAGTTATTGTATTTGCTCACTCATTAGTCAAAAGATAATGCTGCAAATACTAAGTTGCATTTGTCTGTATGTGCTTCCTTAACAACTGCCAGTCTATTGCTCAATATCTGAATGAAGCCGTTAAAGGCACACAATGGTAAGACTACTAGGCACACAAAATAGGATTATCTCTCATGGTTCTGAAGTATATATGTGTAACTGTATAATACACTCCTTTATCATACATTCTTTTACTTTTCCTACCTCACTCAACTCACTAGCTGATCATTCCACATGCGCCATTTGGGTCAGCGTTCATCTACACAGAAAGACGTAAAAAAGCCATCCTGAATTACATTTTCCTGAAGATGGACAGATGCACCATGATTCTCCATGAAAGGCTGCTTATATCAGCAGAACAGACTGAGGCTGGTATACTGAAAGCTTTGCTCATACTGAGTACAACTGAGAGATGGCAAAGCTATTCACGGGGTAAGGTGCCACAAAACCATATAAAGCATTTGAGATTCCAAGCTTTTTATAGGAGTTTACTAGAGTGAAACCAGATACTTTTTCTCTTCATTTACCTAGGTTGCTAATTTTCTAAATTTTAACCACTGGCAAAACACTGTATCAGTATTAGCTGTGAATGGGAGAGAAAAAAAAAAAGAGAGCTGAAATGAGTACTAATTGGGCCTGAGACAAGTATGCAGATATTTGTGCTCTGTTGATTATAATGACAGATTGAGTTAGACTGTACTGCATGGTGCACTACATTCCTTTAATCAGTACCACACTTTCTTACATGTGCCGCTGTAGAAATCTCCCATTAGGCAACAAAGTGACCATTTTGCTTTAGAAGAAGGACTAACATCCTAAAAGAAAAAAAGGCATACCGCAATAAACCCAATTCCACCTCCACTGCTGCTCCGGAGGTAACTTTGAGATTTAGTTTTCAAGTTCAGAATCACCACTTGGTTGCCTGCTACATACAGTAGGCTTTGGCTATCCATCACCATCAGGTTTACACTTCTGATGCAGTCATATCCAAAAGAATATCTGAGAACAATTCAGTAAGGAAAAGGTTTGATGCTGGCTTTCAAGAATAGTTTACTAAACGGACAGAAATGCTTAAACCAAAACTGACACAAGAATACTGAATGCAGTGACTAAAAGTCTGACAGTAGGCAAGTTTTGTTCAATGCACAGGAAGGTAAACAATATCGAGTCTCTACAACTGAGTGGAAGGCAAAGGGAAGACCTTCTAAATTTCATGCTCCACCTTCCCACTTCCATTAATGGGTACACTTCTTGCCTCTGCAGAATCCTTTGGGGCAGCTAGAAGTTCACAATCTATCAGTTTGGTGATCTTTTTTCAAATATAATGTAAGAAATGTGCATTTGATTACTAGGAACTCTTCTACAGGCAAGCATTCAAACTAAAGAAATATTCAGATTCACTTATTAAATGTCTGCAGGCAGATGTAGAGAACAGAAAATCCAGTATTCAACCGCAACTTGACTGTGTTTGCAAAGAAAAATACCAACCCTTGTGAAAGTCACATATCCTGCTTGAATCTACTAAGAAAATAATGCATTATATTTCTTAATTGATCAGCATCACTTCCTCCACTCCACCAATTTAGGTCTTTTGAGCAGCAGGCTACAAGTCTATCTAGTTTCTTCTGCATTTCTCCTTTAGCAGTTCTGTGAAAAAATATGAGGAACATAACGGCATACTTACCCTTGGCCTCTTGGGAACACCAGTGTAAAGTGAAAGCTTTGCTGGGGATTTCCTACTATGATCTAGTTCTATGAGAGTACTTAGGAAAGTAAAATTTATGCCTAATAAGAAATGTTTATAAGGTCAAGGCAGTGTTTAAGATTAAATTCATCCAGGACCATTACCGGATTCTTATCCACGCCTCAACCAAGGGTATCCCACTGACGCCACACAGGATACTCCTAACTAGACAAGTACAATTTTATCAACATAAATTAAGAAATACCTAGCCTTAAATATGCACAGCCTCAACAGAAAGGATACTTAAGAGTAAGAAGGTTAATTGGTATTCCTGAGTCTTCAGTGACAAATGGCCGTGAACATATATCTTCATAACTATAGAAGAAAGTTTCTGAGATTTTCTTTTCTTCCTTCTCAGGGCTTTTTTCTTCCTTTGGGGATACTTCAGTATTATCTTGTTCTTCCAAATCATCCGCTGCATGTCAGAAGTGGGAATGTAAAGAATATTTATATTTAGGATAAATCTTAGGTTTCTTGCTGATATTTGTACTTAACTGAAGAAGAGAGGGATTCATGCATTGTCTCCTTAGACAGAGTAATAGGCACTCCATAGCTGAACACAGGGATATGCTGTGTTAGTAACAACTTGTCCTGGAACAATCCCTCCTTCCAGTTTTTAAAAACTCTACTGTGAATACTCAAAATTGAAGAATTTAGAGGGGGAAAAAATGAGAATATTTTAAAAACATTGGTTTTAAAACTCAAAGCCTAAGATACTGAACTAGTTCAGCTTTGGAGCTTAGGTCTCACCTTTAGAAACCAAATTGTATTTGAAATGTCTCTTTTCAGCAGCTACTGAATACACATCATCATACAAAACTACTAGTAAAAGCAAGCACTCTTTGCTCTTTCACATACAGCAGACCACCTTAAGACATTGTCTCAGAAAATGCAAACTGCTAATGTGTTACTAAGTGAAGCTCTTTACTGGACTGCAATGCAAAATATCGTCAACTTGAATTCCAACTAGTCAGAAGCACTTGTTAAAACTGTCAAGTTAGATACCTCAAACTGAATCTCCATTACTATTTTGCAAACTTTTTACCCTATATTAATTTTTTTCTCCCCCTCAACCAACTAAAGGCTCAGATACCAGCAAGGAAAAAGAGTGAAAAGAAGTACACGAAGTAAGCCAACAGGAAGTGTACAGTGAAACTCCGTAACTGTAGCATGATGGCACTGGAGTGAGATGCTGTTCATAACAACAACAGATAAAAAATGAAAACTAGAAAGCAGTGGGATTTTTAAGTTAATGCCAACATCCCCCCAAAGGAAAGCAGTACCCACCAATGCTCTCTGTATCTGTTTCCACTTGCTCCACATCTTCCTCCTCTTCGCCTCCAGCTGGTGATTTCTTTGGAAGACTACTTTTGCTTTCTTCTGTAAAGGACAATTGGGATCTCTTAGGTATGAATTAATTTGACTAATTTATTTATACACATCAGGTTAAATGTAGATCTATAGCATAGTTCCACTGTAGCAAAACAAACAAAAAAAACCTGTCAAACAGTGGATTTCTTGCTGTTTAGCATTAAGGGAGAAGTTTGTTTTCAAATAACAGTATTTTAAAGCAAATTGATTGAAGTAATGGCTATGGAAACAGATCTAAGCAGCAAGAATTGTCGAGGGAGAGACTTTGCAGGCTGTGGGATGGCAAGAATTGCAGACACAGTAGTCAGCCCAGAACATTTCTGGAAGAGGTCATCTTTGACCAGGATCAAAACAAAATTCAGCAACACTAAGAACAGTAATCAGAGATGAACTCATACTAGAAAGGAAGGTGTGAGCAGTGTGAGAAGCCAGGAGCTACTGTAGGTTTACTATTGGAATCACCGTAACAGCAGAAAGTACTTACGGACACTGCTGTGATCTGGCTGTGTACCTTCTGCTGGCTTCTCATCTGCTCCCTCCTGTTCACTTGGAGATGACATGTCCTCTTTACCTGGAGGCAGTGACGAGAAACTTCTAGTATTATTGCCTTTGTCTGCTGTTCACACTGTTTTCATTTCCTCCACAATGTTGAGATTCCCAAACACAGTATTTGTGATCTGCCTGTACACTACAAGTATGGAAAATCCAAGAATATGTCCTACTTTATAGGGTGAATTAATTGGTTCAGTTTTTAGACCTCTGGGCTCTGTGTACATTGCTACAGAAAGCCTGTCATCTAAATACTGTGCAACAGGGGAAGCAGAAGAGAGATTTGTATGTTTTGGACTTCTCTTTAGTGTACTGGGGTGAGTTTTATTTTTGAGAGAAAACTTCTTTCTGGTAGATTTCACAAAAAGCAAAATGGACATGGGACCAATTATGTACAAATACTACAGAATTCAAGAAATTAATTAGCTGAATATAAAGAAATCTTAATTTTCAGCATTACAAATGTAGCCAGTATGAAAATGAATTTGTTTGTACGTGTAAGCTGCACTTCAAAAGCAAGAATAAATCCCTAAAGATGCATTTCTTCTTTCTGGCACTGGGTCGTATTATGTTTGAGAAAAAATATTTTGTGTCATCTTGGTCTCTTCAGGTATTTTGGGAAAGGCAGAGTGTCCAAACATAATGCCACCCCCCAGAAAGACAGTGAAAGCAAAGAAATATTGTAGACATGACATTAATGCCATTATACAGTCAACTTGTCCTACTTAATCTTCATTTGAAGGTTCTGAGGTTTTGTCAGAGTCTGAATTTTCTGCATAATTTCGTTTAAGAATTAAAATGATCATTTACCCCTCAGGAGTTCTCAAAAATAGACATGCAGAAAATTTTAAATTCAGAAAGCAAATCAAAACAATTACAATATATCTCAATATATTTAAGTGAAATCCATGAATTTTTAGTAAGATAACAGAACTGATACTATTGAAGAAATAGTTTCGCATTAGTTGCATAAATATACAGTGGAGTCTTCAGAGACCTGAACTCTAATTCCAAACCCAGTAATGACGTGTACTATTTGTATCAGCTATTTCACCTCTGGCTGTCTCAGTTATCTCTTGTGAAAAATGAGATAGTAATACTTACCCATCTTAGCAAAGTGTTTTGATATCCATAGAGAAAAGTGCTATAACATTTCAAATTATTGTAACTAATTAGCAATCATTTATCTTCTAAAAATTAAGTCTATCATAGTTTTCATTATAAATTAACTCCTCTCTGGAAAATGCTTTAGGCTGAAAGACGGTCTGAACATTTCTGCCTCCATCATTATCTGAGTTCTAGTCACAGAAAGCTGCTGTAATGTTCACTGTACGTGTTACTATGATGGCATTCAAAGACTGTGTCAAAAATAAGACTCTGAGGAGGTTCAGGAAAAGAATGTCTACTTTTATTGCAGTCTAAAGGATTGACTGATCCAAGAAAACTTTCATGCAAGTTCACTGTGACAAAATCCCTCTGAGTTCTGATTTTCTTTTCCCGTGCACTGCATTTATGAACCTTTACACATTTAAATATCTTTTTTTCTGGAAAAAGGAAAAATGTGGGATGACAGTGCCATCTCAGTGAATTTGTCATGTCAAATAAACGCTCATTTGATTTGATTTTCCTTTTTGAATACATGATACAATTGTCTGAGGTATGTGTAAAGCTTCATAAATGCAGTGCTTGCCTTCACAAAGCCCGTGACTGATGCTTCAACTGCATAAAAAGCACTGAATTAAATAATGATTAAAATGTGGCCAACAGTTATCCTTTAGAAACCAAACATATCTAGTAGTTATTATTTTGCAATTTCTTTTACAAAAGTTTTGGCCACCAGTGAGTACTGAACAAAACTCAAAATGTACTTTTGGTAACTTGTTCTTTCCTTCATGAGAGACTGTCTTGTGTTGTTCCTTTCCTTGTCTTCAGCCCACATGAAAAAAACTCAGCTGATCCCAGGACTTCGTTTTCCTTTATTAATTCCAATGCTGATTCCTTTTAGCACAGTATTTATAGGCTACTCACTGCTATTTCTGGCCTGGAGGTAATACGGGCTTGAACTAAGGATTGAAACTTTTGGCTATTAAGAGGGGTATTTGCCGTGAGGAATTAGGCACTAACCATTTGTCCCCGGTTGCTTTTTCAAGTCTAGCTCCCCTTTGAAAGTGTCAGATTTCTGCCCATTTGCCAAGCTGTGTTTGTTTAATTCAACTTCAGTTGCTGTTCTCTTGGTAGTTTTTTCTGGCTCTTCCTTCTCTTTATGAAAAACAGCACACCATTCAATAACTAAGGACTCCTTTTAGCTTTCAGACCACATCACAGTATGCCAGCAATTTACTGGGCCGCTGGTAGCCACAACATGTGCAAACAACAGAGTTCCACAAAACTAAACTTCAGTCAAAATGAAATTAAAATATTTAAGTGCTCATATACACAGTGGAAAAATATACAACTGTAAATCAGGCATAGCTGGCATAGTGCTGTCTGTGTGTCATTATCAGTCTGCATTACCACAGAATTACTATTAAAAATCAGCTCTAGGCAGTCAACACAAAATCCCAAGGAAATAATTTTTCATAATAGAGAATATTGCTGTCTCGTAAAATAGAGGATTTAGGAGAGAGGAGACTAGCACTAATTACCAATTCTTGCAGCAATTAAGGTTATGCTCATAAAATATTTACTAACCAGAGACTGAGACAGCAAGGCTATAGCTACAAAGCAGGATCTAGACATATCACCACTGTCATAGCACTGTTATGTCTTTTGTTCTCCAACCGAGAGATAAAAGAAGTGGACAGGAGAGCCCTGTGTAGAACCTGACTATTGCTGCATTGCACACAAAATATTTTCCAGTAAAACAGAAGAAATAAAACCTAACTCTAATTTCAAACTAAAATAGTCCTTTGTACGACCCAGACATCCCAGCTCTGTCTCATGCAAGTGAGAGTGTTAAGTCTATTAAAGTCTGCTGTGCAGATAAAGGTGAGTAACCAGGTTTCGGTTAAGCAAGATACGAAACAGGCCGTATCACCACAGTTACTTATTAACACACAGTGTAAAGGAAAGCCATAAAAATGAACTACGCATATGCAACAGGCAATAAAAACAATGACTTTCTCACATGCAGTACAGCAAAACCAACATGTCCCACATTTCAGAGATAAGGGATTGTCCGCCTCAGCCGCAGAATATTTGTTCTGTTTTACTTTCCCTAAGCTAAGCATTTATGCGTACTTCAGCACGCAGAGGCGATGGCAGTGGCCGTGCCGTGAGGCGGACAGCAGCGTGACCTGATGACAACGCTCTTCCAAGGCCGCCTCCCACCAGGACACAGCCACGGGCAAGCAGGAGGACGCTGTGGCAGATTGCGAGTTAAGGGGCAGAGAGCGGATCCCGAAGGAGGCCTGCAGGGCCCCAGGAGAGGCAGCCACGGAGGGGCCACCGGGGGACTAGTGAGTTGCTAACCGGGAGCAGAGCCACGGGAAGTGCGGACACACGGGGATAGTAGTCTGTGTGAGGGGTGATGGAGTCGGAGCCGGTCCTACGCCAGAGCCGTGCCCAGAGCCCGCCGCTTACCTGGGGCCACATCCAGCACGGCGTTACCGGTCTCCCGGCAACCGCTCCGCGACGCGCTGAGCGCACTGGGAGTGGTAGTTCGGAGAGCTGGGGATGGCACTGCGCGCATGCGCACATCCGCAGCGCGAGCTGTGAGGCGGCGGCAGCCTTTACGCCTCCTAACGGCTGGGGTGGAGGCAGCAGCGATTCCGCCATAAATCAGAGGGGCGGGAGAGTTAGGTTTGGGTTGTCTTTTCCAACACTAACAACAGAGCCCGCTCAAAAATGCGTATTTATGTCTGCACCCACCGCAGCCCCGAACTGCTGGAGTTCAAGGAGCGTTTGGACACTGTTCTCAGACATAGGGCTTGGTTTTTGGGTAATCCTCTGTGGAGACGAGCTGGGCTCGGTCATCCCTGTCGGTCCTTTCCAACTTGCGATATTCCGTGGTTCTATCCAGTAGAAACTGGAGTCTTGACACAGGGCTGCCGCTCTCAGGGAGGGCTCCTGCTCTACAAGGCAAGGGGCCAGTGCCCTTACCCTCACGTAAGGCCCCCTCTGTGTACTTGAGGAGTGAAGCTCAGCGCCCCATCCCATCCATGCCATCTCCATCCCAGGCAACAGCCGCTAAAGGCCGCAGCCGTGATGATGGCCCAGCCAGAAATGCCCACAGCTGATGTCCTCCTGCAACACACAGCTTCCACACAGGGCAGCAACGTCCCTGGGCACTGATGGGAGTGTTTCCACAACGGCTTTCCTCTTGCAGTCAGCTCGGGGGAAAAAATCCACTGCTGAAGGCCAAAAACCTACCCAAAAAACAAAAGCTCGCGCACCTGCTGCCACCTTCCAGCCGCGAGGTGGCTGCCCTGGCACCCATGTATAGGCAGGCAGGCAGGGCGGCTGCCAGCCACTACAACTTGTGCATGTTTACATGTCTACCATAAACATTCATCTGGGAGCAGGTTCTGAAGTTGGGAGGCGGCGTCCTCCCCGCTTGCAGCAGGGCACAAGTGTGGAGGGGGAGAAGGTGTACCTGCCCGCGGCAGAGGCCTCCGACAGGGGCCCGGCAGAGGAGAGAGGGAGTGAGGGGAGGGGACTGCCGCGGGCGGCAGCGCCTGGCGCTGGGACAGGTGCCACGGGAAGGGGAGGGCCTGTGGGCGCGGCGGGGTGGCTTGTCGCGACGGCCCCGGGCGGGAGGAGGAGGCCGCGCCATGGCCCGGTGCGGGTGCTGCGGGCGGGCGTTGCTGCTGGCCTGGCTACTGCTGGCCTGCCTGCCGACCGGTGAGTGAAACTGCGCGGAGGAGCGGAGCCCGTCCCCGCCCAGTGGCACCTGTACGGAGCCGGGGCCAGGAGGCGCCCTCGGGGTGAGGGCGAGGAGAGCGGCCGGGATAAGGGGCGCCGGGCCAGGCGAGCGTCTGCGGCGGCCCGCCTTGTTTCCCCTGGGGCAGGTTTTGGGGCGCCTGCCCCAGCCCAGCGCCTCGCCCGGGGCTGGGCAGAAGAGCCTGGCCGTCCCGAGGCAGCACCAGGAGGGCCGATCCGCGCGTGGTTTTGTTACCCCAAGAGCGCGGCCCATGCTTGGCCGAGGAGGAAGTGGCCCCCTGCTTCCTGGCTGCCTCCCGTGTCGCCTGTGTACTGCCAGGTTGGTTTGGGCCTGAGCACGGGAAGACGCACGGCGGTCCCCTCTGGTTTGTCCACAAGCGCCCCAGCCACGTTAGGATTTAATGTGACTACACTGCTTCAGCACCTGCTGGGTGTGCGCCTACATGGAAACCAGAGCTGACCTCTGTGTTCAGAGGCGGCCTTTCTTTGAAGCTTTGCAGGTTGCTTGATGGCTTGTGATCTCCTGTAGGGACCAAATTGATCGTTTTGCTTCTTGTGTCAATGTTACATTTGCTGATGGTGTAGCTTTAAGCACCAAAGTTCTGTTTTTCAGAGAGGGAACCAGTAAATGAGGTGAAAAATACAGAGGTATGCCAGTTGATTGTCTAGCTTGACAGCAACATTCCTGCTTGATGTACTAGCTTAAAATTGGCTTCACCGGTTCTAAAGGTTAGTATCTTTTTCAAAGGAGGTCATAGATATGAGTTAGTAGTCCCTAGAACCCTGCTAGGTTGGTAGTCCCAGATTTGTTTTTTCCAAGCAGGAGAAGGAGAGCAGCATGCAGGAGAGGAGTGTCATTCAACCCTAGGAACCTATCTTAATTTCACAGCATTTCAGTTGTCTTGTGTGATGTTGGCTGGGGAGGCTGGTATGGAACACTAGACATGCGAAGACATCTGACTGTCCTCCAGTGGGAAAAGTGGGTTTTTAACCTCATTAAAAAGTAAGGGACTTGTTGCTCAACTCTAATTCTTGTGTAGAACAGAGCTAATGACAAAAGATGTCTTTCAAAAAGAACTTTGGTTTCTGTAAGTGAAAAGCGCACAGTTATTTTGAGTATTTTATTCTTGTCTGAGAGATGCTGCTATGGAAAACAGAGAGAAAAGCTGTGTCCACGAAGGTCAGAATTCGTATGGGAAAGGTCTGTTTGGTTGCCAGTGAGATTGAGGTTTTGCCAGCCTTGAAGGTTTGGATTTTGGTTTGGTTTCTTGCGATTTCACACAGTGAGATCCTGTGTATGAGCTGTTTCACAATGAAAGCTGAAACAAAATGTGTCAACGTACAGTGCCATTAAGTAAAAGCCACTGCAGCTACCTGTCACTAGTCTGGACCCTGTCTAACTGCAGCACAGTAAAAAACAGCCTTCATTTTGCTAGAATTTTGCACCATTGCTACTATTTCTGTGTTTAAGCCTGTGTATATTTTATTTTTCAAAAAGGTCTTGGACTAAGAATTTACCATGATTAGCAAAAGAGTTTGCTCTGCTCTGCTTTGAGTTGGCTGGCCACAAGTCTTTTTTCAAACCAGAAACAAAGCAAGTACTGCATAGACAGTATCCAACTGCAAAAATATGTGTTGAGACAATGCTGCACCTCTGCAGCTATATGGTTTCCACCTGGTGGAAACTGGATGAGCTTATGTTTGTCAGGAGCATACTCCATGCGTCCTAAGAGGGCGCTGATAGAATGATGCTTGCAGGTGTGATCCAGATGTTATATATCCCCTTATTCCTGGTTCTCATCCTGAAAATATGAGAATAGAGGGAAAGACTTGGATTACAAGTGCTAGTTCATGATCCTTTTGGTTTGTAACTTCAGACATTCCCTTTTCCTTCTCCGTTTCCCTGTTTCCCATGCTCCCAGCCTGGAAGCACCTAGCACAGCACCACGCGCCTTTCCTGTTTCCTGGGATATGTTCCAGACAGGGCATCCTACACTCACTCTGCAGTATTTGTATTGCCTTATCAAAGGCAACTGGTGATAACTTTTCTGTTGTTAATGACAAGCACAGATTAATGTATTATCAAAGTTTAAACAAGATAGAGATGTTTCTGAGTGTGGCTAAAATAAAGCATAGCTTATGAGGAACTTTGTAAAACCTCGCTGGATGTACGCAGGTGTTTGGATAGACAGTGCTGTGGAAATTGTTATGGATGAGTTCTAAACATACACAGTAACAGCTTTATTAAAAAGATGGTCTATAAATGCATATCCTGTGTGAGGCTAAGTGAGGTGTACTTCAGTTGTTGGTCTGGTCCGGAGTGAGAGTTATGTTGTGATGTCTGCCATTGCTGCTTGACTGCCTCCTGTGTTCTCTTTTGCAGGTTGCCTCTCCTTGCTGGTGACAGTGCAGGATACTGAGCGTTACACCACCTTATTTGCCAGTATTACCCTCAAGTGTGACTACAGCACTTCAGCCCAGCTGCAGGACGTAGTGGTGACCTGGCGCTTCAAATCCTTCTGCAAGGACCCCATCTTTGATTACTACTCAGTCCGTGAGTATCATGCTTGTATTCCAAGGAATTGCTCTTCAAATGGAAAGGAACAGGGAGGCAGATTTACTGAGGAATACAGGTTTTTCCTGACCACAGAGTAGGTCAGGCAGTGATGTTTCCCCAGGATCCAAGAAAACAAGATTGTGTCTGTGATTTCCTTTGCAATATCAAGACGTTGTGGTACTGTATCACAGAAATCCCAGCCAAAGCAGTTTGTCTGTCCTCCTTGTCATCAGATCAGAAGGCAGACAGATTCAACCGTGTTTTATGTGTGTCAGACTTGGCAGCCCCATATTTGAAAACAAGGGTCTTGCAACATGTAGACTTAATGATTACATGGGAGGCACTAGTTTTGAAGTTGGAGACTGGTGACTGAGTGTTACTGATTTTAGGCAGAAATGTGCTCTTTGGAGCACAGGAAGGCTTCTAAGCAATAGCATTTAATACTAGTCGCAACACTTCATATGCAGATTATCTGGTGCTTGTTCCCTTGTTTCAGGAGTGTTTAAGATGGTGTGTTTAAATTGGCCAGCCTTAGCTTAATTGCATACTTAAGAATGAAGACCTTAGATTTGTTTGGTGTCTTGGTGCCTAAATCCCATCTCTGGATGGGTTGGATAGGCATGTGGTCTGCAGCCAAGTCTGCAAGCAGGTGAGTCTGATGCTCTGCTGTTCCCAGAGTAATGTGGCTCAATCTCATAGTCCCTGACAAGGATAAAAGCACAAAGGTCATGGTGTTTGCTTAGGTGGATCTGTTCTTCATGAACACAGCCATGTCTTTGACAAGGTTTTTCCTGTCCTTCATTGCAAGTCCTTTACAACACACACAGTGCTGAGTGTCTGTATCAGTAGTCTCCACAAATCTCAGTTCCCAAATGCCTGGCAACTCAATCTTAGGTTATACTGTGAATCTCTCATAAGAGTATTAGACAGAAATTGCTACTAGTCTTCAATTAGTATTATTGGATCTCTATACAGTATAGTCCTGTACAGGAATTGAATGATGTCTCCTGTCTTTAGGAGCCTCACAACACATAATGGGATAGAGGAGGGAAAGGGAGGTAATCCCACAGTGGTTTGTATGTGTCTAGAGATATTTTTTGTTGTTATATAAACACAGTTTTGCTTTTGTTCCAGTGATTCTAGGAGTTCTGTGACTTTTTTCCTTGCAGTTTTTCTTTGTACTGGGTCCTGCCCTCCCACTTACCTTTGTTAGGTTCTTTGTGCTCCTCCACAGTTCTCAGAATCTCTGTCATTCCTGTGGCTCTTCCTCTTTTTGCTTTTAAGCACTCCAAAGCAACTTTCTCTTTTGAAGCCGTGCTTTGTCTTACTGAACAAAAACAAGTGCACATGTGCATTCAGGAGTTCTCTGCTGCTTACAAGGGGATAGAAATTGGCCCCTTGAAATAATTTTTTGTATCTTGTTTGATGATGTGTGCTTATAGCGTACCAAGCCAGTTTAGCTCTTGGCCAGGACCCGTCTGATGACTGCAATGACGTCCAACGAAAGGTGCGCATTGTCATCCAGAAATATGGGCAGAATGAGCCTGTGCTGGGTGTTGACTACCGGCAACGAAAGATCACCATCCAGAACCGTAAGTGACTTGACCTCACAGACAGGCAGTGAACTATCCTGTATCCAGGCCTACTAAGCAAAGAAGAGCATAAATATGGGTAATGTTATCTGTGGCATATGTATTCTGTGATGTGGTAATGGAAACCTAGGCAGGCTGTAGAAGTGGGCCCAGGAGAATGTCATGATGTTCAGCAAATCCAAGTACAAGGTCTTGCACCTGAGTCACAGCACCCCCTGCTATCCATACAAGCTAGGAGATGAAAGAATTGAGCACAGCCCCTGCTGGGGATACTGGTGGATGGCAGACTGGACATGAGCGAGCAGTGTGCCCTCGCAGCCCAGAAAGCCAACTGTATCCTGGGCTGCATCAAAAGCAGCATAGCCAGCAGGTGGAGGGATGTGATCCTGCTCCTCTGCACTGCTCTGGTGAGACCTCACCTGGAGTACTGCATCCAGATATGGAGTCCTCAGTACAGGAGAGACATAGACCTGTTGGAGGAGGGCCACAAAAATGATCCAAAGGATGGAGCACCTGCCCTGTGAGGACAGGCTGAGAGAGCTGGGGCTGTTCAGACAGGAGAAGAGAAGGCTCCAGGGAGACTTGAGAGCGGCCTTTCGGTATGTAAAGGGTGGCTATAAGAAAGGAGGGAGTAGGCTCCTTAGCAGGGACTGTTGTGACAGGACAAGCGGAAATGATTTCACACTAATAGAGGGGAGATTTAGATTGAGTATAAGGAAAAAGTTTTTTACGTCAAGGATAGCGAAGCACTGGCACAGGTTGCCCAGAGGTGATGGATGCCCCATACCTGGAGACATTCAAGGTCAGGCTGGATGGTGCTCTGAGCAACCTGGTCTACTGTAGATGTCCCTGTTCATTGCAGGGGAATTGGACTAGATGACTTTTGGGTGTCCCTTCCAACTCAAGTGACTCTGTGATTCTGTGAAAAAGAGTTGTGAAGGGCCAGCTCTCCTGCCCCCTACCTGACCTAAGAGTGTTGGAGGCACTATAAATTAAGGCTGAGTTGAGGATACCCAAGCATTTTGCTGAAGTGTAAAGGTCAGCTGAGGAGTTCACAGGCCAGAAAACAGTTATTTCCTTTAAGAAGTACCGCATAGTTTTATAGGTGCATTATATGCTCTGTGCTGTCCTTGGAGCAATAGCTGTTGCTGCTGCGAGAGAGTTACTGGGATGTCTGGCCTAACAATTACAAGAGTCTGTGTTCCGAAATCAGTGCTGGCAGCTGGCAGCATGCTTTTTAATATACATGACCCAGCAGTACTCTGGTGTTTCACTGCACACAGATCTAGTCCCGTTTCTAAGTAATGTTGCCTTCCAGCAACACAAAGAGAAATAGGACTGGCGGTTAATGCTATTCACAGAATTTGTCAGTTGTCTCAAAGAGGACTGTCTGAATGTGATGGCTACCCTTGGGAAGAGGGGATACGAAGTACTCAATATTGCCTGCAAGGGGCCCTCTTAGAGTAGGGTCTGAAAGGAGTGTCAGTTTCAAATATTCTGCTCACCTCTCAGTCCTTCTCCCACAGGGGCAGACCTTGTTATCAGTGAGGTCATGTGGTGGGACCATGGCGTATACTACTGCACTGTGGAAGCACCAGGGGATACCTCAGGGGATCCGGACAAGGAAGTTAAGCTAATTGTTTTACGTAAGTTCCTGTTGCCTGGGCAGCAGATATCTTCTCCTGTTCTTTTCCTTCCCCCCTCCCTCCCCCCCGAGATTTCTCCAATTCTGGTAAGGTGCTTCATAAGTTATTGTGACCAGGTATGTCAGGATCCTCTTCCTCTCTCCCATTTCTCCCATAGACTGGCTCACAGTACTCCTCATCATCCTCGGTGGCCTCCTCCTCCTCCTGCTGATTGGAATATGCTGGTGCCAGTGCTGCCCCCAGCATTGCTGCTGCCACATCCGGTGTGTCTGCTGCCCAACCCAGTGCTGCTGTAATGAGAAAGGTGAGATGCAAGGAAATATGTGTCCATTCATTATTTCTGTCAAGACAAAAACCTGATGCAGTTTTCTGAGTTCCACTTTCTCCTTCCAGTTCAGTGTCCCTATAGACTGTGACATTTCTTTGAGTGACGATGTTACGTTTATGACCAACCTACTTGAGATTAGAGAAGGGGAAGTGGATCCCATTTTGCATCCATGTGTCCTACTTTCAAAAATTTGTCCCCACTGACACCTCACTGCCAACTTCTCACATGTCAACATCCAGGGCACAGTCACTGGCCTTGTGTGAGTAGCTCAAGACTGTTTTTTAACCTGTCTTGTGGTTCTTAGGCCTGTGCACTTTGAGGGAAGCAGGCAAGCTAATGCCTTGTCCTTATAGTGGACCTTACTCTCCAAACT
This sequence comes from Pavo muticus, assembly GCA_016647715.1. Lineage (NCBI taxonomy): Eukaryota > Metazoa > Chordata > Aves > Galliformes > Phasianidae > Pavo > Pavo muticus. The sequence continues at coordinate 3,694,051 of JACDJE010000020.1, forward strand.
GGCCTAACCTTCAAGTAAGTTGCTCTGAGAGGTACTTGTATAAAATTTGAATTTCTGTGCCATCTTATTATTTTCAGAGCTGCCCTTGTCACAGGAAAAAGGTTTTCTCTCTTTGGGCTTGTTTTTTTTGAGCGAGGGAGGAAATGAGAAAGAAAAGAAAAAGGCCTATCAGTGGTCAACACCACAAATGCTTTCTGAAGTTTTGAAGGTCAAGAGAAGCTTTGTTGTGTGCAGTTTTTTGCAGTAATAAAGATTCTACAGCCAGACAGTGCTCTGTTAATAGGGCCAGCCAGGCATAGCGTTTAAATTTTGACTGCTGTGGTTGCTTAATCTCTGTGTTCCTGTAACTGTAACTTAGGAGTGACACAAGATAGAATACCTCCCCCAAACACACTTTATACAATTTGATAGGAACAAAGTGCAGCAAATACATTTACCTATCACTGAAATCACTGGATTCTTCTGCAAATGCTGCAAGGAGAGGACTTGTGAACAGGAGCTGTGTTTCTTTTTTACTCGCAGAAGCATTATTTGGAATACCTTGGGTGTTAGTAAGCTTGCTAACAGCTGAGAGAGGCTACTGTGAGAGTTTTAGCTTTATGCTTAATCTGCTTAGCCTTTGCAGAGAGCAAACAGACTGCCTCATTTGCTAAAGCGAAAACTAAGCAAAACAGTTTCTTGGAATTTTTTGGTTGTGTGGTGCCGAGGATGCAATGGAGGTGAGGATACAGTGGAAATTTGGCAGAGAACTTGCTTTGCATGAGAGAAAGTCGATGGAGATGAAAGATTTGCACCTCCAGACTTCTAGTTTTCATTGAGGAAAGGATTTTGAAAATGCTTGAACTTTTTAAGGGGAATTTCTGTGCTGTAAGTGGCAATGGCACTTTCCAGCGTGCTGCTTTTGACTTTCCTGCCTTCTGCTGAGGATGGGAGAAATGTAATGGGAGAAATTCTTGTGGGGTTCCCAAAACCTCTACCTACTCAGAGAAGGTAAAGAAGGGTTCAGCCTCCTTGACTGGCTGCTGGAATCTGTGAATATAATTTCCATCCCAGCTGCCTGCCCTCTTAATCCACTTTGCAAGGAATCCTTGAGAGACTGCTCCCCTGCTCTGGTGCACCTTCACTTCATCCTACTTCCAGTGGACTTTTTAGCCTCCAAGAAATGAACTGGGGACTTAAAAAACAGAAGGCTGAGGCAGTGAACATCTTAGAAAGCAGTTCTAAGGAATAACAGTTCCATGTAATTGAAGAGACAAAAGTCGTCAATTAAATTGTAGAATTACAGCATGAGTTGAATGTGGATGATTTTTTCCAGCTTACTGGCCACTAGAGGGTAGCCTAGATCTGTTGAATGGGCTTAGGATATGCTGAGGCGAGGTAACTCAGTGTTTTAAGTCGGGTCATCAGCTAACATGATTTTGAACCTTATAATAGAAATGAATTGTTTGGGTAATTCAGAATTGGTGTTACAGACATATTAAGCGTGCCCCAGGGGCAAGCCAATTACATTTCCCATGGAAAACTGCAAAAAGCCTGCTAGTACAGATATTGTGGTAAATACATGTATGACCTCCTTCTGTTCCTGTTAGTTCCTTTTCTCCTGCAGGCTTCTTCCATTAATGAATTGGTGCAAAATAGAAAATACTTGCACCCGAGTCTGATTAGATTGGAAAGTAATTTTTTTTAGAATTGGATAAATGGCCAGCAGCTGTCAAAGGTTAAGAACAAACTTTTCTCAGCAGGGAATGGTTGAAAAAAGGAACAATGAAACACCCTGCCAAAGTTTTATAACAGGTATGATTTTTGGAACTATCATGAATCTGACCTTCCTCAGATAAAAATGTTCACAAACACTTCAGAGAAGAGATCTGTAATTTTACCTCCATTTTGCAAGAGGGGAACCAAAGTATTGAATTCAAGACTATATACTGGCATGAAACTGAAAGGCAAAGTATGTGAGGATGAAAAAAAAGATGAGGGTAGTAAAGAAAGTGCAGGGATAATTCTGCATTTGTTCAGTTACAAGGATAGATCAGAGAATCATAGGCTTAGGATGGCTGGTGCTAGTGGCTGCCTTCAAACATTAAAGAAAGAGGAGCCTGTAGAGCTGTAAGTGTGCCTTTCGCTGCTGAGCCTTTCACTGCTCAGGCAGGACTGCATTCAGAACTCAGAGATGTGCATTCCACAGGTGCAAGGACATTCTGAAGATGATGACCAGAGGAATGGGAGAGGAACAGATAGGACCTTTTTCTTTATTTTTATTTCTCTTTGTTTTCTTCTTTCGCTCTTCCTTCCAAATTCAGAAGCTAAACTGGTGGAAAATCCCTTGGAAAGAAAATAATGAAGCAAGTTTTACATTAAATGCTTGAAAGCTGCTACCTCAGGCCATAACGCTTTGAAGAAAAATCAGTGTATTAGGATTAAAACTCCTGAAGTCTCCAGCTTTGTAGTTCCCTCTGTTTGGAGCCAGGCCGGGGAGGGAGTCAAGTGGAGAATGAAGTTGAGCTGCATGAGCTGTGGAGAAAGAGAAGGATGTGCTCAGAGGGAGTGTCAGTCCCTGTTCTGCTACAGGTGGTGCCTGAGTAAATTCAGTGAAACAGTTGAAGGAGTACATATATGCAATCTGTTTAATAGAGTGCTACATGAAACGGAGTTGAGACCTGAGAGTACTCAGTCTAAATGCTGCTTGCTACAGATTAACTCAGGGGATAGAATTAAGTGGAGCTTAGCTGTAGCCTGGTTTCTTAAAGAAGGAAGGCTTGTGCAGCCAGCCTGTGTAACTCCCGTCTCTTCCCCTTCAGTAACTTTTAATTTCATCAGCCAACTTCAGACATTTATCAGAGGGGTAAGTGTCTCAAAGGCAATTACATTCTTATCTGTCTACTGAAATGTATGGGCAAGAATGTTCTGTTGGTGCCTTATGGAAGAGACTGCAGTAAAAGACTGCCTCTTTTGAGATTCCAGAGAAGCCATGTAAGAGAATTTTTGCAAAAGCCCCAGCTACAGAAGTGTTTCACCTGAAGGTGAAAGACAAACCATGCAGAGTCAGGCTTTGTAGTGTCTGGGACTTGCAGAATTTACTTGTAAACTTAAGTTTTGATTGTCTCTGGTAGAAAGTGTAAGGCTTTTTTTAAGATGTTTTAATTTTCCCCCCAGAAAAAGAACTAGCAAAGAGTGATGGTTTTGAAGACAGAGATGGTGATATAGTCTTTGTAGGGGGGAGGTGCAAGTGCTGAAAAAAATAAAAGTTGGATTGAAGCCTGACTCTGCTGGTAGCAGACTGGAGTTAGTGATGAAAAAATGGTGATGAAGTGGAAATTTCCATTGAGTTTCCTCTTCTGGGACACAGGACACTGCTGTTGAGAACAGGACATTTAGTTTGTTCACCAGTTTGACCACATTGTCCAAAGGGATTTAATTTTTGCAGTCATGCAGAGGCGAATTGGAGAGATACGGCAAGAGCAGCTGAAAGACTAGACAGGAAGAAGGTGGACAATGTGTCTCTGAGTGCCTTGTTTGTGGAACAGAGAAGAAACGGCTTTTGTTTGTGGTGTGGAAGATAAGATCTAGACAAAGCCTACATGAAGGGAGCAAAAAAGGTCTCGTTTAACTGTAGGGAAAGGACTAACGGTGAACTGAAAGAGTTTTAAGAAAGAAAACAATGTGGTATGTCTTGCTGTATGAAACATTATTTCCTAATTTGCCACAGCTGTACTCATAGTGACATGGCAGACAGAAGTCCTGCATTAGGTTATGTGCTGTATACTTAATCCTAGTGCTGTTTGTTCCTGGTTCCTGGAAATGTACGAGGCAGTAACCCTTCTCTTCAGTTTTAGGTACATTTTGGAAGCTGTACAACTTTTTTGTTAAAATTTCCTGCGCTCTATTTTTAAGCTTTGTCATAAGTTGGAGAGAGTTTCTCATTCTGTGATCACATTCAAAGGCTAGAGTCTATCAAATGGGAAGGCACGTGTTCTGCAAGCTGTACTCTAGGCATAGCTGCTCAAAGCTTTCTTCTTTTACAGTACTGGAACGGCATCGGTTCATGAAGCGGGCTCAGGCATTTGCACCTTGGATGTTACCTAACATGTTCTATGGAGGTGCTGATAGGAACTCGCAACTTTCCTCTTACCAGCTGAACCCTCTACTGCAACAAGGTAAGACTATGGTCATCATTTCAGAGGGAAATAGGAAAGAGAAGCAGGTAACTTCTCAGGGAGCTTCAGCAGTGAATCTTTATCCTCTCAATTAAAGAGTGAGAAAGATGTTCCTAGCATGACTACATGTCCTAGCGTGACAGCTCTGCTACATCTGCAATGTACTTTAGACTTGCCTGGGTGGATAAATACAGCATATCCATCTTAAGTGTCTCGCTAGGCTCAGTGCTGGGTGAAGTAGTTTAATACTAACTAAGGTGTATCTTGTGCTACACCACAGTGACTGCAGGGTAAATATACCCAGCTTATCTCGCTTCATGGGGTGGAAGAGGGTACTGTATCTTTGTTCTGCTGTGCTGGTCACGGTCAACTACTTATATCCAAAATTGACATGAGAAGTGAGGTGCAATTTGTTTGAGTTCTTATCAAATGTCTGGTCTTCATACAGTTGAGGGCAAACTGCCTTCTGTGCAACAGGTCTAGCCTACATGCAGCAAAGAATAAATCTGGAAGAATTTGCTAGGTATTCTGCCCCAAAGTTACTTACATTAGTTGTATATATTTTTGAGTTCAATTGAATAGGGAAGATAGTGTGTCTGAAGTCATAGAGACATAAGCAATAGAATAAATTATTACTGGCAATATTATGTAACCACCCCCAAGAACAATTACAGAATTCAGCATGACTTCTCAAAATAAATACAGGATTTTTTCATCTGAAAGTAGCTTTTCATCATTGTACAGCAGTCATAGGTTTACAGTCTTAACCACTGTTTGAAGAATTTGTAAGCACCTTAAATGCTAGATTCAAGGTGTTTGAATATATACTTGTTAACTCTTCGGTTAATTCTGCAGTTGGTATTTTTCCTAGTCAGGGCATCGGTTCACTTTATGAAGATTTGTGACTGAGCTGTCATCAGTTAAGATGGAATGCACTTCTCAAGGAAATACATGGACATGCTGTCAGAATACAGTGGACAATTAAGTTCCTTAGACTGTTGCTTAGCCTTATTCATATAACATATTTGAAATTCTAGACATGCGTAGTGGAAGGGAACTCTAAGGTCGTCTAGTCCTCCCTCTTGCTCAAAGCAGGACTATCACTAACCTCAGTTAGTGTGGCTTTGTCCATCTGAGATGTGGAAAACTGCGACGATGAAGATTCCATGACTTCTCTGGGTAACTGTTCCAGAACTGCACCAGCTTCATAGAGGAGAAACTTTACCATTTTCTACTTGTATTTGTACATGTATACGTGTGTGTTTATGTGCATTTGCATTAAAAAAAAATCTTCTTTTGCAGTATTGATTCATATTACTTCCAGTTCAGTAAGATATTAGAGTAAAAAAAACAAGAAAATTATCAATGCTGTAGGAAAACTTACGTTCCTCTCTCCGAATACTCATTCCCTGTTGTGCTGGATGACTTAATTTCTTACCTATGTACTGCTCAGAACACAGATCGTGGCTGCGACATACTGGTTTCTGTAGTTTTCATCTTACCTTCTGTGGTTGTGGTCCTTGAAACTTGCGCAGCTCTTACAGTCGGGAAGAGAAGTGAGACTCAGAGGAGATTTTGCCAAGGCCATTAGCATAGAGAGGCTCACTCTTTTTTGTTTTTCTTTAACTTACTGCATCCTCCTGTGATTTAATCTTCAGATGTGTCTCTGCAAAATAGTCTTCCACTGGTGCAGCCACAGGCTCGACTTTCCCCTAACAAGGGTGTTTTGGACTATCTGGAATCTGAAATCCAAAACCTTAACCCGTCACAGCCCCGGCCACCCTCCAACCAGCGGCAGGCAGTGCAACCCAGCTTACTGTCCTCCCTGGACAGCGACATCATGCAGCGTGGCACAAATGGTCTTCCTCCACTCACTGGTCACGTTTCTTCCTCCCATGGGAGCAGCAACTCCTCACGTCCGCAGAGAACTACCCGCAGCCCCAGAAGTTGGGACTCCATAGCAGAGAACAGGAGAGAAGATCAGAGGTGGCCCTTGCCTTCCAGTGAAGATTCTCGTTCCAGCTACAGTCGGGAGCCCCGGGACAGGCAGCGAGAGGACCATCCTCCAAGGCAGAGGACAGGCGGCTATGATGGCAGACCCCAACAATCAAGGCGGCATGTGTCACCCACCGGCCAGACTGAGAGGGGAAAAAGCAGCAGCGGCAGCTGCAGTTTCTATTCAGAGGAGACCAAGGAGCACTCCAGCCACCATCGTGGCCGGAGACAGCAGCCTGCAGTGAGGCAGGAGTACCAGCAGCACACCAGGAACAGCAATAACTCAAGGCACCGGCGGCACAGCTACTCTCCCCCTTCTCGACGGGGATCATGGAGCTCCTCAGAAGAGCAAATCCGTCTCCCAGTGAGAAACCGCAGGTGGCACAACCGGTCTCGGGAATGGCCAGAAGATAAACCTCCCAGTTATCGCTCACTAGAAATCATCCCAGATCGGGACAGCAAGCACAGAGAGGGTGGAGGGCCACGCTCGGTGAGTCAGCTGCCTCTTTTCTTCCAGACACAGGGCAGAGATGGGTTCTGGGGGTGACAGTGAATGTCAGTTACTTTTCGCAGCCTGATGTCTTTCTTTCAAAATAGGGGCAAAGAGTACTGAGTACCCTAGGAAACAGTGGGAAATGCATGATCCTTCAGGCCATGTAGAAGAGGGTGGCTTGCTAGCTGCAGCTCCTGAGGACTGGACATGCATTATATGGGGAGTAAAGAGTTGCTGTTCACAGCTCATCCTATCAGCTTATACTGTGACTAGATTTCAAGCAGTGTCCTGCGCATGAAAAGCTTCGTATCCAATTGCTAGCCTTAAAGCTAGACAGTATGTTCCTCCTTAAAAAATGGAGTTTTTCAAAAACAACAAAAACAGCAAAGTTCAGTGTCCCTTATCACCTCTATGCAGTATTTTACCGGGTGGCTGTCTTCTCAAAGGGCCATATTTTGCATATTACAATTTTCCCCTCTGAGTTTTGGAAGGAAACGTAGTTTTAGTCCCAGCTATGATGTACGTATGTATGAATGGTTTTGTTTCAGTGCTCAGAACATGTAGGAAGACACTTGATTTTCATCTATCTTTCCTTGTTCTTGAATCTTTTATTTTCTCCTGCAGGACAGAGGAAGTTCCTATAGTGCAAGAAGCATTGTCATTTAATGCCAGTACTGAAAGAACGAAGATTCACACTGGACTCTTTTTAGCTTTTTTTTACTATATAGTTGGGATGACTACTTTTGATTGAACCAGCAAAAGAAAAACAAACAGAAGATGAAACTGCTTTTGAAGAAGATGTGGACGTGGAAGTGATACATAACCCATATTTGTTCCTACTTTGATTTGGAAACTTAGGCTTGTGATGGGCTGAAAACATGCTATTGGTTACAGCAGATTTTTTTAATAAACAGTATATTCCCAGAGATATCAGTTGCCTTCGTTAGGTACCCTGACACTACAAGGAAGGCAGTATGTAGAATGCTGATCCTTTGCACACCAGTTACTGGAGAAGGGCTCAGATAATTACAGAGATGTAAAGTCACAGGACAGTAGAGTAATTTAGGTTGGAAGACACCTCTGGAGTTCATCTGATCCAGTCCCCTCAGAATTTGCTGTAGAGAGGCATGGCATCTCCTTTCTGAGACCCTCTATCGTACTTCAGAATTATTTAATCCTTGCTGCTTCTGCCTGGCTGTTCATTATAGTGTGAGCAGTTGCTCCCTTTTACGTCTCTCTCCCAAACAGCAGAATTCCAGAGTTAGAAGGATTTACAAGCCTTACTAAGGCTCACTGCAGTCTGCAAATTGCCAGCTTATCTGCCCTATACGGACTGAAACACCCTGCTCTACATTAAGCGTAGACCTTAGTACCTAAAAAGATGCTTGTTCTAGCCTTTAACACAGAACTTGAATTTATTTGTAAATGTAATGAGCTAAATTTACCAAAGCTTGGTCATCCCCACAGGAATTGAGCATGGTATGACTACTATCTCTCGTACTGTAGACCAGAGCTTCCTTTGACTCTAGGAAGCGTAACTTTGATGGATGTATGTTTCCTGGGCTATATGCTCATTTTATGTTCTCCCTTTGCTCTCTCTACCATGTATTATATACATGGAGTGGGATAAAGGGCTCTGAAGAAGCCTAACAATTTTTACTGTTGTCCTCTTGATCTTTACCCTGACACAAATCAATTCTGAATATGTGGTGTATCTGATCTATCTAGATGGCAGGGTTTTCTTGTCTCTTACCTTGCAGCTTGAATGCAGAATTTCTAGAATGCCATGAAACTACCTGCAAAGGCGAAAAACTTGCCATTTTTCTGTGATATGATTCATCCATCCACTGTTATCATTTAAAATGTACTGGAAAACTTGATGTTGTCTGGGTGCTACAGTTACTTGCTGGATGCATCCACAGGAAACTGGCTTACCAAAGACATTCTTGGATTCAAGAAACTCAATTGTTGGCAGGGAGCTTTAGGAGCATCTTGTGAATTATTTTGTAACTCTGAGGCACTAGAGACTCGCCAGTGTCAGTTACTTTACTGTCCAGCTTACTTCCCAGCCAGTGCCATAGCTGAAATCCCAAGATGGTAGCATGGAAAAGAATTTGCTTTCCTTTCATGTTCCAATACATGTCCAGTAAGTTTCCCCAAGAGCGGGAACTCTCTCAGAGAGCAAGAAAACTGTGTGTAACAGCAGCAGCAGTTGTAGCATGAGCATATCATCCAGAGGGACCTGGATAAACTCGAAAGATGGGGCCTTGTGAACCTAGTGAGGTTCAACAAAGCAAAGTCAAGGTTTTGCGCTTGGGTCGAGGTAATCCCAGATATGTATACAAACTGGGAGAAGAACTCCTTGAGAGCAGCCCGCTGAGGAGGACTTAGGGGTCCTGGTTGATGAAAAACTTAAGATGAGTCAGCAGTGTGTGCTTGCAGCCCAGAAAGGCAATGGTATCCTGGGCTGGTGATTGTCCCCTTCTACTCTACCCTCATGAGGCCCCAGCTGGAGTAGTGCATCCAAGTTTGGGGCCCCCAGCACAGGAATGATGAGGAGCTTTTGGAGGTGGTCCAGTGGAGGGCCATGAAGATGATCCAGGGGCTGGAGCACCTCTCCTATGAAGATAGGCTGAAGGAACTGGGCTTGTTCAGCCTGGAAAAGAGAAGGCTGTTGGGAGACCTCATTACGACCTTCCAGTATTTAAAAGGTGTTCATAAACGTGAGGGAAGTCAACTTTTTACACAGGTAGACAGTGATAGGACAAGGGGGAATGATTTTAAACTAAAGGAGGATAGATTTAGATTAGATGTGAAGGGGAAGTTTTTTACTGAGAGAGTGGTGAGGTGCTGGAACAGGTTGCCCAGAGAGGATGCCCCATCCCTGGAGGTGTTTAAGAGCAGGCTGGATGGGACTCTGGGCAACTTAATCTAGTACTTGATCTAGCAGCTGGCAATCCTGTTTGTGGCAGGGGGGTTGAAACTTGATGATCCTTGAGGTCCCTTCCAGCCCAAGCCATTCTATGCTTTTACAATTCATGCTAACTGCAGAGGTTGCACTTTTTAAAAATCACACAGAGGAGCTCTCCATCTTCATTCATTATTGTGGTTCCCATAATTGAGTCAGAATGACTACCGTAGATTGTGTGAATTTGTGCATGTTGTGCTGTGTGAAGTCTGAAGAGTTTTATCTTTATCACGTTTGAGCTCCTCTTCAGTCACTTTGTTCATATTTATAGAAACATTAAACATAACACTTCAGGGAAAAGTGATTATATCTCAGTCTTAATTCTGTGACTTAAAATTGCAGACAGAAGTAGATTAGGTTATCCAGCAGGGAAACAGAAATGGTTCCAGTTTTGGTAAGATCTGGTCCACAAACCACTATGGTTCATAAAGTACTGATTAGTGGTCTGTGAAATAATTAAAAAGGAAATCTATATATATATGCTTTGCAACTGCAAGCAGACAGAAAAGTAAGGAGGAAATAGGCTACACTTTGAATGCTTATTTCTATTTTTAATTGGCTATAAGTGAAAGCCTTTGCAATGGCACTGCTCAATACCATGTAGACTTTATTTAACAGTGGGATTACAAGGCCTTTGACTTTTTAAAAGAGAGAGATTAAATTTAGCAGCTAAAAGACTGCACATAGTTGACTTCATTCTTTCTAGGTTGTAACTTACTCATTTTTAATTTTTTAGCCATTCGAAAGAGCTGATGTTTGTGTGTCACCCATTTGTGATGAAAGAAATAAATATGATCTCATATGTTAGTTATTTTAGACTTTTGTTTCTTCCTGTCATACGCAGGTGAAGGAATATGCCTTATACCTAAGAATGAATTTTGTGTATGAAAGTGCCTAGATAGCCACTGGAGTTATCTGTATTAAAATAAAGAATAGGTGACTATGCCACATGGAACAGATAAGGAGATCCACGCTGCTCATGTCAGCTGCTTTCCACCTCAGACCAAAGATTCGTAAGAAAGATAGAGGAACTGTGTATTTTTTTATTTGATTAAAAAAGGACTTGCAATACCTGGCTTTCTTGCTTATTTGCAGAGCACTCTGCCATTCCAAGAATGAAGGGCAAGGACTGCTTCTTGTGCAATCATTGATATGGGCTTGGCAATTGCCTGTTTGGCAGTAGAAAGTGCTGAAAGGCCCTGCTGCTATCTGTGGGGCTGGATTCATGATAGCACTGGGTAAAGTTAGACAAACTTAGCAGGGACAAAAGCTACCATAACACAAAGCTCTTCAGATGTATGTATTACTACGTAGGGCAGCTAAATTCCCTTTGTTTTACTACCTCAGGCAGCACATCAGTTTAAAACACACCCTTAATATGGCCAGAGACTGCCATTTGTTGACCTGATTTAGAAGAGAGATGACACTTGAGGTTATATTAAATTCACCCCACAAGTAATGACTGCTTATTGCTATTTCTGTTAACTTGAATGCCTACAGTGTGCCTTGTGCTGGTCTTCTGAACGTTATTTCAGCTGTAAAAGCAGGCAGTAAATCTGTAGTCTCCTTAATGATTGTAGAATGTATAATTAAAATATAAGAGAACTTAAAATTGTTGTTGTTCCTGTGTGTTCTTCTTAGACCATAAATTACTTTTTAGTGTTTACATGAGAAGTGGAACTGAAAATTCTCTGTTCTGACTTCTAGAAGTAACCTTGTTAGACATTAGTAATAATTTTCAGCTGTCTTTTTTTGCTTCCATGGGGATTTTTTTGAATCAATGTTCTTCATGTTTCAGGGGGCTTTTTCTTTGTTTTTCTAAGAAAGAAGATACTTTTAACAAATACTTCACCAAGAGAGTGGAAAAATTGTCTGGGAGGCCATGGGCAGCCCTCTTTAATGATGTGACCTCAGCTGTATCACTGCTGCAATCACTGATTTGGCTGCCATATCTGTAAAAGGGTAACGCTTACTGTTTGGTTTACAATACACAAAGCTCCATGAAGAAAAGTCTTCTAGAAAAACATATTGGGCTGATAAATAAAGTTACTGGTTGAGCTTTTCAGAGTATCCATCTGTTAGTTGAAAGTCATGTCAGTGACTTAGTAGGTGACTAATACTACTTTATGTCACTGACATAAGATAGTTTTGTTGGGTCCCACATTGTAGGTTTCACGTATGCCTCATGCCCGCAACTTTTCCTCAGCTAATGCCATTTGTTGCTCCATGTTGCAAATTTTCTGCCTCCTGTTCAATGGTTGTATGTGCCAGATACTGACGGTTGGCCTGACTGAAGACCCAGTGGGCACTCGGAGATTGAGCTATGGGAAAAGCACATCCCACAGCCTGGCACTACAGATGCTTTCTGACTGGGCACAGTTCCCTGGGCAGTCTGGGGAGAAGTTATGCTTCCCCTGTGCAGATTTTGACAACTGGCTGAAATTTACACCCATTTTGTCAGCCTGCACAAAAAGGCTTGGCTATGGGTGGAAAAATGATCTGTGAGAGCACTATATGTATGCATATACCTGTGTGCACCAGTTGGTTAATACATTTGTTGGAAGCAGAGGGTGAAATATGAATGAGCATATAATAGCCACAAATAATTTGCAGCTGTCAAAGCGGTCAGCTTTCAACATAAGCCTTCCCACAAGAACAGTGGGAGCAAAAATCAGTCCAGCTCTAGCTACAGTTAATGTGGAATTTGGTCAGTTTATGAAAGGGGCCTCCATGACATGGTTGCCTGAAAACGTAGGGGGCTCAGTGACCCAGGAGCTGCCTTCCACGTCTCCTATGCTCAGGTCAGACTGACCCTCCATTACCAAATCCGATCAACATGTCCAGAGTCCTACACAGCTTCTTGTCCATCCCACTGAGCTGAATCGGCTTGCAAAAGAGCAAATGGGGAAACAAAGCAGGACCTTTGACCCCTCTCTATCTCTATATTAGTTGTGCATAAATGCCGGTGTCTCAGATGAGCATCAACCTCAGCTTCAGCCTGGGAGAGAGAAAGCAGGACAGGTAAGAACTGCACTCTCTGCTCTGGGTGGTATGGACCTTGGGACATTTACAAGTGAGTGGAGGTGGCCTGCTCCACTTTTTACAAAGTGTGGACCCTTCTCATGCTCTACAGCATGGAATATTGCTGAAATGGAAGAGGGTGGGAGTGGCTTGATGTTAAGTGATGGAAGCTCCATAGGACACTCATAGCAGGATCAGACCCATGGTTAGGAACTGCAGAGTTGCAGTGTTGGAATATACATGACTTCTTCCCAGCTGCCCTCATCCATAGCAGCTTCAGGCTCTAAAGCAGGTAAGATCCCCTCTTTACAATCCTAGGAAGCAAATTTATACCTTTTGTCTACAAAGGGAGAAACTGGCCTTAGGATTAAAATTCAAAGAAAGGTAGTAACTGAGCAACTGCTGCTAGTCAGCAAATTCCTACTGAAGATGGAGTGGTAGTTTTGGGAAGTAATCTGCGCATAGAAAGAAATCAAAATAGATATACACTGCCTTACTGGAGAATAAGAAGCACTGGCTAGTGCCACTACTTGGAGCAGGATTTAGCAAAGTATTCATATGGAATAGGTGTACAGCTCTTTTTGCCATTGCAATTCCCAGCACTAATGTTTTCATCATGTTGTTCTGACTGATGCAACCCTGTAGTTCAGCCTATAAATCAGTTTTACCCTCTAACCTTCTAACACCTTTCTAAATGCACAGTATTCGAAAAGTTTGTTTAGATGTAATGTCATCTTTTTAATGTACAAACTTTTCAAGAGTTTCTTGAATTCCAGATTTTTCAATAGACAGAATAAAGGACGTTGGATGATGGTGAAGTTTGCACTTACTTCCTTCTGATAATTTGTTCTCCTGGGTTGCTGTCTGCTTTACTTATCACAGTGTGGAAGAGACAAGAGAACCTGGTTGGGTCTTTCCTCAACTAGAGCAAGACAAAGTACTCAGATCACTGTGTCATTGAGATGATCATTGCATGTGATGCACTGACTAGCATAAGATTCCTTACAACAATTTACAAAAATTCAAGGAAAAAAAAAAAAACCACACAACTGCAGCATGACTTTTTCACTTATACCCCCTGTGTGGAAGAAGCCTTTTCTGACCACAGTGTTCACTGTTTGCTCCTATGCTGAAGCAAGGAATTTTAACTCTTATAAAAGAAATAACTTTAAACATCACATATTTCTTGGAGTTCTGAAAGCTATCATTAACTGTGGATATTTCTGATTACATGAATAAAAGGACTTGTTTATTTTTGTGCTATATTTTCCTCACTTTAAGAAGAACTGCACATCATATTTCCTGTTTTTTGTTGTTGTTTTTTTTAATTATTATATATTGGTTAGGTTTTTCACACAAACCTGATGTTTAGCAGACACGATATTTTTCTAAAAACAAACAAAATATTGTATGGTTATTCCAGCAGGTCTCTTGGTGTACAGGGCTGAACTGGTACCAACAAACCATGGTGCAATACAGGGCATTGGTGATAGCTCTGATTCTGCTCCTTAGCACCACTGTCCCCGGTAAGTCTGAACAGCTTTTGAGACGGGTTCTCATTGCCTCAGAGAAGTCTATCCCATCCACAAAGTAAGACTGAAACCCAGTAACACAGTTAAAAACCATGCGTACTTCGTGCTTTCTAAAGTGAAAGTAGGGGCTTGGTTTGCAAATCATCCATACCTGGTGCAAATATTATGCCAGGTCAGGTGACTCAGGTTCCCAGAAATTAGTAATGAAAATTAGCTAGGTGCTGTTAGAGCAAATTCTTTGAACCTGAGAATTTTGCATCTCTTCCCACTGTCCCTGATGGAAGATATCAGAGGGATATGTGAGTGGAGAAGCCTCATGGTTTTTTTTTGCCTCCTCCCCAGAAGTGCACTCAAAGTCCATCTTTGAGAGAGACCGTCGTGACTGGCTGGTCATCCCCGATGCAGTTGCAGCTTACATCTACGAAGTTGTGAACAAGGTGTCCCCTAGGGCTGGTCAGTTCTTGGTGGATATTTCCCAGACTACAGTAGTTTCTGGGACCAGGTACGGAAAAAGCTTCTGTGCTAGTGTCACAATAGCCATGGGTGGAAAAGGAGAGGGAGGAGTGGGAGAAAGAACAGATTGATCAGGTATCTACATGAGGGAACCCAAGGGACAATGAATGCATGGGTAGAGGTGGGGTGGGAGGCAATGACTGGTAGGGTATCAGCCCCCTGGAAGAGGCTGAGCAGATGCTGCGGTGCTGGCTGTGGGGAGTTGAGTACTGAAGGTCACTATCTGTGACCTATTTACTCTATCTGTAAATATGTATTCCTCAAAGAAAGGGAAAGAGTTTCTCCGCAAAAGGAAAAGCATGACAACTCAAGAGATAAAGTTTTGCCTAACTCACAGCAAATACAGACTGCCTATTCCTGCCTACTGAGGAAAGCCCCTCTAGGACTGTGGAGGAACTCTGCACTCAGTGACAGGCAGTGTGAAAGAAGGATAGCTTGAAAACTACTGCAGACAAAGATTACTCTCACTTCCATATGTGTACATCTCACCACATGTGCTGTTGTCTCCTGCAGGAACTTCCTCATCAGAGAAACGACTAGACTCACTATACTGGCGGAACAGCTGATGGAAAAAATAAAGAACCTGTGGTACACAAAAGTGCTAGGCTACTAGTTGGAAGAAAAGTCAGCGTTCCCTTAAGTGAATGGGTAGCATCCTGCAGTGTCCTCTTTCCCCTTGCCTCTACTACGGACCAAGATCAGTCAATAACAAAGAATCAATGCTCCTGTTAATGCGACTAGAGGGAACCCACCACCAAAGACCAAAGGATGGATGACATCTGCTAAGGTTTCCCATGGAAAAAAAGAAAAAAAAAAAAAGAAAAAAAAAAAGAAGAAAAAAAAAAGGCTGCTGGGCATCAGGGAAGGCAATGAGATTGCAGAGCTCTGCTGTAGCCAAATCTTGAAAATTAATTTCTCCTGAATGACTTGACCATTGACCCTCTAATAAAAAAATGTTGGTTGTTACACTTCCTTCAGTTTCCTACTTGAACTGACTGTTATAAAATCACATCCAACTCTGCACCCCATTCTGCTGAGAAAGTAGTTGTGATTCACAAGAAGTTGTTACAGGCTATGTGAGCAAACCCTGACAGTACAGGCACATTTAACTAAGCTCTGGTTCTTGGTTCTTGGGGGGGTGCTTAAACATCTTTTGGGGTCACCACAGCATGGCAACCAGGGCAGCCATAACCTCACATTATGAAAGGCCAAGAAATGTTGAGTCCCACTAGTTGTTCTCCTTGGTTAGGTAAGAAGAAAGCAGGTGCACCTGTATCAAGTGTCTGAAGATTTCAGATCATTTGGGAAGTGCCAGTAAATGGAACTGTGCATCAATTTGAGCAGGACTTTGAAAGCATGTTTCATCACCCAAGCAGTGAGTCTGCTGATCAGCCTTTCCAATGGAAAAGGGAAGGAAAATCCCTCCTTAGCTTCAGCATGAAGGGTGATCAATTTATGAGAGGGGCACCTATGC
Organism: Pavo muticus; assembly: GCA_016647715.1. Lineage (NCBI taxonomy): Eukaryota > Metazoa > Chordata > Aves > Galliformes > Phasianidae > Pavo > Pavo muticus. The sequence continues at coordinate 3,710,204 of JACDJE010000020.1, forward strand.
TCAGAATGGTCTATGAAGGCTTGAAAGGTCCTTGCCAGCCTTTTGTAACTGTGCCTCATCTCAGATGTTCACACTGGCAAAGAAATCTGTTCTATTTCATCATCAAAAGGCTAAATAACAGTCAACAGCTGTATTTCCTCCAGTATCTCAGTGCCAACCTCCTATTAGCACAGGTGGGAGAGCTGTCTTAACTATACGCGTACTTCTCGCTTTGTGTTTTAACCAGTACTCCACATTTTACAATGGTGTTTGCCTATCTCAAGAGCCTATGCTTTGCCATTAATGTGCTTTGGTACTCGTATTGCATGGGCTACGTTATGATGGGGGGAAAGAAAGTTCTCACTGAGCAGGAAGGCTTCCTCCAGTGTGAAGCACTGGATACTGAAAACGTGTGTGTCCACTTTCTTCCTTAATGGTTAGAAAGACTTACTGCCAGCAGTACCCGATTCCCCAGTTTCCTGATGCACCGCTCTGAATTTCGTCTCCCAAGGGCTCTCCTCCTGAGATGTTTGCCACAACACAAAGGTGAGAATGTTCTAGCTGTTGTTCTTCTGGAGCAATTTGGTAGGCTGTGAATAACACAGGACAGTGTTCCTTTGGAGAAATGGGACTCCTGTGTATCAGGATTGGTTTGTTTGCTTTGTAATTACCAATGGGATCAGCTATCAACGTAAATTTGCACTTAACAAGTTGCCTTGAATAAAAAAGTTCATTTCACAAGTTCTGTGTCTCTGTGGGTGCTTGGTACCACATACAGCTGTATGTGTAAAGCAGTGAGCAGAGCAGCAAGCTCTTCCACCTTCCGTTGCTTCTCTGCTTCTGCAAACCTCTGTTGGAGATTTCTGTGTTGCTGTCTGTTCTGCTTAGACTAGCTCTGCTACCCTGGTCACACATCAATACACACATGCATAGGTAATGCATAAATGCACCTGGACTTTAATGAAGGTTTAGAAAAGCACAAAAAGTTTGGGCTGATAAGCACGTTTACCACATGAAAAAGACAGAAACTTCAGCCCTTTCTGCTGAAGAAATTATTTCCTACCTGCATGCTTTGCTCGTATCTGCTCATACTCTCTTCCTTCCCAACACTTGCAGACAAAGTCCTGCCAGTTTAAATCTACTGTATCAGAGAAGCATTTGGCATCCTGGGACTTTTATCAAGACAGGGCTTGTTCTTACTTCTTAGGAACTCCAGAGGTATTTCCTTTTTATGGAGTGAAATCACAAGTCATATAGAAGAGCCTGAATAAGCCCTTAGAGTTAGGTCTCCTGGAAATCAGCAATTCAGACTTTTCTTTATATGTGCTGCTAAAATAAGGTAGGGAGAAGTTTGGAAAGTAGAGGGAATTCATTCTATTTTGAGTCCGTTGTGTGGCTTTATCAATGCAACTCAGCAGCATTACTTTACTGCATCGTGGCATATCTGGAGTGAGCATCACCTGCTGTGAATTTCAGGCTAAAACTTAATGAAGATTTTGATGTTTGGTTAAATGCACTTAGATATAGCACATTCCTCTGCAATGTAATCTCCAGAAAATCTGAACCAGCCACATGCTGATTATCTGTCTGACCAGTTTTAGTATACGGGTAAAACTGAATCAGAATGTAGATCTCTGTGCTTGATTCTTTTGAATCTCACAGTCACAAATTTATCTGTGCATTTGTGTGCTGCATAAACTCTTTGGCTGGCTAATCTCCTGCACAATCTACAATGTAGGGCAATCTACAAAACAAAAAGCCTGCTGCTGCCACTTGTGATCCTGACACTGTAAGAACGAACCATCATTTGGAAAGTTCTTTAAGAGCAGAAATTGGCAGCTGACAGCTGGCCCAGCATGCAAGGTGGGACCAGGTAGGGGGAAAAAAAAAAAAAAGTTGTATTCCAAAAGAGATCCTAGGGTAAACTCACAGGACTGGTAATGAGAGGTCTTGCATTTACTTTGAGTTAAATAGTTTCACAACTGCTCCCATTGTTCAGAAGGAATAAACAGTTTAATCTTACTGTGTCTGTAACATCTTTGTAAAACAGGGACGGAAATCACTTCCCAAATGATGTCTCTGAAAGTTTACTGTGGGCCCCAAGATTCTTGGAGAGGCATTGCAGGGGAAGTGTTCGCTTCAGTGATACTCACTTTACAGAAACTTTCTTTGTGAGTAATCACAGAATCATAGAATCGTTTGAGATGGTAGGGACCATTAAAGTTCATCTAGTCTGACCCCCCTGCATTGAATAAGGACACCTTCAGCTAGACCAGGTTGCTCAGAGCCCTGTTCAGCCTGACATTGAATGTCTCCAGGGATGGAGAGTCCACCACATCTCTGGGCAGCCTGTTCCAGTGCCTCACTACCTCTGTTGTAAAAATCATCATTCATTTACTGCCAGCTTTGGGAAAGCTTGTGGTGTAATCAGTTCAACTGAGTCCACTGAGATGAAATATTGAGAAATGTCATTTTTTTGTTGTTTCTGAGATGAATGAATAACATCTCATGTGTTCCTGAAGTCGGCAAAAACACCCTTTCACAAAAAACATCTGCTACGCTGACTACTCCACGCTGTTTCTGTTGCTCAGCCTGACAATGGCACAGAGCAGTTTGCCTTTTACATATACTAGTTCCCTTTAACTGCTGAACACTTGGAAAAGTTACATGCAAAGAAGGGCAGCCTGATCTGGTGGGTGGCAACCCTGCCCACGGCAGAGGGTTGGAACCAGATGAGCTTTAAGGTCCCTTCCAAGCTAAGCCATTCTATGATTCTGTGATTCTACGCAGTGCTGGGTGCAGAGGTGGCTGTGATGGGAAAGCTGGGGAATGGCACGAGCCCTTTGGCAGCAACAAATTAGGTCCCAGAGTGGTCTGGAAGTGCCCTTACAGATCACCCAACCCAACTACTCTACCGTGGGGCTGGACTGCAGGTACCTGTCCATCTCCTCCATGAGGCTGAATGACTTGCATCCCGTGCAGCCTGGCCTTGAGCACGCCCTGGGATCGGGCATCTGTGGCTTCCCTGGAGATCTGTTCTCCAGCGCCTCCCCTCCCTCACGGCGAGTCACTTCTCCCCTACAAGCACGACGCTTTCTGATCGCAGGAAGCTGCCACGACAACTGAGGGGGAAAAAGTCCCGCACATCATGTGTAATTTACAGCTGGCGACCACACTGTAAGCCCTCAGCCGCGCTCCCCCTCGCTGATGGCGGGGCAGGGCTCCGGTGCCGTTGCGTGCCACGCGCCGGCCGGCGGGTGCCAGAGATCACTCAGCACCGCTCTCTCTTTCGCCCGCAGCCCGCGCTTCCCCGCCGCCGTGGCCGCCCTGACTCAAAGCGGCACCGCCGCCGCGTGTGCTTCGCACGCGAGGCCGCTGCCGCCCCTGGGGCCTGCGCTCGGCCTCGGCGCGCTTCATACCCGCGGCGGAGCGGGGCGGCGGCGGGAGCGACCCGGCCGGGCAGGTAGGGCTGGGGCGGCGGGACGGGCGTTGCGCTTTATTGATGTATAAGGTGCTGGGTTTTGGAAAGCTGCGACGGGGGTGGTCCAGGGTGCGCGTCCACAAATCCTCGCGTGATGGACTGGATGGAGGGGAGCTGTGGCCGGGGTGGTGCTGGGTGGGGTGGGCAGGGAGCCCGCTTCCGTGCCCCGCCGAACGCCGGTTTTTCGCCTTGCACTCTCCTGCCTATGGGCGTATGTGGTGGTAGGGCGGGAGAGCCTCTTGCTGGGTGGTGAGGGCTGCACAGCGCCCTGTGGTCTGACGGGTGCCGTCCCACCCTACAGAATCCCGCTTTACACCGAGGTTTTGGGGGACATGGGGCTAGGTGACTTAAAAAAAACTTAGGTGCTGGCACAGGCTGCCCAGAGAAGCTGTGGGTGCCCCATCCCTGTAGGCGTACAAGGCCAGGTTACATGGGGCCCTGGGCAACCTGAGCTGGTGGGTGGCAGCCCTGCCCATGGCAGGGGATTGCTTTTGAGGTCCCTTCCAACCCAACCATTCCATGATTCTATGATTCCACAATTATAAAAACATTTCTGGTTTTGCTACTTCAAACTTAGAAAATTACAGTGTCAGCAGCTGGGAGTGCAAACTAACCGCATTACAATCATAAAACCAGAGAACGAAGGGACCCACAAAGATCACTGAGTCCAACAGAGATGGACTGCTTGATGGCAGCTCTGTTCAAACTGGCTTCATAATGCATCCTGGCACCACACACACCATCACAGCACCAGGGCTGGCAACATCTCGCAGAAGCTGCTCTGGATGCATCTCTGAAAATGATTCTGTAGAGAACTTCTTGTCAGCTCCAAGCAGCACTGACTACAGCAGCATAAACACATACTAGTGTAGCTGTGATGCGTGTCAGCCAAGAGTTCAGATCTTTTATTTTCACCATTTCTTGTCTCTAGGTTTGCAGCAGCATCCTGGTTCAGATATTGCTTTTGAGGCTGCTTGAGACACTGAGGAGACTAAAGCACCTCAAGCTTTGAAAACTAAGGGGTTGGTTTATTTTTGCCCTAACTGCAACACTCTCCCTGCTCTCAAGAGACCCAGTGAGTTGTGTATAGCAGTGTCTGCTGGTGAAACATTGCTTGTTGGGCAGCAAGGTTGGGATCCCTGGTTGTCTTCGCCCCATGGCATACACAAAATGGTGTGCAGGGGGAGTCTGGGCAGGAGGAAGGCAACCAGCATCGTGCTGTGACCTACAGGACCTGGCTGTTTTCAGCTGCAGAAAGCAGAATGCAAAGTTCTTGTGCAAAATGAATAAAAAAGTGAAGTCTTCGTAATAGTTTGAGGTCACTCATATTCTTAGCTCAATGCTTTCTTCTTTCTTTCTTTTTTTTCTTTTTTTGGTTAAACCGCTATTGTAGCTGTTAGCTAATCACAACTTTAAGGTTCCCGTGCTTATAGCTTCTGAGCTGCTTTGTTCAGTGCAGCTGTGGGAAGTCTCTTGTATTTCTCCTTTTTGGATGTCAAAAATTGCTGGAGCTATGTACATATATCACTGTTTTAGCACTGCAAGCAGCTCGTTTATTCTTTTTTTGGCAGGTAAAAGCTTGCAGTGATTTTAGATTGAAAAGGAGCCTTTAGTGTTCTTATAAAGTTGACCCAAAAGAAATCATAAACAGCTCTGGTAGATACTGCTGGCAGGAGAGAGTGCTAGTTTCATTTTTTACCCAAGTAATAGTTCAATACCTCAGAAAAATAAAGATCTACTACAGAAAATCAATACTCACACATAATATCAGATACTGCAGTATGTACTGAGAAGCAGTTCTCCATCCAAAGTAGTACTTCATCTGATTCCAGTTATTTTTCTAAAAACGACATCACTTGGAAATACATTTTCTTTTCTGGTCCCTACTTATCAAGCTGTTCTGTGTCTGCTAGGCTGCGGTTTCAAAGTACTGTCCTGCTCTGCAGGGTGCATGGGATTTTTGGTTTACTGCTGTGGTGGGGTAAATGACAGAGCTGGCGTAACGCAGCGAGCTGGTGGGTTGGAGGTACAGGTGGTAGGGCCTCAGAGCCCACCAGCTTGCTTTTTGAACAAAGGTTACTTTCCCCTCCTGTTTGCAAAGAAAGCAACATGTGGATAGGGGGTAAACCGATGAGTTGAAGAGCAACGAAAGAAATCCTCCCAATGGATTTGTGTGGGAGCTTGTGATTTTCAACACATTTAATGGAATTTCTGAGGAGAGATGATGGTCTATGCTTATATTTTTCAACAGATACGTGTCAAAGATAGTTGATGTGTATTTGCTGGTGATGTAGATGACTGCCTGAGGTCCGCTCTGGCTGTGCTGCACTGGTAGTGCCACTTGCCTTAAAGCGTGAGTCAGAGTACGCAGTGGCCTTGTTAAAATAAAAGGAAGGCCATGTGTCATGTGTTGTCCTGTCAGCCGACAAGAGCCCTTCTCCACATCTGTTGCCTCTACTCCACCTGTGTCTCACATACTAAACAAACGCTACCCACTGTGAGGCAGGAGGCCATGTTTTGGTTTCAATCTCATAAAACTGTATGCAGTACCATACAGAGCCTGGATTCAGAGCAAGATGAATGGGTAGCTGCTTGCTGTTGCTGTTTTAGTTTAATTATAAGATTGAAAATGTATACTTTGGTCCTTGTTCTCTATGTGCAGTGTTTTGGAAATCCTGTTTTTATTGTAATCTTCCTTTTTCACTTCCCCTGGACCTTTTCACAAGACCTGATTTAGGGTACATGCTTTCCTATCAGGTCTCATGGCAAATACAGATTTTAGTGGGTTTTTTTTTTTTTTTTTCTAAGCTGCTTAGCTTCACTCTCCATCTCTGGCTTTCAAGTTTGGCTGAAGTGAGCACTGTCTCGGTACATCACAAGAAAGGAGACTCAGCCTTGAAACACAGGAAGCAAACACACGGACCACAGGTGTTTCTCCGCGTAATGCATTGGCTTTGGTGCCGCCAGAGCTGTGGTAGCCACATGCCACATGGTAGCTTGGAAACCTGAGCTGATTTTGGGTGCCTACACTACACATACCTCAGCAGAGAGCTAAATTGTGCCTAAATGC